>VCRD01000168.1:354439-407407 GCA_006783055.1 Trinorchestia longiramus
CTTCACGAAGAGTAGGAGCACTGGAGTCAACGCACCTTCACGAAGAGTAGGAGCACTGGAGTCAACGCACCTTCATCAAGAGTAGGAGCACTGGAGTCAACGCACCTTCATGAAGAATTAAAGTATTAAACCTTCTATTTATCGGAAGATGAAGTGATCATAATTAAACATTTCTTACAATTAAATTCTCTAAATAAAAAAGTAATTTTTTGACAATTGAGAAATACAAAATACCTACCAGTTTCTGTAAGTATTTTCTGGTACTCGTTTCCTTAAGTGAAGATGAGATCCACTTCCTATTTCGGAGAAAATTTCAAGCGAAGAAAACAAAGCATTAGAGGGATATTTTACATAGCGTTCACAATAGTGCATAACAATCTACTCTTATTTGAAATACCAGATTTATGCAATAACAAAAACGTGAATGCGTCCCCGAATTCAATTAAGTATTCTAACTCTGTTGAAAAAAATTAAATGCCTTACTTGGAAGTAGTATGATACATCGAATAAAATGCAAAAGGTTTCAAATTTGACCGCCCTAGAATTACACTCACGCAGTTTCATACGCTTTTGATTTTGACCAAAAAATTCACGGCGAAAGATGCAATAAATTCTGGGGAACATTCGCGTGGTAGTAGCACGGAGCAGAACACTCTTGCAGTAAATCTACACAGACTAGAATGAGAAGACAACTATCATGTTTTCCTAGCGTTGAATATAGCGCCGACGAGCAGTGCTGCCACTGTGAGCCCCTGTGATGCCACACGAAGTCTCATCAGCAGTTGCGAGTTGCGTTTGTTGCCTCTCATCATGTTCACCAAGCCCATCCCCAGAATACCTGCCGTTGCTATACATCCTGCACACAATTGAAAGACTCCTTCAATTAAAACAATGAAATAATGCCAAGACAACACACCTATTGAGTAGAAATTTGTTTTAGTAGTTTTCATCGAGATAGTTTAAAAAAAACATTGTTGAAAGTTTTCAGCTGTTGAAGATCTTTCAATGTTCATTTAGACTGAAAATCCTCATTATCAAGCAATAATGTTCAGAGATGGAGCGATAATCTAAAAAAAATATCCCCAAAAGTTGGTACTATGATGCCATTCAGGAGTACAGTACAGGGATCCACTGGATACAAATGGGAGATAAACTTCCTAATTTTACACAATAAATTAAACGAAAGAATAAATAACCACAACCTACGATCATCTTCAATGGAAGACTTTGATAACTCTAAATCGGTATTTGAAGTTACTATACTAGTAAGCTTGAATAAATACATTTTTTACCTTGTGTAATTATCAATGACTAAGGGTTTTTGGGTTATTTTATGCACTAGTTAGATGCCAGACACGAATTAATATACATTTTCTGCAACCTATTTACATTAGTGTGTCATGTACAGACTGGGAATAAGTTGCACTGGAAAGACCCTGATGACGCAATGCAGATTTTCTGCTAACCCTGCAAAGTCTCGTTGAGACGCGGGGAAATGTTAAAATAAGGAAATTTTAGACATTCCTCTCTAAATCACCCTTCACATTCATCGCAACCTTTGTCAGGAAAATATTCGTACACTGTACACATATTTAATACAACTATTAAACAAGAACCCTGAGGAATACTATATAATAGAAATCGTCGTGTATTCAATCCACACTACATAACAGTTGCAGTCGTGTATTTCTTTATTTTTCTTCATTCAGAAACATATTTTCTCCCTCTTCATTGTTGAATTAGATAGGGAAAACTCATTTCAAACAACCCATTACTAAGAAACCGATAAAGTGTTATGTATGCTACAACTTAATTGCTGCCACATTACTAAACTGACACCAAAGCAATTTATCGCGTATTTATAAATAAATGCATGACTGCTTTTATTATACATACAGGGTGAATGGTTCCCATTCTTGTACTGACCACACATCTATGCACGAAAATATAACCTGATGCCACAAAAGCAATTCGTAACTATCAAGTACATATAATCAATTCATTTTCTAATGCAAACAAAGACTATTTTCATACACAGTGGTGTCCCCCTGATTCGAACACCTAACTCGAACACTTCCCAATACGAACACACAAAATGACGCCAGCCTCGCTTGCATACAAGTATAGTAACTTCAAATACCGAGTTAGAGTTATCAAAGTCCTCGACTAAAGATGATCGTAGCTTGTGGTTATTTATTCTTTCGTTTAATTTATTGTTTGTGTAAAATTAGGAAGTTTATCTCCCAGTTGTAACCAGTGGATCCCTGTACTGTACTCATGAACGGCATCAAAGTACCAACTTTTCGGGGATTTTTTTTTCAAATTATCGCTTCATCTCGGAACATTATTTGAAACACAACGCTGTTGTGCTTGATATTTTCGTGAAATTAACTCATTATGGCTCCCACGAAAGTGAAAATTGACAGTAGTAAAAAAGCTAACGCGCTATAATATGGAAACGAAGAAAATAGAAAAACGAGAAAGCAGTTCGTGTTTCTAATCTGTCCTCACAGTACGGGATGGCCAAGTCTACGATCAGCACATTATTGAAGCACAAAGAGAAAATAAAGGATACTGACGAGGCTAAATAAGTGTTTGGTAAATGAAATAGAAGGCCTCAGATTTTAGAAAATGTTGAACAATTACTTTCATTTTGGATATAAAAGAGACCTACAAAACGACAGTGATTTGATGGCTAAAACTTCCAGTTTAAGTAATGATTGCGAAAAATATGGAGACTTTGGAGGCCAAGAACAATAGTTTTTACATTAATTTCAATCATAAGAATTGCTTTCCAATTCGATCATTCGCACTTCAAAAAGCCCTAAAAACCGAATTAAGTTAGAATCAAGAGGTGTAACTGTATTACACATTACAGTAAACAGAGACCGAGCCATACGAAGACAAAAACTACAAATCTTACCTATTGGTATGAACGGGTTTTCTTGTATTTTCTTCTTTGTTTTTTCTCTGAATCCCTCTTGCAGTGGCTGGTCTTCATACCCATGCATCACTATCCAGTCTAGCTCTGCTGCAGCCTTCTCAAACTCCGTCTGAGCTTCGCGGTTTGCACTGTCATTAGACATCGTAGCATCTGGAATATGAAGAATTAGTTAGTGTACATACATTCACTTGACTATTTTTATCATTTTTTTGTTCGAAGCTTCACCTTTTTCAGGCTTTTTTCACAAAATGTTTTAGAGCTTTTGAGTTTGAATTTTTTACAGAAAATTATGCTTCAAGTTTAACTTTCAAGTAAATTGGTCATCCACAAGACAACAGAACAAAACATACATACTTTTCCAGGACTGTAACGTACACATGCGCCCTACATTTTTAATACTATACTATTAAAGGAAACAGAAAAACCTGTAATTAGTTTTATCATTATGAACATATATGTATACTTTTAGTCCATGTACAATTTTATTTAAAAAAATTTTTAATCCAATTTAAAGGAAATGCCTGATAAGCCTTTGCCTTTCAATAGGTACCAGAGTCAAGACGCTATTTTATATGGAATGGTACTAACTGCATTGTAATATACCATGTGTCTTTCCTGCAATAAACTAAACTAAAATATTTTTAAATTATCTACTGGTAATATCAATTATTCAGTTGATGAAAACATGCCTAACATACTTAAGGCTATATTTTAAAAGAAACTAGGCTCGGTGAAAAAAAGAGATAAATAAAAAAATAAAAGCAGTCACATTCAATATTATTGATACACAAGATACTAAACATTGGGTGAACATGTGGGAACCTAATACTGTTCTTTAACTAAACTAAAGGGATGTAGGTATTTTGACTATAAAGTGATCAAACTTATTAATCATCTGTCTACTGCTGGTAACTCTCGGTACGGGGTTGTACTGTCTCTGTTACTATTTAATTTCTACACATAAGAAGTAGCTGTCCACCTGAGAATGAGTGGTTTGGAACTCAAAGTTGGAGAGAAGAAACTGAGTTGTTTGCTATATGCCGATAACATTGTTGTAGTTAGTGAATCAGAGCAAGAACTGCAAAGGATGCTTGAGATTATGAATGGATACAGTAGAGATTTCAAGATGAAATTCGGGGTTAGATAAAAGTAGTCCTAGTTATAAATGGTGATGAAACTAATCGAGATAGAGAGTGGAATATTAAAGAAGTAAAAATAGGCAGAACTAAGGAATATAAGTACCTAGGATGTATGTTGATGAATGTGCTAGAGCAAAAGGTGAGAAAGTGGCAAAAGCTACACAGTGGTGGGGAAAACTAAGCAGCATGGCCAAGTATAGAGCAAATAAGTATGAATGGGTTAGAGGAATTTAGAGGTATGTCACTGTACCTAGTGTAATATTTAGTACGAATGTTATGGCAGAGACTGACGGAGATCTTCAAAGTTGGAGGTGCTGCAGAATAGGGCAAGGCATTTGGCATTACGTGCTCCAAAACAGACGGCTGTTGAAGCTATTAGAGGGGATGTAGGGTGGAGTTTGTTTTCTAAAAGCATGATAAAGACTTAAATTATAAGGCAAGAACTGAACAAATGGAGAACATGAAGTTGGTTAAAAAAAATTGATTGGGATCCAAGTCAAAGTCTATGGGAGAAAATTTTGGAGGCATGCAAGAAAACTAAACATTCAGCAGATTGTTCATGTCAGAATTAGGAAACCTATGGATGACTGATTATCAAGAAATAATGGTGAAGGACTAGAGTGGGATTGCAAAGTGGAAGAAGGAAATTGAAAAATTACCATAAGAGTATGGTTTGAACAAATGAAAGCAGAGTATGATTGGGAAGATCACCTTAACTTGATATGCCCATAATGTTTTATGATGGAAGTTTTGGCAACCAACTCCTGTTTGCCATCAGATGTAAGACATTAAGTGTGAATAGGCATATATGGAGGAGGAACAAGGGAAGTAACACATTATGAATGCAGTGTACAGAGGAGTAAAGAAAACAGAACATTTGGTCTTAGAATATAGAAAATATAAGCATGAGAGCTTTATGGATGTGGTTCATGAACAGTATGGAGAACCAGTGGGATATCAGGTATGTTGAAGAGAACTTCTGTATGAACTATCTTGCATAGTTGGATGAGGAATACATGATTGTTGTGGATGCAATGAAGAATTTCCTAGTGCATGTATGGATAAAAGACATTGATGTTGAATAGTCAGTTTTCTGGATTAGAGTGTGACTATCAGCCTAACAAGAGTTTTTTATGACAAGCTGAATCTCCCAGTGATGTCCTCACTTGGCTAATTTTTTTTGCATGGAATGACTCAAGCTGGCCCTTCAGAAATTATTTTAGACAACCCTGGCACACAGGCCAAAAACTCAGGGATGCCACCCAGCTGTATGTGTGAGTTTTAGAGGAAATTAAATGCCATAAAAGAGACCCCAGCCAAAGCAGGCCCTCAAGTCCAAGTCTACATGGGAGATTACCTATTTTTACAAAATTAGTACATTAATTTACACTGTAAACTAGATTTGATTTCAAAGGTTAATTGTTTATTCTGAGAAGCATAAGTCTGAGGCAATGCACAACCTCCACATCTGTGAAGAAGCCTTCTACCCAAGTTCAGCAGCAACTATACAACTACAACCATGAATGGGCCAAACGGCTCGTTCCTATTGCCTTATTCTATTCTATTCTTGTGCCTGTGGGTTAAACCTAACTTGTGCCTGTGGGTTAAACCTAACTTGTGCCTGTGGGTTAAACCTAACTTGTGCCTGTGGGTTAAACCTAACTTGTGCCTGTGGGTTAAACCTAACTTGTACCTGTGGGTTAAACCTAACTTGTGCCTGTGGGTTAAACCTAACGTGTGCCTGTGGGTTAAACCTAACGTGTGCCTGTGGGTTAACCCTAACGTGTGTGGGTTAAACCTAACATCACCAGCTTGGTCGACTGGTGAGCGAATCTGCTTGCAAGCGGAAAGACTCAGGTTCCAATCCCGCTGCCTACATGGTTGACGCAGCTAGAAATACGGCATGGGACTTGGGTAAAACAACCGAATAATTATCGAAGTAATTATCCAATCCAAGAATGGGCCAGAAGGTTCGTTCCTGTAACCTCATTCTATTCTATTCTACAACCACCAGGTTGATCATATTCAACATGCATAGTATTTTGGTTATTATAAAGTAGCTACTAAATTGCTAGATTCTGGGAGCATAACGTCCAGGCACCCAGAGCATGGTTGATTTTTGGATTGATTTAATATCACAGTCAAAATTTGAATAAAAAGTGCTAGAAGTGACTATATAATTACAAAAAATAAGAATAATGCTTACACAATCTAGAGATCATTTTTTTAAGCTGATGATGGTTATGTAATAAGGTAGGAAACCAATTATCTTTTCCTGCAAGAAACTTGTGGATGTACCATTCACATAAGTGAATTAGATGGAAGTCATCAGATTAAGATACATATCTTGTAATACAGTTGTGACACAAATACTGTTCACCAAACCAAATCAAATACTGTTCATCACCAATAATATTAATTCTCTACCATCAAAATAGCACAAGAATTAATCCAATAGCACTAGAAAGATCTAAAAGTCATTCCTGCAGGTCAAAATTTTTCCTGAATGTTAGATTTACATCTTAGACTCTACTCTAGTAAGGGTATACAGGGCTGATATTTGAATTTGGTTTCCCGAGAGCATGAGGCAACTTGGAAATATCAGACTGCCCGAGGATGTCCGGAAGAGATAAATCGTGCAGATCGAAAGTATGTCTACATTACTCTAAAAAAAAATCTTTTGACAGATCTCAATCTTGACTGTACAAAACAGTCTACTGAATATTGACATCATTCAGTAATTAAAAATATTTCACAGCAAATGTAATATTAAGCAAAAGGACTTATTCACAATACCCCATAAAGCAGGAACTTCATCTTTGATTAAAGTTGGTTTGCAACCACAGCTGCACACAGTACATAGAGATATGCTAGCTAGAGTCTGACTGAAGAACTCACATTTATTGCATTCATAAGCCCTTTGCCTTTCATATATTAAAACACAAGATATGTCTGCTATTCTAGTCATGTTTCACATTGGCAATACCATCAATACCATCAATAGCCCCAATTAAATGCAAATTTATAAAATTCCTCATGGAATATGCACAGCTAAAGTTACAGGGCAATCATCTTGTCAAAGTGAACAGAACTGTTATAGGGTGAGCCATAGCTAAGGCAACTCTTTATATTGGTAGCACTGCTACACTAGCTATATTCCAGTTGGTATTATGAAGAAAGGTACCTCATTTATAGTGCACTCTGTAGTTGTCAAATACAATGTACAAAATCATCTCAGGTAGAGAAGAAAATGGCACTATAAGTTAGAAGTTTAGAAAGTTAGTCAGAAAGTCTTAGCAAATAGAAAAATAGATTGAATCACTCTAAGGGTCCTGACACTCCAATTTAAGCTTCAGTAGCAAGCAAGAGGCTATAATAGTTTTGACATTCAGGAAACTAGACAAGATGGTACGGTTCACACTCAATTTTTAGTATCCAATGCAGGGCTATACATCAAGAAAAGAAACAAGACCATAAAAACCAGATTGTTTTCAAATTAAGTTCTACAATAGTATCTACAGACAAAAAAATTAGACAGGTTAAGTAAATCTTAATAGCAACAAATTTGAATACATGTTAATTCAAGTTAGAGATGTCATAGCACGATACTGCGACTCTTTCGACCGAAAAAATATTCACAATTATTTTCTCTCATCGTCATTAGACGATAAGAATACTGCAATGAACGTTTGTTGTCACTATAGGACCGATCTTTCACTAAGTACGACGTATCTTTAAACTTGTTCTCACTTGTTTCGTTAGTTGATTGGTCGAACTGGATGGCACCCTGCAAAAAATGCTCCAAATAGACTTATGGGAAGTGTAATAACACTCAACCCACCAGCCTAAACAATAGCAACAGCACCGTAACTCATATTCTTGACAACGCTTACTAGTTTCGTGCCGAGGTCTTCAGGACAATCTTCTTCTTCTATGTCGTGTTTATTTGGGACTTAGAAAACTACTCCATGTAGCTCGAGGTCAGAAGGTAGGTTAAGTTTTTCCTTCGTTTAGTCTCCAGGACAATACTTGGTTATCCTTGAAATTTGCTTGTGCTTAAAAGTAATTTTCATGTCTTCCTTCCAAGTTCTTTACAAATTTTACAATTATAAAGTCAACCTTCAAGCAATTAGATTCTCTTATACCTTGATCAGAAGTATTAAAAATGCTAATTTTTCTTGTAGATCGAAACGAATTTAGTTCAGACGTCGCTATGAATGTTTATATTACCTGTAAACTCAGGAATTTTTGAATCATCATACACTGACTATGTTGCACACGTTGTTTTAAATGGTTTTTCAATCTTAATTTCACAACCAAAATTACCGGAAAAGCACTTTTGTTTCGAACTTCTGGCTGTTCCTTAGTTAACTTTTTAACTTGTTTCGAGTAGAATTACTGCAGCCGATGTAAAGAACGCCATCATTGTTTACAAATATTGCCTCAAAGTTGAAATAAAGAAATTTAGTTTCACAAGATTCAAATTTACGTTAATTTGCATGACTATATAAAAACATCAAACAGTCTTATGATGGAACAGGAAATACATAAGAAGCTTAATTATTTATATCTATGACAACATTGTCTAATTAAGTTTAATGGATACAACTTTATGGCCCTCTGCAATATAAGGTTTCTTACCTCTGTTTGTGATGTTCCTTGCTTGGCGACGCTCTGCTTGATTAGTGTAGGGTCTGCTCTTCTATCACCAACCGTACACGATTGTAACCGACAGGTACAAACGACCGAAATCCCGACACACAACCTGATCTAGAGCAACAAATATTCCTAAACTAACGTAAGAACAATCTACTTAGCCTAATATTCTAAAAGCGTAAACCACCACGACAAGTACTCCTACTACACAAATGTTTTCAACGTGCAACCCACCACTTCGACTTCCCAGCAGCGCCTCTCTTCGCTCTGGCACACGACTCGACTACGCCAAAGCACTCAACCGGCTTGTGAATCCGCGCCACATCGTGGAAGCATAGGCAGATGCAATCGAGTTGCCAGATACCAATTTATACATTATACCTTGGTTGCCAGACATTAATTTTTACATTATGGCACGCAAAGGAAAGATCTTTTGAAGAAGAATCACCTTCGGTGTTAATGGTGTTCTAGTTATTTAAAAAGTACTCTCGCATGTTATAGAGGCAACATGCGAGACAAAAGTTACTTGCACTCGCTTCTGATAAGGGATAATAAGTATTACATGCATGAAGAAGACGCGTGACTACATATAAGAAACTTTATTCTATCCAGGTATATGCAAAATATGCATCTTTTTAAATTCTTAATGCTAAGAATTCTTAATTCTTGTGGTAGAGAATCGTTGGAACACGTTGCGGTGATCTGAAAGTTTTTGTCGTCAGTCGGTCCACTTTTTCGTCTCAGCGTTGCAAGAAGAGAGAATTTGAACGCTACGTGTGGAGCGAACCCTCAAAACAGGGACCAGAAGATCGATACTCACTAGACTACAGTAGTTTGTTATTTTAAAACAATAAACAGCAATCATACACGAATTTATAGTAGCCTCACCACTATTACTGCGCAATGTCGCCTGTTAACATATAGCAGTATTTTATGCGATCTTTCATAACTATTCTAACCGTATTCTTATGAAATCAAATTGTACAACATTGTAACTTATGAGAATTCAGTATCTATCTTTGATACCGTTATACCAAAGTTATGCTTCTTCAACTTTCAAAACCAGTCAATAAACAAAGTGATAGAGATCAAGTTTCACGGGTCTACATTTAAAAAAGCCTATTTACCAATAAATTATAACCTATGTGATAACTTACGAGAACTACGTTACATCCTAGAAGTACATATAGAAGGAAACTCCCTGAAAAGTAGTTTGCGAGTATAACTTATTAGAGAATCTGAGTTCCTAGTCATTTTCATTTCAACACCACAGCCAAAATAGATGACTGCAGAATTTGATCCTGAATGCTCTGTGAACCTCCTCATGCTTTACAGCTGCCCTAATGTGATGATAAACACTATACTGTTGCTCAGTGAATGGAGAATTTTGCTTGAAATGAGAACTCGTGACACTTTCGAGTTGAAATATAAAATTTATAATTTACGCATTTCAATATGCGTAAATATGCAACCTCAGTTGCAGTTCATATACAACTGTTTCATTAAAATTTAGCGATTAAATATTTTTTATGAATATTATTTTATAAGTAGCGCTTACTGCTACTTGGTGTCATCTTTCATGGTTGAGTCAGAGCAAAATTAAATAATTAATACTCTCTCCCCCTACAATTCATTATAAAAACGTAAGTTGATCAATTCGAAAAACAACAGAAAAGGAGGTAAGAGACTCCTAAACGTCTACGATATATGCTTCAAGCTAAAATTTTAAAAACTGTTCAAATTCATTACCACAGAATCTACAAGGACAATAAAAAAATTCTTATATAAAACATGTTCACTATATTCCCTCTTCAATTTAGTGAACACTCATTTACATACGTTTTACAAAATTCAATATTATTGTAGTATTTACATGCAAGAGAGTTGAGGTTTCCTAGCAGAAAAACGAGAAAAAAATTGTACTTCCTTTATAAAGCACATCAAAGACTTGCTAACTATACAATGTGTTTTCTACCGGAACAGTGAAATTGATTTATTTATTCCCCGAAATGATACCTTCAACAGTAGTATGCCTCGTTCACTAGCTAGTTCTAATCAGATCTAGAGGTAAGTCCTTAGCGCAATACTACAATACGGTCGTTTTTGTTCGACAACTACCATCGTCAGCAGTGGGATATTCTCTGACCTGCACAATGTGAATTCAAACAAATATTAACACTTTGTGGCCTCAAGTAGAGATGTCGGTCTAGTGAGTATCACAGTTTGTCGTCACGTGAATACGAACGAAGCACAGCTCCAACACAACATATATCGCAGAAATGAACCAACGTATACAGTCAAGTCCATTTGCAAGCCAGGATGTTATGACAAATGGGTCACATTAAACAATAATACAAAGGTGAGTAGCATCCACAAAATCAAAAATAATAAATACTTCAATCATCCAAGGCCATAGTATAAAGGGGTTTTTTACTTAAACAAAAAGTCTGTGATCGACCGTCATCTAAAGCGTATCATAATTTATAGAACTACAATTACAGTGTTACACGAGAAGGTCGCCCTGAGAGGGAGCAAGAAAATCAAACAAGTCCCTTGAGATACAAAACTAGTGTGGAAACGAGCCTTTTCGAATAATGTAAACATATTAACGCAAAGTTTAAAGGTACAGTATTCACATAAGCGTAGCTAAGCCTTTCACACGAGTTTGAAGTCCTGCCGAAATCGACGAGAACAAAAGTAATAAATAATAGATTTATACGTGTCCACTGGAATAGTTCCTTACAATGAAAGCGTGTAACAAGTCTCAAGAGCGTTAAGATCACCTACATTGTAGAAGAAGAAATTTATAAATAATGATGATATACTCATTCCATAAACAAAAGCTCAGCGTGCAGTCGTACTCTTACGTCATTTGTCGAGTAACTGCGGACTGTGTTACTAGACTCCTATCGCACTCATTATCGTACGAAGCTTAACGATATGAAGTTAGAGAAATTCATTCTTCCTGCTTTTCTTCTTGCTCGGCTGCTTCAGAAGGTGCTTCAGCGGCCACAGATGAAGACGATGCAGTACCTGGCGTGTTGGCACGACTCAAGTTCTCCGGCTGGTCCTGCGACACTTTAGGGGAAGACAAATCTTGTGGTGGCTCCGATGGCTGAGAGTCCATTTCCCGAGCTAGCCGATCAGCCTTCATGTGTCTCAACATATTTCTTTCTTCTTTTGAAAGTCCCGTGTTAACTTTGTCTTTGGGTTGAAGCTGCTTCGATGTGCTACCACGCTGGTCTTGATTCGAGTCCAACCTCGGGCTTCTGCCGCTTGGCGATGCAAGGCCATTAAGTAAAGAAGAAGAAGTCGGAGGCATTCCAGGGAAAGAAGGAATGCCTGCCAGATGAGGGTAGAGCAAACTGGCAGCTGAAGCTCCTCCAAACATCCCCGACAAAAGACCAGCCTGGCTTGTAGCAGCAGCTGCAGCCGCCGCTGCTGCTGCTTGTGCAGAAGAGGTTTTGGACGAGCTAGCGCCATCTCTGTTCTTTGATGACGAGGCATGAGATTCGCTTACCGGAGGCATGCCAGGTATGCCCAAACCAGGCAAGCCAAATCCTTGCAAGCCTCCCATAAAAGGATTCCCCATTCCAGGGATACCTGCCATCATCATGAGCATCGTAGGATCAACGCCCCCCATGCCACTCAAAAGTTTAGGGTCTAAGCTTGCCAACATTCTAGGGTCGAAACCAGCAGCCATCTTTGGGTCTAGGCCAGCAAATTGTTTAGGGTCTAGTCCGCCATACATAGCTAAAAGTTTAGGATCCATCATGCCCAAGCTGGCAAGCATTTTTGGATCTAAGGAAGCTAAATTTTTGGCATCCAAAGCAGCAAGGGTTTTCGCATCCAGGCCTGCCATTGAAGAGGCTGGTAACGAGGAAGATGACGACAATCCCTTACTTTCTTTACTTAAGTTACCTTTTTTGCTATCGAGCCCCAAAAGCTTAGGGTCAATACCAAGAGTTGCTAGCATCTTAGGATCCATTCCCGCAAGCAAAGACGGGTCCAATCCTCCCATGAGTTTGTTGGCGTCAGAACTGCTCGATGAAGCTTTACGAGGTTCGTTCGATTTTTTTTGACTACGATGACTTTTTGGATCTGAACCAGTAAACATTTTAGGATCCAAGCCAATACTAGCAAGCATTTTAGGGTCTAAACTTGCGAGAGTTTTTTGGTCAAGGCCCAAACTGGCAAGTACTTTAGGATCAAAACCTCCCATTTTATGGTCATAACCGTGTTTGGAGTCTGGCGCAGTCATCGTCTTAGAATCTAGACCGGTAAACATTCTAGGATCAATTCCCAAGCTAGACATTACTTTGGGATCAATGCTTGCCAGCATTCGAGCGTCCAAACCTGAGCCGGCAAGTAACTTTGGATCAAGCCCACCCCCAGCCAATACCTTAGAATCGAATCCAAGTCCCGCCATGGTCTTGGGATCTAATCCCATGTTACTCAACATTTTTGGATCGATGTTAGCAAGCATTTTAGGATCTAACCCAAGACTAGCAAGAATTTTAGGATCGAAACCAGCAGGAGCTTTCTGTTCCGTGCTTCCACTAGAGAACATTTTTGGGTCTAGACCAACGCTTTGTAAAATTTTCGGATCCATGCCAGCGATCGCCTTGGGATCTAACCCAATACTTCTCAAAATTTTCGGATCGATTCCTCCGGGCATTCTGGTATCAACATTGCTTGCGTGACCTTTTGAATCCATCCCACACAAGAGCTGGGGATCAACGCCAAACATCTTAGGGTCAAGACCTAGGCTAGCCAAAAACTTTGGGTCAAGATTGGCCAAAATTTTAGGATCCATGCCAAGACTTGCCA
Source organism: Trinorchestia longiramus (assembly GCA_006783055.1). Classification (NCBI taxonomy): domain Eukaryota; kingdom Metazoa; phylum Arthropoda; class Malacostraca; order Amphipoda; family Talitridae; genus Trinorchestia; species Trinorchestia longiramus. Next base: position 368,009 of record VCRD01000168.1, read on the forward strand.
ATAATTTAGGATCCAAGTTATAACCCATCATTTTAGGATCGAAACCAAACATTTTAGGGTCAGCTCCCATCATGGAAGCTAACATTTTTGGATCAAAACCGGAATGCTGAAGCAGCTTGGGGTCGAGATTTGCTAGGAGTTTTGGATCCATGCTTGCCAACATTTTGTAATCGAGTGGAGGACTAGTTTGGTGAGCGTTACGAGACTTACCAGCACTGCTTGTGCTGCCACTGGGACTAGGGCTGCTGTTACGGGTGGTGGTGCCGCTTCCACTAGGACCTGCAGCGCCTTTAGGATCCAACAACGCAGCCATTAATTTTGGATCTAAACTAGACAGTATCTTAGGGTCCAAGCCAGCGAGCATTTTTGGGTCTAAACCAGCAAGAATCTTTGGGTCTAACCCAGCTAATAGATTTCTACTATCATTTTTAGGAGAGTGAGAGGTAGAAGGTTTCGGAGAATCTTGTGCACGCGAAGTGGGCATGTTGAAAAGTTTGGAATCCATCCCCATGCTAGCCAGCAATTTACTGTCCATGTTAGGGGTTTTGAAAGTAGCTAGCATCTTAGGGTCAATACAAGCTAAAGTCTTCGGATCGATGGAAGCGAGGATTTTCGGGTCGATGCCCGTAAGAGCAGAGAGCGTTAGAGGATTCCTGAGATCATAAGGGTCCAAATGACTCTTTGGGGAAGGAGAAGGCTGGTATGGAGAAGGAGAGGCGGATGGAGGAGTGGCTGTTGCAGGAGAACTGACTGGAGGATTAGGGGAAGAACTTGGGTGATGGAAACGTTTGTCTGCAAGGCGTTTGTGAATGTCGGGGAAACTAGTGGTCAAAGATGGAAGACGCTCTCGAGTCATGGTTTCAGCCCAGTTCGGGTCCACCTCAAACCCAGGGTGATCTATGAGCCATAACTGCAGGTTTCTGAGCTTTGGAGCATCACTGCCTGATATCTGGAAAAAAAAATTATGAATATATGAAGCTAAAATTAGCATTTCAAGGCCTTCAAAAGAGAATAAAAAAGGCTTACGCAAATATATTTAGAATTCCATTTAATATAAGAAATATTCTCATTTGTAAATAACAGAGTAAAAAATTCATATACAAAATGTAGTCCTTACTTTCTGCCCGGTCTTGGAATGTATAAGTGGAACGTGTTCTTCACCAGTAAGCTGACTGCTCCAATCTTCTAAGCGGCGCTTGCGACTAGAACTGCTACTGGAAGATAGACTTTCCTTAGATGGAGAGGAGGTGGTCTCCCCCAAGTAACCTTGGTGCTGCTCCAACCATTTATCAACTTTGCTTTCGTTGGGTCTGTAAAGTTCGATCCCAGGCGGTAAGCTAATACCAGGAGGCAGGTCAGTTTTATTAACGAGTCTGCCACTTGGCGTGTCTCCAGTAGCGCTTGATTTGGGGGGAGTTGAGGGGCCTTCTCTACTATCAGGCCTCTTGAGGTCCGACGACTGAGATATACTAATACTAGTGGAGAGGCGCGGACTAGAAATTGCGTTTGTGAGAATACTTTTATCACGTGACAAGAGCGACACGGCAGACCCTCGTAACAAAGAGAGCGGGTTTGTATCTTTTGGAAGAGAGGTGATTTGATCAGGTCCTTTGCTTTTACTAGAAAGTCCCATTACAATTTCATCCAACTTTCTTCGCTTTTTTTCCTGAGGTTGCAGATGATGAAGCTGCTCCGCCATTCTTTTTTCTGCAGCACGCAAAGGATCGTCAAGTCGTGGTCTACCAGGACCTCTTCTTGGTGGAGGGGCTAAAGAAGCCATGCTCTCAACAAGCTGTGCTTGACTAGCTGCACTGCTGCTCACAGGTCGTATCGTCAAGTCCAAGGAACCTTGAAGAGCTTGTAACTGACGGAGAGCATTGCTGTCGCTTTGTGACAGCTTTTCTCTTCCTTCCGACTCCAAGAACGAGCGTAAACTGCTAGCTGACAAACCAGCCTTGTTCAAACCCAATGTGTGGTGCAGGTTAGGATGGAGCAAAGCGTGTAATTGAGCCCTTTCTAGTTCAGCATCTACTACCCTTCTTTCTGACTCGTGCATCTGCTGTTGGTGTTGCTGCTGAAGCTGTTGCTGCTGTTGTTGGTGTTGATGTTGTAGCTGTTGATGATGTTGCATGAGTAAATCCCTGGACTCTGAATCCGAGGTCTGGAAATATTTATCAACAGGCCATCTGTTCTTTTCAACAGCATACATGATGTGCTCCACCCTGTTTTGAATAGCTCTTTCCTTGGGCCACTTGATAGGATTAGCCGCCGACTGGGCTAGGAGTTGGGCCACAGTAGGCTCAGTCGTCACCATAGGGTCGAGGTTAGCAGCCCCCAATTTTGCCATCGCTTCATCCATCTGCTGAAGGCTGAGCAACGCATCCTTAGGCTTTAAATCGCTTTTCACAGAAAACAACTCAACGTCAGGTTTGCTTTCCTCAACTTTAACTTCCTCTTTAACGGAATTCACAGCAGAGCTACTGTTCTCTTCCTTCTTCACATCCGACGGTTCAGATTGCTGAACAGATTCTTCCTTTACCAAAGCTTTTTCTTCAACAGGCTCAGAAGCATCAGAATTCACAACCTGAAACTCAACAGTCTTCTCTTCTGCATTAGCTTCCGTGTTTTGTGTCTCCGAGTCAACAGTTGAGGGCAAGTCCTCAATTTTATTATTAGAATTCTCAGAATTTTCAGAATCAGTTTTAGGCTCTTCTGGCCCATTTTCAAGCTCTTTTGAAGTGCTGGCGTTTTCTTGGTCCATTTCCATGGCAGAATTTTCAGTAGAAATGGTTTCAGAAACTTCTTCTCCAGGACCTGCATCAGCAGCTTCAAGCTCTTCCACAGCAACTTCAGAATTCTCTGCTTCATTGACCTCAGGACCTACATTTTCTATGCTAGTTGCTTCGGTACCCTTGGGTTTATCGTCACTTTCCTCTTTTGTAGAAGTTTCGAGTGCTGTTCCATCTTCAGGGGGGTTAGAAATGGACTGTTCTTGCTCGTTTTCACCAGTTTCGTTATCAGCAGCAGACGATTCTTTCTCATCAGAATTTTCCTGTGACGGCTGTTCCGATTCTTTCTTTTCAGACACAGGACCACCTGCATCCTCTTCATTTGGCACCTCTTCGACTTTGCTTTCAACGGAAACTTTTTCTTCCTTTTTATCAGAGTCCTCGTCTTTGTCTTTCTGTGTTGATTGAGTCTCCAGTTGCCGCTCTTGCTGCTGTGGCTTTGACATTTTTTCGAGCTTCTCTGGGAAGAACTTTTGCATGAGTTCCTCTTTTTCTTCAGCTGTGATGAGAGGCTCCCCTGAGTTATGGCGTCGTATGATCTCCCGGAAGCAGAGATCGTTGTCGTACAGAATGTAATAGTCTGTCCGGCCAAGACCATGCCTGAAAAATAAACATTCACTTTAACACGTTCACTACGGTTGATATTTTAGCGGTCTTTTCCGAGCGACGGTTTCTCTTGTTCGCCATTGCATCAGTTTGAGCAGTGGTACACATATGTACCAACACGTCCATCAGCAATGCACCTCGTGGTACATATATGTACCAACACGTAGTGAACGTGTTAAACGTTACTTTCTTGAAGAATGCACGTGAAAATAACGCGCGAGTTCATTTATCAACTGGACTGAACAAAATTTCTGCGCTCTACAAATTTAACAAGCTAATAGATTTTATTTTAGACGTTAGGAAGGAGAGACTTGCAAATCCTAGCAAATTAGGTAGAAAGTATTTCAACGGAAACTCACTACCACTAATAAAAATTTGACATGGATAGGACAAGTGTTTGGAGTTAGATCTGTCAAATCTGAAGATCAGAGCAAGAATTTGCAATGCAACCAAATAATTATTCGCCCGTATATTCTAAGCTCAAACCTGCAAAGCCTCGCGTACGCGCAGAAGACACCAAGTAAAAAAAAAGCTTACCTCGCAACACCCTTGATGAGGTCGAGGTCATGCTTGGCAGGTATCCACCAGTCAGGCATGTCTCTGGAGGGCAAAGCCAGCTTGAGGGCACTCTCCAGACCAGGGTTTGGTAGCACGTCGTTGCGTAATCTGTTCAGCAGGTCAACACGCTCCAGTACACGTCGGGCCCGCTCCTCTGGCAAACGATCTACACCCACAGCATAGATTTCTGAAAGGATAACAAAAGCATCTTACCACTATCCTCCATATCGCACGGAACGAACGATAATGAGTTGAAGCACTTATAAAAACATAAAACTTATTGACAAATATGCAGTTTAAATTTGCAGGATGCAATCCTTGCCTAGCGCCTTAAAAAGCAGAGTCAAACCACAGCCTACGTTCTCGTAAATGAACGTAGGTAAAATTCTTTTTTTTTCTTTACCCGAACTTGAAATTTTTTTTACCGTCCAAGCCCACTGAGAATCCCTCCGACGCATAGACAACTAAAGAATTATTAATGAATTAATTAAAGAATTGTTGGTATAAATTAAGTAGTAAATAACACATGCGGAAGCTGAAGAACTGAAACGGAAGAATTTATAATTGAACCATTATGGACGAGCGTGAAGCACTGATTTTGAAACTTTTTTGACAAGGTCACTCAACAACGACACCAAACAGAAAATTTCCCGCATCCACGACTTTCAGCAGGCACTGAAATTAAGCTGGAATATTTCATGTTGATCACTCACTGGCATTTTCACCCTCGGAGAGCCTGATGCCGCACTGTCGCTTGCACATAGCCATGAAAGCTCTGAAGTACTCGGATAAAGTCTCGTCGTATTTCTTATCTAATCGAGACAACTGCCTGAACTTGCTCCAGTCGTAGCGCTTCTCTTTCCTAAAAACGGGAATCAACATTAAAATCAGTTCATGCTGTAGAATTTAAAAGCAGACAATTATAATTCATTAAAGAGTTTTTATCTACAACATAATTGCTCAGTAGAAGTAAATTTTGTTATTATTTACGTCACACGCTTCTCAAGTTCATTTTTTTGAAGAAGTGCACGTATGTTCTGGTCATGTAAATATACTGCTGTACATGAAATATGTTTATTTATTGTAATCGAGATTATTTCGGATATGCAGAAATTTTCAAGATAGTTGATCTGTATAAAGTGAGAATAACCTTGAATTGTTAGAAGCAGTTTAGTGTACAACAGTTTCTCAGAAATACCCTCGTTAAATAGCACTGTACCTCTAAACTGTGCCTGTTACAGATGTTATATATAAAAAATTATTGTAGATCACGCAGCACGCACACGCTTCGTTTCAGAACACAGCTACCATGAATACTTAATATTCTAGATATATCTAGGTACAGAGATGAATTTTGAAACATTACTTCTAGACATACTTTTAAGAACTAGATATTCTAAAATTTTGTATACACCAAAAGAAGAATACTTAGCAGGTATTTAAGTCAAACGTAAATACGTCAAACTCTCATCATTTAAGGGAGTCACACCGGAAACGTACCTAATATACTCGACACCGTAAGTGGAGATGGTGCGGTAAAACTCTGCCTGTTCTCTGTTGCTCCAGCGACGTTGGTTGTAATCCGAGCGTCTCAGCTCTCTTTCCCTGATGTACTCAGCCATGCGCTCCCGCCGCAAAATTTTGTCCGCCAAAAAGTGGTCCAGTCCCTAAAGGGAACATGACATTTTACCATGACAGTTAAAGCTTGAGCAAATCCATAACAAAAATACACTAGATGAAGTGTCATTCTGGATATAACCAGAACTTCGCTCAAGACGGGATTCGTAAATGACACAAAAATATTTGCATTTTCGTGTTCAAATGGTGACGGTAATGACGGTGTTTCAAATGGTGAATGGAAATTATTAATTTCAAGCACATCAAATAAACTCAAAATTTCTACACTAAATTTGCCGTTATATCGGGAGTAAACAATCATCAAATAAGAAGACTCAAAAAGTTTAATAAATCACCAATATGATATAAAAGTAAAATGAATCCGAAATCTAACTAATCACCAACACGATATAAAACCAATTAAAATGAATCCAAGTACAGCCCCAGGAACATGAAACTCACCTTGACCTCATTCCTCATTTCAATCTTCCTGTTGCTACGCTGATATGAGGTGACAACCCTCCTAAGCCGCCCGTTGATGTCCGAGGTGCTGGGGTAGGACAGGTATTGCTTCACTGCCTGGCCTCCTTCCTCCTTGTCCTTGTCCTCGATCTTGTCCTCATCCGACCGTGTTGTGGAGCACGAAACAGCAGGGCTGCCTGGCAGTGGTGTGTGGTTTGAGTCCTCGTCCTCCTTCTCATCTTCTTTGTCTTCTTTCTCCATGTCTTCTTCGTTTCTGCAAATGTAAAAAGCGAGTTAGAAGAGTAGCGATTAAAATACATGATCAAGTGTTCAAAATTAATCGGTAAAGAAGCAAAACCAAAGATTATCTATGTTATAGAATGACTTGGTAGAAAAGAAATGAAAATTGAATGTTAAATGTTCGGGGTAGAACCCAGGCTAAAAAATGCAAATTGACAGCCGAGTTTTATTATAGCTTGTAAAACGTAAATCAGAACCAAAATACGACTCAAATTGCCCATTCTTCGTACACTTCCTTTCAATTACCACGATACTCTTTCCTCTCCGAAAGCTTAAAACAACAATCGATTCTACCACTCGTTTTTGCTACCCAACGCTCAAGAAGAATCTACTCGCCCAAGTAGGTGGTGCTCGAGTCCTGTACTCACACAGCTATGCTCATTTCAGCTTGTAGCGCTGCCTTATCTGGAGGACCACACCGCGCCAGGAAGCAGAGGGCAGGGTCGTTCCTCATGACGCTGTAGCGCTCGTAGCCGTGTTTGTACACACCCACCAACAGCGACTTGTCTGCCTCTGAGTCCCACCACGGCTTCGGGGGCAGTTCAGTAGGAGGTGGGAAGATCGGAATGTCACAGCTCTTCGCACCGTTCTCGATCTAGAAAAATAATTTAATAGAAATAGACACTAGGCCATAGAAATAATAGAGTTTTTTGGGTTATTTCAACGCTAAAATGTTGAACTCGTGCTTTACTTATTCAAGGAAACGTAGTAAGTAGTGAATATAATAATGAAGTTTGCTAGCACTTTAGTGGCTAAACCTATACCTGACTAAAGGTCTATTTCAATTACCTGTTACGTCATCGTAACAATAATGTGATACCACTTTAATCATTTTCATTAGATTTCTATTTTATGACCAGTAGCGATAAATAGAAGTGATCTCAATGGTCTGAACAAAGTTAAAAGGTATTCCTTGTTTATTATGGGCTTCTCATCATTGAAGAGAGTTTGTGACACTGCACTCAATTCATCATTCTCACGAAACATAGCCAAATATCAATTTAAGTTTATAAGCAGGGAGAAGCTAAGCTCTCAAGGTTTCGTTTTCATTCATTAATGAATAGCCTGTGGAATATGTATCCTAGACATACAAATCTCACAGCAGTGAAATTAATAATAAAAAAAACTAACCTGTTCAGCCAAGTCTCCGACGATCTCCTGCTTGATGTAGAACAGGAGTCTGACTCTAAGTAACACCTTATTGGCGTGCCTGGTGAGGTGGCGTGAGTAGCCTTGATCTAAATGAATGTCAGGGTCAAATTTCTCATCCTTGGCCCAGTCGGATCCTTCAATTAGAGACGCCACCATCTTGGCTTCACGTAACTTCTTCTTGCCTTTGCGACCTCGAGGAACAGGTGCAGACAACCCTATGTGGTTGCGATGAACTTTAGTTTCTCCGTCAATAGTTGGCGCAATAAGATCAAATATGAAGCTTTTTATCTTGTCATCGCCCTTGTAGAACTTGATGCAGTACAAGAGGATCATCCTGGCACAATCTTGAACGTGAGACTCGCTCCAAGCAGAGCGAAGCTCCGCACTCTTCAAGATCTCCTTCCATCGAGCCCAGCCATACGTTAACAAACCTTTCTCGACTTTGAAGCACTCAGAGCGGCTCCAATAACCATACCGAACTTCATCAGTGTCATTAAATTCTTCCTCAGGAGCAAACCGGGAATTTCTTGGGCCCCAGCGGCCACCACGACTTCCTCTGCCACGGCCTCGAGTGCCTCTCGTGCGGTACTTGCTCGCCCTCAAACTACGCATATTGATGTCGCCCACTGAGCCGTCTTCTTCTTCCTCCTCTTCATTGTTTTCTTTGCCTTCTTTGTCCGACTCTGAAGACTCTAAATCGCTACAGTCTACCACTGATTCGTCATGTCCGTAGCGACGTATTTGCGCTCGACGACGAGGCTCTTCCATGATGAGCTGTAAAAAGTACATACGATATTTAAAAACAAAGAAATGAGATATTATGACCCTGCATAAAGCAATTATAACATCAGAACATGAGAAAGAGTTGCACGCATCGAGGTTGCTTTCAGAAGTAACCCCTCAGTATTAGCATGACCTTGTGTCATCATATAAAGCCTACAAGAACAAGCGTACACTAACAAAATTAGTATAACAAATTAAGAACAAACAATGACAGCCCGCCCACCTTCCCCGACTTTTCGTGGAGCTCAGTGTCGATGTCAGCTTTCTTAGCCCACTTTTTCCAGAAGTCAGGGTCTTCGAGATCTATATCAGAGCGATTAGCAGACGCTGAAAATGATGCCTTCGAGAAACTCGAACCCTTCTCGCTTTCGTGCTGGATAACAGTCGTACGCCGCTGAAGAATTTGATCAATATCCTCTTCACAGAAGTCATCCCCTGCATCTTCCTCCATGATCGCACTGTAAGCTCCCTTCTTCAGCAGATCTTCGATATCGTTCTTGGAAAGGCCGAGCGCATTTCCTCCAGCAGCAGGCTTAGCATCGGTGTTCATTGACTGAAGAACAGCTTTATCAAGACCGAGCTTCAGAGACGCCTTATCGAACATTTCGCGTTCGTAAGTGTTACGGCAAAGTAGTCTGTAAATTTTCACGTTCTTTTTCTGGCCAATACGATGGCATCGAGCCTGGGCTTGAAGATCGTTCTGAGGATTCCAATCACTGTCGTAGATGATGACAGTATCAGCCGCAGTCAAGTTGATGCCAAGACCTCCCGCTTTCGTGCACAATAAGAACACAAAACGATCAGAGTCAGGCTTACAAAACCTGTCGATCGCAGCCTGACGAAGATTGCCCCGAATTCTGCCATCCAATCTCTCATAGGGGAACTTTCTGAAAATGAGGTAGTCTTCAATGATGTCAAGTAGCTTTACCATTTGTGAAAAGATTAGGACTCGATGCCCGTTTTGTCTGAGACGAGGCAGAAGTTTGTCCACTAGAACCATCTTGCCTGAAGATTGAATAATAGCATTGTGGTACACGTCGATAGGTTCACTCACATTGTGGCCAATCATCTCTTTGTAATCTGACTGAATAGTCTCCTCCGCCCCGTTGAGCAAATAAGGATGAAGACAACATTTCCTTAGTTCCATCATTGTGTTCATGAGACTAGGAACGTTCGCATAAGAGGCTCCTTTCTTAAGAAACTCGAAATTTTTCTCAAGGATTGCGCGATAGTATTTCTTTTGAATATTAGTCAGTTCAACTTCGATGATTGTCTCTTCTTTCGCAGCTAGACTCTTCTCAACATCTTCTTTCATTCTCCTGAGCATCATAGGTTTGAGCAGAGCCTGCAGCTTTTTGACTTGCTCTTCGCTTTCCAGCTTGCCGAATTCTTTCATGAAGGCTTCTTGGTCGGCGAACTGAGTAGGTTCCAAGAAATTCAAGAGGGAGAACAGTTCAGTTACGTTGTTCTGTAAAGGCGTGCCTGACAGTAGTACACGATGTTCGAGGTGCATCAGACGAAGTCCTTCCAAGAGCTTGCAGTTCCTGTTCTTGAGACGATGAGCCTCGTCTATGATGCACACTCGCCAGTTAATTTCCTTGAGTTCGACACAGTCAGTAATGATAACTTCAAACGTGGTAATGAGTACGTTGAACTTGAAAATGTTTGGGATTCTTTGGCCTTTCTCGTCCTTAAAATACATTTCATACTCTAGGATCATGTTACGACTCGCCTGTGAGCCATGGTATACGATGACGTTAAGGTCAGTCCAACCCTCAAACTCTCTCTGCCAGTTGGGGATGGTAGAAAGAGGAGCAATGATGAGGAAAGGGCCTCGAATGCCGTATTTATAACAAGAATGAACAAAACTTAACGACTGGATTGTTTTGCCTAAGCCCATCTCATCAGCTAAAATACAATTGTGAGAATTATGATACGAAAAGTTGAGCCAATTAAGTCCTTCCAACTGATATTCTCGGAGGGAATTATCGTTTTTATAAATAGGACTTTCGTCGAGTTTTTTCCACTCACTCGGTGATGGTCTTTTCTTGATTTTACGCTCGTTGCGAGGAGGAGGATCCTTAAAAAGTTTGAAAGCCTCAATTTTTGATATGTCAACATCATCTTCCAGCTCCCACGTGGAGTCCTCGTAAGGCAAAGATTTCCATTTCACGAGATAATGCCGCACAATTTGTCCTGATTCTGTTTTGGTCTCTGACGAGTCAAGTAGTCTATCTACCTCTATATAGTCTGGATTAAAAGATTCCTCCTCCAAGAAGTCCATGATGTTCATGCTTGCAGATCTCTTCTGCACAAATCGTCTGATTTTACCACTAATTCGTTTGTCTCCTTTCAATAATTCTTCTTCAGTTCTCCACTCACAGTGCAAATACGAGAAATTTTTGTACTTGACGAAATACTCTTCCACGGGAACTTTCCTCCCAGTTGATTTCTTTTTTCTGGGTGACTCAGATTTCAAGGCCTCTTTCACTGGAGATTTCACGTTGACTGGCGTTTCAGTTACAGAGACAGGCGCTTCTCCCGCATCCACTTCCATCTTGGTTTCCTGTTTCGGCGGCTCAGGGTCAGCGTGGCAATTCTCACCAACAGACTGGGCATTAGAAGCATCTTCAGAGCCTTGTTCAGGTTTGTCCGTCCCTTCGCTAGGCTCAACTTTGGGTGGGAGCTCAACAGGTTTCGGCGCGTCCTGTTTTTTGGTGTCGTCATCGCCTTCATCTTCCGAGTCAGATATTACTTCACGTTCACCCATGCGCATGTTTAGGATAAATTGAACCACCATCGAGTCCTCGTTGTTGGGATCCTGTGATAGAAATAAATAACATGAAACACCCATATAACGGTACAAAATAACGATCATGCGTATGAGCTTTCACTTGTGTGTACAATTGAAGAAACGTAAAAGGAACACTGCATCAACATCATACGTAACTATATATTATTGACTGAATTAAGAGCTAGATAAGAATTACTGAATTACAAAATAATAACGTAAAGATGGAGTTCCACGATGTCATACGAATGGTCTCATCATACGAATTGTCTTTCCCTACGTACCTGAGCAATAAGCACCATTTTCCCCAAGCCTTGATGAATCAAAACAGAAACACGTAAGATAAACTTCCCCTCATTTTAATCTTTTCATGGTCACAAGTATCGTTTTCACACCCATTAAGGACGAGACAAAAAACTAATACTTTCAAGAATAAAAAATATTCGCTAAGGATTGCAATTTCAGTTTGGAATATCGGAACTTGATCTGAACTTTGTTGAATGGAGAAATTAGGCTTTGAAATTCGCATTATCCGTAGAAGTATGAATTTATAACTAAATTTCACCATAAAAATAAAAAGCATCTGCAAGCCACTAGTACGCCATCACTAGTTGCCTGGAGCTAAGGTAACGGGCGCCATGTGGTAACTAAAACTTGGCGACTTTGACAAAGCTTAACAATCCTTGCTGTGCTGTACACAACAAGAGCATATACACCCACGCACAAAACCTCAGAACAAGGAACAGAAACCCCTGAATAAATTACTTTGAATCTCTTAACTATAATATATCCATGATAATAAAGTGGAGTCTTTAATAAGGAACTAGTGAATAAAATGAAAGTTGAATTCAGAAGATGAAGCGCAAGTTCATTTGAGCTTACCACATAGACCATGTTAGGTCTGTCGCCTTCGGGTCCAGCAGGAGCTGTGGCAGGCGTGTCGTTGTCGTCTGACAAGTCCAGGTCAAGCTCATCTATGTACTTCTTACGAGAACCTGCAAATCAGGGTACAAAGACTGGTACAATATCGCCTAGCAACGAGCTGAACAAGTCGTCATGAAAATTGTTAAGTCAAACTTAGACGTGACGTCCATGTTCATAATTAGAGAGAGCATTTGCCATTAAATCAATGTCTCAATTAACTGGAATTCGATACAAATATAAATAAAATACATACATTGCTTTTCCTTTTTGAAAAGGCTTTACAAAAATATAACACGAAAACTTTCAGAATGAACGAGTACGAATATCATACGAAACTCAAGAGATTTGAATAATAAATATCAATATTGAAATAGAATTAGCATTTAAAAGATATTCAAGCTTAGTGAGTGATGAATTAAGAATCGATTGTGATGCAAAAATTCGCGATAAAGCCAAATTTCTTTGAAACATTCTTGCTTCATTTGAAAACACAAGTGAAAATTTTCCAGTGTATCTTTCAGCCTTCAGTATTCTTCCCGTATTAAAATATGAAACGATAAATTACTGTTGTGGACGAGTTTCACCGCTTCATTTCAGTGATTTGATAACTTTCCAAGGATAAAAAAAAACAGCACAAAGGTATCATAGCATATAAAATATAAATATCATGCTTTTTATACCTTGATTGCGACCAGATCTTCGCTTGTTAGGATCATCATCTTCCTCTTCTTTCGCAGCCGCTTTTTTTTTCTTGGCTGCTTCGTCATTATCAGAAAAATCTGACTCAGAGCCGCGTCTCTTCCTTTTCCGCTTCGTGGGTAAAGTCAGCCTGAAAAAATAACATTCCAGTTAAAACATAATGCAATAACAGGCTGCATTAAAATAGTACTACATAGTTTTCCGTGCCTACCATTGTGGTTTACAATTTTCCAAGACTAAGTAACACTCGAGTGATATCAGAAATACTGGTGAAGCAAAAGATCATTTGAAACTTAATTGCAACTCAAAGATAAAGACCCCCAGAAAAAAATTACACAATAAATGTGGTTCATTGTTCATGTTATAAGCCCGATAACAATCGTCCATTTACCTTGGCACTTTCCCTATCGTAAGGTGGCTCACAGATGAGAAAGAGAATCAAGGTGACCGCATAAGCACTGCTATTCTGTTAAATGTCTCCCCTTATTCATAGCCCGAGATACTACTGGCTTTCTGAAGCGAGGCTGGTTTACCATGGTCACGTAATAATGCAGTCTTTTCCATCGCAAACCATATTTTTCGTGACACGACTGAATGTGAAGCAATGCCATAATTGTGACGTTGAATACCAGGGGCTATAAAGCCCCTGGACTCCATAAGGTCTCTAGCGCCTACTCTCCATTCTCTACCCCAGCTCTCCTTGATCTCTATCCAACCGTACTAAGGTTCAACTCTAGTATAGAAATTTGAAACAAAAATGATACATGAACAGTTATTCCTTCTCTAAAAAAAGAGGTGGGGTGGCTAGAAATGCATGACACATATAGGATAGATCTACTTTAACGCTTGACACGCAGCGCACGTCTCCTAATTCTTTAATATAATGTGCGAATAAGAGGTAAATGCAGTGTTAAAAGTCACATCTGGTAAGCACTGGTCATACACATTGTTGATTGATCTAATTTATTGGCGTCGCATGCACAAGGACACGCACTATAAATAATTTACAAATAACTACGACGTACAAAAAAGGCATCCTCCGTGTATAGAAGCATCATTACTTTAAATAGGTGGTATGAGTATAAAATTGCAAGAGAAATGGTAGCTAAAGCATAAATGAAGCTTGCCTCATGTAACACACAGCTCATGAAAAAAAATACTTCTATAAATTAAGCCAACTGACAAACATTCCTAAAAAACATTCAGGTATTTTATTTCTCTATAAATTTTGAAAAAGTGTTAAAACCTAGAACACTAAACATAGGTATAGACGTCACTAGCCTCGGACAAACTATACCCATGTTCAGTGTTCCAGGGTTAAAGATCTCCATCTAAATATAAATACATGTTTTAACACGTTGACTCCGATTGCCTGATTGGTGTAAAACTTCACTTTGTACGCATAGTCACTAGAAGGATCTGAAAAAATTACAGAACCTAACTTAAGTGGTACACATACGTACCACTTCGGAGTCAACGTGTTAAGCGCATCCGTTCCCTACCACAAGAGTGTCGCATGGATAAAAAAAGACAATGGAAGAAGCCTGAAATACTCACTTAGCAGCAGGCTTCTTCTTGGAGGGCGCTGTGTTGCGGATCCTGGGTGGCTTCTTGGGTTTTGGAGTGGCGGCCTGCTGCTGTTCCTGTTGAAACATAAGCAATTTAAACCAGATTTAAAAACTGCTAAACTTACTTTAACATGAATTAGAAACTATGTAAATGAAGCCATTCAACAAGAGAGACCGTACCTACCAAGAATTAAATCACAAATGGCATTATCAATCATTGCTTCTGCATAAAAAGAACGATTAAAATTTCACATTTGAAATAAAAGCATTATATAGTAATAAATTACAACCTACGAAATTGATACATCCAATGCACATATTCCAAAAAAAACAGCATATTTTCTGGACACGAGGAAAATGGCTAGAACAGCTTTTGTGCCTTTATGAAATCAACTAGAGTGAGATATTCTAACATTTCTTCCCATACCGTGGTCACGTAGTTCGTAATTACTGTACCTAATTCTAGGTCAAGGGCGAACTTGGTAGCTCGCACAGCTGAATAGCGAAATTTGTGTATCACGTGAGCAAGATTTTGTTCGCTTACCTTTGCACTTTGATCAAGAGCAGCACCAAAAGAGAGCGGCTTCTCGTCACCCCCAGGAGCAGTTTCTTCTTGAGAGTCCTCATTCTTGCATACACCCTGAGCATCGTCCATAACAGCAGCTCCTTCATCAGGCGCAGTAGCATCAATTTCAGCATCAACATCAGCGGCAAGGGCATCAGTTCTGGCTTCAGCAGGGACAACTAAATCGTCGTCTTCTGCTGCATCTTCAGCGACTGCGGAGGTAGCAGCAGCGGCAGCAGCAGCAGCAGCGACTGCTGCTGCTGCTTCTGCAGCTTTCTTAGCATCTTCTGCCTTCTTGCCACCGCGATTTCTGCAATAAAGAAATCATTTCTGCAATCTAACATAGAAAGAAAAATACCAAATCAAAATAAATGCAATCAAAAGAAAAATACCAAATAAAATAACACTGACATTTGTAGTAACAAAAATTGTGAAAAAAAGGAACAAATGGAATTTGTTCCTGTACCTACAAAAACTAACATGTTTAAAAATTGCTTATTAAATTGACATTGTAGACACCTCGCAATTTACGCCCACGTCGAATACTATTTCAAAAATTTGTTATTTCTTTCTCTGAAGCCAAGAAGCAAAATAATGATAGATGCAAGCACTCACCGTTTCCTGGGAGTCTTGGGTTCATTTGGATCCTTAGGAGTTTTTGGTGTTCTGTTGAAAAAAAAGAATCCTTTAGTTTTATATATTTTATTATGAAAGCATCTATGAAATGTATCTAGAAAAAACTGCACTTGAGAGTATGACAACAACTATCAAAAAATAGTGATATTGAATATAAATTTTCAATTACTTCAATGCAAATCTAATACAAATAACTTTCAGGTCAGTTATAAATGCATGAAAAGATGAACGTGAAGCAGACAACTGAATTAATAAAAATCAAAACAATATGAGGAATTAAGTCGATAGCTACACACATACTAAGAGAATTTAGAATCATTAATTATAAAGCTAAAAATAAGAACACTTAAAACTTCTATAAAAAATTAAAATGCACGAGATTCATTACTTGAAGATGTTCAATTCAGAAAGTGATCATTATGATAGGACAATTCTAGCAATATAAAAGAAATAAAGGTACCACCTCACCTATTACGAATCCTTTTTGGCTTAGGTTCAGCAGGGTCTTTAGTCTCCTTTTGGGGTTTTGGTTTGACTTCTTTTTTAGGCTTCGGTTCTTTCTTAGGCTTTGGCTCCTTGGGAGGTTTTGGGGCCTTAGGAGTCTTGGGCTTCGGAGGGGCTCGAACCCTCTTCTTCTTAGGAGTAGGAGTGCCAGAGTCCGGGGTGCTGGGAGCAGACCCTTCTAAAGCAGGAGAAGCACCAGGGGGCTGTGGAAAGGTCTTCATGAGTCACGTGCCTCCAAACACAAATTAAACAGATTGGTAGTTCATAAACTGCTACACATTTTAAAAGCCATTTTTCCCTTTAAAACGATTATGAATGATTAAAAGAAAGGACCGACACACAGAAGAATGGATAATGCATGGAACCTCTCCAAGCCTAGACAGTTTTGTTTGTTAATTCTTATCTGGAAGTAAATTGGACACACACCGTCTAGTACAAGTGCAGTGATTTTGACCACGATACTAATGCAGATTCCACAGTCATTGTTATGTAATATTAAAGCTCTGAATTTAAAATGTAGAAACAATTGAGCATATAGGTTATGCAGGGTTATTGACTACCCACTGAATGAAGCACATGTTCAGTGGAAAAGAATGAGATAATGTTAAAAATGAGTGATATGCAATAGGATAAGAAGCTTACACATCCTGCTGGAAATGTCATAAGAGAAAATTCATCAGGCATCTCATTAGGATCAAAGTATAATACATAAAAAATTTCAATACAGAAAATTGTGTGAGAAATTACTACAGGATGAGAAAAAAATAAGATTGGTCCTATTTAGCTATGAAGTGCACCCACAGCTGATTATGCATGGTGTTATTGCTCCACTTACTGACAGGCAAATGTATCAAACACCACAGAAGTCTTAACCCCGAAGTGGAAGTACAGAATATGCCTCACTATACAAACGCACAACAACTTTTTGCAACCACATCATCACAGTAATAAAAAAAATATTGTTGTAAGCCTTAATCCAACTAGAGAAATATTTTTAAAAAAATCAGTCTGCCACAATAGTGGTGAGAAGCTTTTATAAACACTGCAAAAATCTTAGTAATTATGTTTACTTCGATGGATTGCTATGTTCCCAAACAAGCTACACAAATACTACCTCCTGTCCACCATACTAGGGAAGGAAATCATCAATAATTATACCAAGTTTCTTACCTCCTGATAGACAAAGCTAAAAGCTATGAGATTCACACTGACCACTGCTTGATGCAAGTTATTTTATGAGATAAAATTGAGTGAAATTAATTAACTTATGCAACAAATTCTAATACAATCAGATTTCACTCCTTTGAATTCTTGTATATTTAATACTTTTAGTTACTGAAAGGCATAAATTCAATGTAAATTTAGAAAGATACCTTCAAGCAAGAAAGGCCAGTATTAAAATTCATCTCTGTTTTTTAGTAAAAGCTTCATTCAAAATTTTCAAACCGAAAGCATTACGATAACTATATTAATGTTCCAATTATACCAAGTGTTCAAGAAAACTATGTACTCATTGAAGGCAATCATATGATAAGTGTAAACGAGATGTTGAAAAAACAAGAGAAAATGGGAAGGATGAAACCACACAAGATATTATCCAAAGATAAGAACAAGCCTAGTTGAATGTGCAGTGAAAAACTAAACACAATTGAGAAGAATCATTCCCTCAATGCCCACTGATGAAGCCAGACACAATCAGTATACCCCTCTAGTAGGGAGCTGAAATTATAAGAAAATCCTTAGTGGCACCAACCTCCAAGCTACACAGTAGACTAAGTCTTTCAGCCTGTTTCTTGCCAGGAATTCTTCATTAAAATAAAAATTTTAATTTTATCTAATGATACTACACATAAAATTAAGCATAATAGGCACATGCTGTCAATTGGCTGAAATGAGTTCCATACATCACAGTTTAAAAATAAAATGCCTATGATTCAGTCAAATCCTTCAACAAGAAGCACTAGGTTCACATATTAGAAAAAAATTAGATATACTTTACATGTTTAAAATAATTTTGAAATGTAGAACATGCAGTTATACTAAATTTCAAGTCTCACCATATCAGCAATAGCCGTGCATTCATCTCGTTCTTTAAGTTGCATTGTTACAAGTTACACTTCAGTTTGCTAGAACACTCCTTTATGCTATAACAGCATTGACTAGACATTTCTCATCACAGAGTGGTTCACTCTTTATAATACCATGGCAAAAGTATGGAATTTTTCACTCCTCTAAGCTGTACAACTTTGAGAGAAGATTTTACACGTAAATGTAAGGAACAGCTTCTACAAAGTAAGCATGCATTCATTTATTATTCAGCACATTCCTACAGCTCATTAGGCAGGTAGTGTGTGTGGCTCTCAAATCATAGCCAAATACAAAAAACACTAAAAAGAATTAGTATGAGATGACACTAAAAAAACGATTTTTCTATAGCCTTCAGATTAGAAATAAATTCCAATTTATGAAAAATGGAAAGCAACTTGAAAATCATTCAGAGATGAAACTAGTCAGTGCACAGAAGGCAACACTCAATCTGTTTTATCAGAGATAAGCCACTTGAAGCTCTCTACCAGTTCTGTTAGGCTTGTCTATGTGACATTACACATGAAACAAGAACAATGTTATCATGTCCAATCACTTTTCCAATTAGTTCATAACAAGTGTTCACTGCCACATCAACATAAAATACGTTTGAAATAATTTTGTTTTTCGTGACTGTCTTCGTCCATAAATTTAAAAGTTATTTCTGAAATGTGACGCATATACATCAATAGGTCAATATTGGGAGGTACTCGAAGGTACAGAGCTGTGCTTATTTAAGAAATGAGTCAGTGGGAAGTTTTGGTTGTTTGAATAATCGTAAATTGGTAGAGGAATAATACTATGAATGCGATCAAAATTTCAAACACTTCTATGATTCTTCTCATGAAATTCAATCAAAATAATATTCAACGATTTTCAAGTTCACGTACATTCCGATATTTTTACTGCATCACCAGTAGTTTACAAATGAGAAAAACAAATGGTTAAACCATGTCTAAGGTTTTAAATCCATTTGCCTAAGTTTATGTACTCCGATTGAAAATAATTCGGACATGAATTCACCCTCATTTCAATTATACACCTATTTCGCAATAAGAGCCACACAGACCAGTTTCTGTCGATAAAATACATAACAATAATACTAAAAATGGTGACAATAATCAAGAAAAAACTGTCACTCGCACAAATCATAGCTGAGCTAACACATGACGTCACTTGCAATACCACCACGAGAATGAAACTGGCAAGTACTTCATAGCGGAAACGATGGAATTTTCAGAACACGGAATAGAGAAGCGCGCGTTGGTTGGGTCGGCGTTACTTGAGCACGGTCACACTCAAACTACACACAGTGATCTATAGCAGTGTACGTACACGGTCCATAAGCGTTCACGTACACGGAACGAACAGCCGATCGTGTGCAAGCAGTGACGAGTGAACCGAGAGGGTGACTGAGAAACATACATGCGGTACACAAAGCGGCCAGCTATAGCTGTTCCGTCAACACGCCAGATGTGCTTGTTACACGCGCCGTGCAGCTGCTGATCGTGTATTACATGCAGTTCAATGTTGCTCACGTGGAGTTCTTCTCTTTAAAAAACAAATTTAACAAAAAGTATAAGAAGTGATTGAGGTAGAATAGATTAAGTATTGAGCGTACACAGGGGAGGGAAGGCACTAGTGGAATGACGACGCCTTCTAAGCCTTTTCATGAACACTTTGAATTCTGAAGTAATCTTGCACGGAGCTGCGTAGCGCTCACCCAGTCACTTCTCAAACACCTCTCCAGGAAAACACGATGACGCCGCTGGGAAAAGCAACACGAGAATGGAGGGTTGGGGAGGACCTTCTTCTTAACAATGGAAGCAAGCGAGGGGGGTTGCACGTGGGGAGTTTCAAAAGGAAGAAGGAGGGGCAGGCGCGCTTCCATTACGCCAGGGCAACCAGTTTAAGTTGCTCCTGCTCGCACGTCATTTGAAAAGAACTCGACAGAACAGCTACACTGATTGAGAGGTTCTTTTCGTCCCTCGATGTGCTGCCAGTAAGCACTAAGTAGATGTATCCTCATGTCGACTAGAGGACGTAACAGCACAACTAAACTAAAGGGTCTGCAGGTCACTGTGACCAAAAAACGAAGTACTGCATACCACAGTGAGCTTAACGTCGTCCGGAAACTAAGGCATGTAATACAGGTTATCCATCTCATCAGTCTAGAATAACGAATTCTGGAATCAATTAACAATATGTCCAGAGAAATTAATTATCTATTACATAGTGCCTGCTGGCAAGCGTCCGAAAATATACCCCAAATTACACTTAAACGAAGCACGCACCAATAAATTCATGCCAAATATCTTTGAACAAACTGTACTTAAAATTAGCGCAAAACCATGGTGATATATTTTTTTAATGACGAAGGACTAAGTGGCACGAACGGGACCGTTGAAAATACAATTTCAGCATTGCCATTTGATTTCAGCATTCCCATTTGATTTCGCATTGCAGTTTCACACAAGTAAAATTCGAATTTTACGATGAAGAACCGCAGGCTTTCGCACTATTTTACCTCTTCCCTTAAGCCCAGGGCTAGACGAACTATAAATCATAAAGCCCAAAATTCTAATTTCAGAACCCAAAGCACTAGTTCTTGAATGTTACGGGTTGCTGACAGACGTGTTAATTCAAGTACTATGTAACAATCAAATTAACAGAATTAATATTTGTTCTACGCTTGCAAAGTAAGTGCACTAACATTATTTGAAATAATTATTGTGCACTAACGAAAAGATATTAATAAAATGGAAAAAATACAACGGAAAGCAACGAAGATGATTCCAGAACTCCGCAATCTCAGCTACGAAAGACGTCTTCAACGCCTTGAACTTATATCCCTAGAACAAAGAAGACTGCGAGGACAACTTATTGAGACCTTTAAGTATCTAAATGGCCTCAACAATGTTACCATGGAAGGGCTCTTCGAAAGAGACGGTAACGTAAGAACCAGAAATAACGGTCAAAAACTATTACTGAGAAACTTCAAGACATCTCAAGCTATGAACTTTTTTCCCGTTAAAATTGCCGCAACTTGGAACAAGCTGCCAGAAAACATAGTTTCTGCTGGCACTGTGAACACATTCAAAAATCGTCTCGATAAATTTTGGACTACGAACCCCCCCAGTACTACATCCTACTAGCTATGTCCCTAACTCCTTAAGGTTAATGTATGATTGAGATAAATGCTTGTGACATAAACGCCTGTGCGTGAGTAACATGTGTGCACACGACTAAATTGACTTACGTGGTTAAGGTGTACGTGCATGACTGATGGATTTACTTTTAGACGGCATGGGACTTCGGTATTGAACCAAGAATGGGCCAAACGGCTCGTTCCTATTGCCTTATTCTATTCTATTCTATTCCTAAGTTGCATTTAATTTTATTGACATAGCATACTTTTCCCCTACAAGGATAAGTTTGAATTTACAGAAGGAAAACATTACTACTTCACAGACTTTCACAGAGTTCTTCACACACAACTTCAAATGCAATAAAAATTTTCCATCAAAACACAATGTATTACTTAGACTGTAATGAGCAATTCTTCACCAAGATATAGCAAATGAATCAACAAGATGGCATTGCAGTATCCATGACAACTAACAAAGCTACGTCCTTTTATCAAATTTTCATTTGGAACAATAAAAGTTTCCATTTGGTTTTCCTCTAACAAATATTACATTATATTGATTTAAATCATATAGAGCTAACTGGAGGGGCGCGGTGCGATCATTTCCTGCGTTGGTTGAAGGGCTTTTCAGAAAACGATGGAGATATAAGCGATAGATATGGCAGACTCGCATCACAGCAATGCCCGAGAGAACTGAAGTACCTCACGTTCAGTAGCACTACCATAAGCAACAGATGTACCTTCATTCTCGGCAAAAATCACGAAGGTACAGAACATCCTTCGACAGGCAATAAAACATTTTAAGGAACACTGCGTGCCTGATCATTTGTGTTTGTCTATTCTGAGTTTGGTAGAATAAATTAAACTTGTAAATTTTGATCACTTCGAATAACTGTTTAAGATAAATAAACGTACACCAATGCGAGAATTGTGCGATACGCTTCTATTGGATGTTAAAGATCAGGAATGTTATCGCCCACATATACATAAGTATGTAAATGTAAGGTAATGATAGCTAATCGATCAAGTGTTTGTGTTCATACCAACAAATAATATCTTACCTACATTATATTCATAAAAGTATAACCTCAAAAACAAATTCAGCGCATGCGTCATAGAAAACTTAAATATTGAAGACGAAATACAATTCTCCACAAAAATCATGAAAGCTGCGAGTAAGAAGAATGAAAATAACGAGACGTCAAGGAGTACGAGGTCAAGGAGGAAATAGTAGTAATAGTAGAAAGCGGTTCACAACTTGACGAGACGCACACAAGCACAAGGAGAGATGACCGACCACAGAACGGGGTAACTGCTCTCAGTGCTTCTCAGTCACAACCAGGGCACCCCGCGTGCGCTGCACTCCACACACACCCCAGTCACTGTCTGTGACAGGCAACTGTAACTTCGCAAACTGAAGTAAGAGTCCCGATTTGTTCTATTCAAGAATAAACAAGTTTAAGATACCAATTTTTGATCGGGCGAGATATTGCGCTAAAAAATTCTAGTACGTCGCGTTGAACATGATTAAAAGAACAATTTAGAATAATTTTATTCAATAGAATTCAAGTGAACTTTATGATTTAATAAAAAGTGAAATCACCTAATGCAAATAAGTGAGATAAATGAATCTAAAAGTCGTAGAACACCCGCATACTTGACAAGAATTGCAAACAATATCGAAGAATGACAAGAAAGTCAATTTTTGCGTGCACAGCGAAGGCCGAGTGGCGCAAACACAGTACCCGCTTAGAGGCAGAGACGCATGTCTTACACACACACACAGAGCCACGTGCTACCACTCCACCACCTGTCCCACCACTCCTCAACCACCAGTTGGGCGTCGACTTCACTGGGGGGTCAGGGGAGTGACCAGCTGTCAAGCGGCCAGGTGGGTAATCGGACCACATGGCCAGCTGCGGTGCTGGTCCGCACCACATGGGCATCTCTTGCAAGTTTTCTCGTTAGAAGCACGAGGTGTGTAGTGTTCCAACACGTTTGCATCACGGTGTTAATGGTGAACAGTATTGCAGCATGACTTTAAGCATTGCTGCACAACTACAGGAGCGGCCAAACCTAAGATTACAGTGAACACTTGAACAGATAATGAAGTAACTAACCTTACTTTTGGTCTACCCTGCATATCGAGAACAAGCGTTGCACCAAAACACTAGTGACGAGAACATTATTCGTGACATTGCTTTGAAGTTATAATTGAACCCATAATGCAAATGATGAATATTATTCGAAATTAAGAAACTACAACATACATAACGCACTGACTCGCTATTTCGACAATGTCGTAATACAACTTATTTCTCATCTCAAAAGGCAAACCTAAAATGGCATACAAATGCCTTATATTCAAAATGAACATTCACCGGTCTTAGAGAGACCGGATACTGAGAGAATTAATTTTGCACAAGTTTACTTTTATCCTAAATTGTTCAAAATGGATTAAACGTGAGACAGAAGCAAATCCCTTCAAATTTATGACTTCTAATGCAATGAAGCAGTAAAAAAACAGCAAAGATTGAGAAGAATTACCATCTCGAATTTTTTTCAATCACATACCGCTTGGCAAAGCATAATTATCATATTTTGATGCCCAGTCGACTTTTTCACACGATGTATAAATTATAATTTCCAAATGGTTTTCTACGTAAGCACATTAGAAACTAAGCAGCAGAGTAACCGATTTTTTGATGCGAAAGTTGAAGAAACAAAGTAGAATAAACAAGCTCGTTGCCTCGCTCCTCTTCAACTTTCAAGGATCATGTCGACAAAAATAAGCTCAGCTAAATATTTTCGCTATTTTTTTATCAATGCCATGTTCTAGGTATCCAAAACTCACACAATTTTACTTGGTAAAATATTCAATTCGGGACAATTCTGCCTGTCATCTCACTCAAACACCTCCGAGTTCCAGCAACATAGCAACAAGATGTTCGAGTCAAAATATTCTCGGAAGTATAGAAACTCACCAACGGACTTGATATTAGAGGACAAACTGATTTTCAAAGATTCATACCTAGGGACTATGAGAACAGGTCATGTTGCGATCCGCAGTTAGTAGTGAGACTTTGTTCTGGCAGCATGAAATGAAAGAAGAACCAGATGGGTTATACCGAAACCCATACAACGCGAGTCCTTAGCGCAGTCAAATGGGTAAACTCTTTCTAGGGGGAGAAGGTAGCGGCGAAATTTGCTGCCTCTACAAAATGGCGTCTA
Source organism: Trinorchestia longiramus (assembly GCA_006783055.1). Taxonomy (NCBI): domain Eukaryota; kingdom Metazoa; phylum Arthropoda; class Malacostraca; order Amphipoda; family Talitridae; genus Trinorchestia; species Trinorchestia longiramus. Next base: position 392,427 of record VCRD01000168.1, read on the forward strand.
ATATGAACTAGAAGAGACAAACGGACGCACACACGCGTACAATGACGGACGATCTAGGTATATTTAATTCGATCATTTGGGGGTACGGGAGAGGAGGGGCAGAGGCAGGCAATGCTCGCAGGAAGTAGCAGCGGCAGCTGGCAGCCTGTGCTGGTGTGCCAGATCACATGCTTATCGCACACGTGCCACATCTATCTCTCCCTCCCAACCAACCGAACCAATTCTAAGGGAACGATCAATATATTCTAATGCACGTCATGCTAACCGCAAGCGACAGAGGAAGAGGAACTAGCAGATATCATTCTCTCCTCTCGCACGCGTGGGCCTGTTTGTTATTCACGAACGAAAAAGCTCGAACAAAGGATGTGGAAGTTTCTCGCAACAGCACGACCAATGCTCCGTCTTAGTAGCGGCAATGAGCAGCAGCAGCGACGACTGTAGGTACAGTAGATGCTGCTTTCGATATGACGCGACCAACGACCGAGCGACCGGCGAATCGGGTGGGTGAGCTTGGCGTGCGTCCTGTTAGAAACCCTAGGAGCAGCACTACTACTTCACCAAACTTTAAATTTATTCAAACTCCAGCTCCACCACTCAAGACTACGAGTGCCTCTTTCAGTCACACACCCGCGATCATTTCCTAACACCATCTCAAGCGCAACTGATCGAATGTTCGCCACGAAGTTCTCATTAGAAATCGGACGTAATACAACGCTTAGAGGGAGGGTGTGAGAGACTGAGTCAGTCCGTCGGCGAAGAGAGAGAAGTAACGCCTCAGCGGCCATTTTGTTTCAGAAATTATGTAGCGCCAAGCATCTATTAGGCATTTCAACGTGCGTCCTGAGCCCACTGAGAGTTGACTGCCCCACTGAACATCCATGCTCTAATGTGCTCAAATTTTCACAAGTGTAACCAACCAATGGAAGAAATTTTCAATCAGGTTTATTTATTCTTTCGCTTCCTATTTCTCCCAATACTATAAGATTGATAAATCGTTACACGCATCTCTTCACGTTGATCCTTGCACAACGTGAACGCATCACCATACTCGATCTCTTTCTTGCTCAAGCCATAGAACACCACGGCAAAATCACACCAGACAGACAACCTCTACACCTGACACGAGCAGTAATCGGGATTAAATACGCTTCGTCAGTGTTTCTATACACATGACATATGTCATTCAGAGCAGTCGGACGCTTCAGCAAAGAATTTATGAACACATCACTTTTTATGGAACGAAACATTCACCAATACATGAAGAGTAGTCATAATATTCCAAGTTTAACCGACGTTTCCACACAATGGTATTTATCACACTAAGAATACAGAGCGCCCACTCTATCTTTGCACAGTTCGCTTTTGTTGGCAAATCTATGCAGCATAATCACACGAGCTGAAAAGATGAAACAAAAAGAAATAGAAGCCACTCGTGCACGATACGTCCGTCTCCTACACTCGACACGGAGGAACGTAACAAAACCTAACGACTTAATCCACAAAACCTTTCAACAAGCAATGCACATTCCGCTCCGGTCCCTTAGCATATCAACAAGGACCGCCAATTTACCAAAGAACGCTGGCTGTCCACTACAAGCATAATTAACGTGGAGCGCAAGAGCTCTAACAACATCATGAAGATCAAATGTAGACTTCTAAGAATTGTTGAAGTACAATTCCCTTCATCGTATCCTCATCACGCTGAAGTGGATGCCCGAGGGTCAAGAGTCGTATGAACATCATCAAAAGCTCCTACTCTAACCCCTTCATCACGCACGATCTGGAATGAAGGCCGGGGGGCACACGAGCTGCAGTGCGAGTTGTGAATCATGGGGAACAAAACGTTAGTAACGAAACGTTAGTAACGAAACGTTAGTAACGAAACGTTAGTAACGAAACGTTAGTAACGAAACGTTAGTAACCGCGAATGTCAGTGCTAGTAGCAGCACGCAACAACTTTAAATGGAGTTGAGGAAAAAGCGGAGCAACAACAAAAGTAGTGACTTTCGCTTCACACCAATGAATGAAGGCAGTATTAGAGGTTAAAAAATAAGGTGAAATAGTCGTCCACAGAGTACTTTTCTGAAGTGATTCTACGTGTGTTATTCGCCCAAACTGTACTGATATTATATTATATTCGTATTACATTATATTGTATTATATTATATATAATTACATTATATATATTATTACATTATTGTATTTTATTGTAACCGAATATTTCTGGAAAACATGAAATAAAAATTACATTATACGAAACGAACAAAAAACATCAGAAACCGTTGAAGATGAAGAGATATAATTCCGTCCATCCCCTAATAACAGGCAAGAAATTCTTTCGAGATACCCAGACCCACCACCCCCGAGGCGGTTGATGACCTGTTCACAACGTTGGGTGATGACTTAACTTGGCCATGCGTGTTCCATCAGCTATGTTCTTTGACTTGGCTCCAGCCGATATGTCTTGCTCATAAATAAAACGAAGTAGCTCTGCAATGAAACTGTCAAAGACTATATCTGAAATGGCTATAATAAGTTGATTGAAACAAGTTAATTGAAAGTCTTTTACAGCTAAGAACGCACTGCATTTCCACTTGACGTAAATAGAAGCATGAAATATAATTTTCCTATTTCCACCAACAAGACAACTACGAACCACATGCGTTATTACCACTGGTAATGAACACAATGAGGCAGATTTAGGTAATGGGGGCTGTTGAGTCATGATAAATGCCCTCCGCTACATCGTTGAAGCACTTACAAATTAGTACTTACACTGCGGGGATGCAAACAAAGGTATAAAGTCCAGAGCTATTTCTTTACCTGCTGTTCATGAATCTTTTTCGAGAGCGATTCGTCTTCCTCGCAGTCGGTGAGCACCTCGTCACTCTCAGAGTCGCTTTCGAATTTCCAATCTGATTTCGATTCATCCTCATCAAAATTTGTATCTACATCAGTATCATCGTTATCGCTATCATAATCATCGTCGTAACCATCATCTTGGAATTTGTGCAAGTCCGAGTCGTCCATACCAAATAACATGGATAATACTTGACCCAATTAAATAAATACAATCCAATTAACGTAGAATCTTGAGATCACTTTTGCACTGTGAGGAATATCCTGACACGCAAGTAATTGCAGTCACTTCTTTAGCAACACTTCGCTATAGTTATCCTTCAGACCTGCTAGTTCGATTTCACTTGGACAACGCAATCTGATTTATCACCACAAAAACTGGAATAACAGAAATCAATGTTGAGGCGGTAAGTTAAGTGATAGTCTTGCCTACGGAACACAGGCCAGCAAGCTTCACTGAAATATCACACTGAAGAGCAAAAATGCAAGTTTTCGTTATAGAAGACACTGGTCAAATCTCATTGTACAGGATGGACCTTTTTTCCTTATATAGATAAATCAAATTTTATATCACAAGAAAGCTACAGAAAATACGATTGAAAGGATATTCAATGTATCACACAACGAACACTCGGCAAACCTCTTCAGTCGCAGGCAAACTAGTGAATGACCATTAATACGAAAACGTTTCAGTTCACCGACACAAACTTATTCCTCACTAACCGACTATGAAACCTTCCAAATTTGACCATGGAAAAGTTAACGACCGGAATTTGTGAATAACCTTCAGTCGCAAACCAGCGTACGCAAATACAACCCCCACATAGAAGGAACAATAGAGACGTAGCATGACGAATGAAGAATTTTGTTTTTTCTTCCATTACTCCGGAAGATGATGAATGATGACGAGTTTCTTTCTTTCTTGCTTGCTTGGGAATAAGTTAAACGTACACTCAAACATTAGAAGAAAGTGAGTATGTATCATATGGAGGTAGTCGGTCATAATCAAAAATAAGCATGAATCATCTACTACACTAAAAGAAAAACCATGAACGTAATGCACATTTTGACTACATACAAAGACTCATTTAGTACGAGTTTAAGCCCCTTCTCTCCGCCTCGGCTAAAATTAGTTCTGGGTGCTGGTCAGTAGTTAAGAGCAATTCATTACTTCTCAGTAGCGGGAGTCTCAGGATAAATTCAAATCTAGCCTATACCTAACCTTTCTTAAAACCTCACTGTGGCGGTAACTTGCAGTCTGTTTAGTTTCTAATAACGTCGTATTAAATATGATGTATAATATTTCTAATGATGTCGTATATTAAATATTAAACCTCTGAGCGGTATTAAAATACTAAAACTCACAATGCAAACTCTAACACCTGGACCTCAATTAAAGTATCTTGTTACAGTACGGCACGCATTGGGCGGGAAAAAGCTGGAAACCGAGACAGACGTGAAGCCTGCCCGGTCGTGGCTGGTCAGGAGAGGTTTTTAACAAGTTTGTTGCGATGCGACCCACCGGTGGTCACTCAGGTTAGGTTCTATAATTTTTTCAAAGCTTTCTAGTGACTGTATGTACAAAGTAAAGATTTGCACCAACTAGGCAATCGCAACAAACTTGTTAAACTGATCTTGATGACACCAGGTGGTTTTGCTGATCAAGATGATACCAGGACGCAGCAGCACTTTAAGTTGAATTCACGCTTCATTCACGCACTTCAAAGCAGCATAACTTTATTAAAAAAATTAACAAGAAAATTTGTTTGCCTGCAATTTTCTTTTCATTTTTGTCATGCTTGATTCGAGGTTATTCTGTGGTTTGATTCAAAGAGTTGGAAATAACATGATAAATAGGTATGATCGTCATGTTTTTAAATAAGTATATACCTCAGGCAAAACAAACGGAGCTGTTCACCAATCAACAATGAAGTACGAGCTACCAAAAGTCCTATCCTAAAATACTTGAAGTTCTCAAACAATAATAGGACACCTCAGCAGTATGTCGTCCGCATCAAGGTGGTGGCACAGAAGAGTCCAACAATCATAACATAGCGCAAGTTTCACAACTCTATTTATTCAGTCTTTCGACAGTGGCACAGAGCAAACGGAAAGCATTCGTAACTCTGGAGAGCGATTGCACAACACAGTAACAAATTCCTCTAAGTAATTAAGACACAATACGTCTGACGCATACATAACACCATTTCACTGTTGCTTTGTGAATCATGTGGAGTATTTCATCATTTACACAGCATAGACCGAATACTTCGAACCAGTTATGAGCAGCCATAACTGGTTTTGGCCAGCTATCGTACACTCGAAAATGAATGTTCATGAAGTATATCGCCGCTTCGAGTTAGTTTGTCATTTAGATTTGTTGAAGAATGCGACTGGCCAGTAGATATGAAATTCTGCGGGCCACTTTATCATACAAACAACTTTCGACTCCTTATTTAACTCAATGTTATATCAGAGAAACTTGTCACATTAAGGGCGTCACAAGTGCCAGAACATAAATAAGACAATCTGTGTGAGAGGAACCTCGATTACAATTATAAATAATATGAATGGCTTCCGTGTGTCCATTGCAGGGTTCGAATCTGTCATAACCAGTAAAAAGAAACTGACATTCTGCGAGATGCTCAAATATAAGTAACAGAAACGCTGAAAATCTTCTAAGAGGACCTTTTTTGGATCCCCGACACCGATTATCATAAGGAAATTGGATACACCCTAGACATGATAGCAAAATGCGAAGCCTCTTCTCCGAGCAGCAAAAAAGCGTCACATAGAGACGCAAGATCCAGAGGTGCACTGAAGTATCAACACGCTCGAGAGAACCAATATTTCACTTTATTCCACAGAAAATACTCGGAAATGTTAAGCTAGAAAGCATAGTTCGAGAAAAAAGACAAGGATGATAAAATAGAGGAGGCAGTATTGATCGAGGTAGGACAAGCAGCGGTTACAGCTGCTCGAAGAGACATGCAGCAGCAACCGCAGCACATCTTGCGTCCTGCTGCACCTACCATGTTCATCAGAACAAGTGTACCACCTCGTCAACTCGGAGAGTTGAATACTGTACACCCGTGAAAAGTTCACGGGTGCACAATTCATCCGTGAAAATTACACAGCTCACCCGTGAAAATTACACAGCTCACCCGTGAAAATTACACAGTTCATCCGTGAAAATTACACAGTTCATCCGTGAAAATTACACAGTTCATCCGTGAAAATTACACAGGTGTGAGAAATGAGCAAATAATTGCTAGCTGATAAGCCGATTTATGCACTTGAAACTTGTGTAAAATAATATGACTTCATAGAAATTAGATCTTTCCTGGGCACACAAAATGCAATGCTTTCATCACACGCGTACTGAACTAATTTCACAAGCTGGTTATTTAAACAGCGAGCAGAAAATTGAAACGGACTAGATAACTACTGTAAGTGCAATCAGAACATATATTATTCTCCTGTAACCTATCTTAGTACAATTACAAAACGTGAGAACGAATGTTTTCAGACACCCATACTTTCTACTGAAGTCGATTACTTAATATATATAATTAACTACTAACAACTAATAGTTCAGCTATTATACATTCATTGTAATTGTAAGTATGTTTATAACAACACTTGGATAAATGTTAAAAAAAACAAGCATGCACAGCAAATAGCTCACATGATATGTCTGCTACTCACACAGAGACGCAGAGAATAAAGACCCAAGCTGCAGTATCGAATTACCAGAATTTGTGCAGTATCGAATCCCCAATCAACAGGAAATACTCTGGACTCAGACGTCTACCGCCAGCATCACCACTCAGTGATGTCACGTTATGTAAGGAGACTGGCGTGATGAAACGGAGTACAACTTCCTCTCTAAAAACGCATTTTCCCATTTCAAATCAAAGTTCCAGCAGTTAAATATTGTTCAAATAGTACCTAAGTTTCATTCAGTGTAAATTCACACAAAAGAGCATATGAGACGAAGCGTATCAAAATCACTATGATCGGAAATCATGAGCGTATAAAATTAACTGACATCTACGCAATAGGGTACAACAGTAGCGACGCGATTAAGTTAAAAAGGTTCTTTCATCATCAGCAGTGACACTCATGAGGTGCACACGTGCCCGCAGGACTAAGATACACGCGTATAAGTAGAAATCTACCCTGTCAGAGCAATTGAATCCCTCTATGTACACAAAGGAGACAAAATAAAAAAGGAGACAAAATTTTACTCTCCTTTGAAGATCTGTGGTGTCCGTTATTGAAAATAGCTCGTTCACTAGAGAACACGAGCAAACAGAGTTGTGTACCCTGTAAATTGTGTAACTCGGAAATATGGACATAGTTCTGAGTCGATGCAAGGAATGGACAAGCTGTAATGCACCTGAGTTTTGCGACAGCATAGGAAAGAGCAGCATGATGCCAGTTGATATCGTTGCCATGCGCGTTGTCCAGTTAAAGCAGATGAAGCGAAGGCGAGGGATAACTGAGCAGAGCCTTGCACCAACACCAACACTCTCAGAGCTATTGCTCCACGATACGCAGTGGAAAGGGAGAGGTAGCTCCGGATAAATATATGTTCATGACGAGATAATAAGAATACGCACCCAATATGAGTACCTTCACTTGAAACACTCCAAGATTGAACTTGTTCACACAGCAGGGGAAGACCTGTTCAAATTCGAGTTTCTATTGATGCCCATGGAGTTAGACACAAATCTCTTAAGATATTTTACACTACTGTCTAAATCTTTACACTTTCCCCAAATGTACACACTATGCTCAGTACAACTCACTCCATAGAATGAAATGAAACCAACATATTCCACCTAACAGAAATAAATTAACTTCCAAACCAGAGATTTTCGAACAAATCTCTTAAAAATCATCATTTCCATTTAAAAATAATCAGTCTAATAAATTTGAAAGCTAGAGCTTACTTTTAATGCATGATTGGATTAGAGCAGACATATTAATGCCATGAACTGACGACAGTTCATTGTCTCATCGGTCAGAGAACAATACACGTATTTCTAATGAGCTTTTATGTAGCAGCAGTTTTAAAAAAAAACTTTGTTATCGAATCAAAAGTTCATACAAAGCGTTTCCCTGGTGAAATAAAAACAATAGCTAACTTAAATTAAGACGGAACTTACCACACATGATCTCAAAACTGGAAACTGGAAGCAGCGTGATAACAGCGTTCATTTAATTCGTTAACACATTAGTGCGCGTCAGAGAAGTGAACACATCGAATACCAGATCACACATCAAAGTTCACCGTTCGAATCCCGCTGCCGACATGGTTGACGCGGCTAGAATTACGGCATGGGACTTGGGTTAATAACCGAATAATTATCGAAGTAATTATCCGTACCAAGAATGGGCCAGAAGGTTCGTTCCTATAGCCTAACTCTGATCTAAATGAGCCTAACACTGAGCACTAGAAACTCAGGAACAAACGTCATTCAATCATAAGCGTAACACCACACTACGCGTACAACAAGCCACCTCCGTCTAGCCATCTTAATCCTCTTCAGAATGTGCATCACTTGAAAACTCAACCAACATAACAAAAATCAAATTATTCATAGCTTCTTGCATACGATAATTTCCATGCTTCACGAAGAACCTACATATAAATATAAATCTCCAATAATGTTAATAATTTTGTGTACAGTGGTAACCGCGTAGCTAACAAATCGCTACTCCAATTGATAATACAAAAATCGCGGCTCGTTATGCGTGCGCATTTCCGTTACTCCAACGCTTGAGCTCTGAACTCCGCTGGAGGCTGTACAGTTGAGGCCAAATACACACCCATTATTAGTGAGTGTATTTGAAGGTGATACAACCTTCCATAAGTTTCTAAGAACTTGCCTCCATTTCCTTCTCCACACATGCCCATCATAAAGCCTCGTACCTATTTTGCTCGAAATTTTAATTATCATTCTTCCTAATTGCAGTAGTATTAGTGAAATAAAATCATTTAATGAAAGCATAAATGCAGTTAAAATTCGTTTCGAATTCTGTGAACATTGTCTTTATTCCCATCCATTTGAAGGTAATTAATTAGTTTTGATACTAGACCTCTTCGTCAGTCGAATCGTCTCCAGGAATGAATTAAATTCTAGTAACAAGATACCGGTGTATTTCTAATGTCTTTATCACTGGAAATTTCATAACTTGAAATTTGACGTCAGTGACTCGTTTCGCCTTGATGAAACCGATAAATGCGATTATCTAAACATAATGCACAACTCCTCTGCGTAAAGGTATTGGTACTAAGGCCGTATTTCATGAACAGTTCAACAAGCTTGAGCAAGAAAATCATAACATGTTAACAAAACAGGTATGAGTGGAGGAGAACTGCAATGCAGCAAGCCGGGAAAAAAAAACTAAGAAAGCAAATTCCAAGCCCTGTGAGAAGTAGGACGCGGCCTCACTATCACCAGCAAAGAACCAAAGAGACCAGCAGCAGCAGCAGCGGTGGTGATGGTGGTGGTGGTGGTGGCATGAATGGCATTCCTGAAATGTGTAGAGCAGCTGAGTCTGCACCTCTCAGTGCTTGAGAGAGTACTCCCGTACGAATAACACTGGCACACAAGGTTCGAAAGAAAAGCATTACAACACTGGTTGGTAGGGCGCTTCCAGTCTCGCTGGACGCACGAGCAAGCAGTGTGTGTGATACAGCGTCACTACTCAGGTTACTGCCCTTGTCAATACAGTACAGACTGAACGAAAGTAACAATACCGATCACATAATTATTTGTAAAACAAGGGACAAGTTTATTATCTCAATCATAGAAGACCTAGAATTTAAGCTGAAAAAGTTAAAATAGGTGATCCAACAGACGAATGAACGTCAGAATTTAGTTCCAAATATAGATTTTAGTTTATATTTCAATAAAAAATAATGATGAAAATATTGAAAACAACTTGAAACAAGAATGATGGACAAAGTACGCACGAATTCCCAGTGAATATCGCCAAAAGCAGGCAATTTTTATGATCACCTTGAATTGATGCTAAAAGAAAAACCAATCGCACATTTTTACATCAGATGCAGAAAAGAGTTGAGAAAAATGGGTGACAACGAAGTAGCTATTAACTTGTATGTTAACGTACCTTAACCTGCGTATTGGAGTGAGTCTTGAGTGATTTAGCGAAAAGCAAGCTCTACATGGAAAAAAAGTAGACCAGTCTCAAACAGCGAACTCGATAAGGGTCATCGAAAAATTAAATATACAATATAAACGGCTCCCATTACTGATGTAATGTTTCTAACATTGCAATGATGCACGCACACAAACACAAATCAATCCAACATACACCAGTTAGCAATCAAATAAGCCTTGAAGCAATTCACAATTTCAAGCAGTAAGAATCTCCGTCTGCTAGTTCAAGGTTCTTAATTCTCAAATTCACGAGTTTTCTCCCAACATTTAGCAAACAGATGATTAACATTTTTGGTCAAATTCTCCAGCACCTTAAAGTAACACATACGAACTATTTTCGTATATCTTGACATAATTTAAACCATAAGGAATAAGTCATAGACGACATTATAATACGAATATTCGGGAAGATATCATTTCGAACTAAATGCACAAATGGATGAAGTTTAATTAATATGAAACGTAATCAGTTATGAAATGCATCAATGACATCAGTTGTAAAATACATGAGCAAACATTTACACATTTTGTAATACGTAAACTACAAACTTGTGAAATCCCAATATAACCCTTAACACCGCAAAACAATATATAACATACAATACATCTGAAAAATATCCACAAATAGAAGAAAAATTCCAAAAGAAACAGAAAACATCTTGCATGTACACACACAAGAAGATGCACATAAGAAATATCCCGTATTCACATACGATGTTCGCGCACACGTAACCACCTGGACAAACACTGCACGTTGCAGACAAAGACGAGGCACGACATTATAGGGCAATAATAAAATTCCCTAGTCTCTGAGCGTCCCTGGTCCACGGAGCACCACAACAACAGCGCTTGAGAACATCATGAACCGACGCAAAACATAGACCGATAATCTATGTTTCAACCGACAGTCTGTAGTGATCCAGCCTCGGAATATATGCCCTACAACATTGGTACCGAAGAGAAGTCTGTAAAACTTGCTAGCGACTCCTCGGTACAGAAAAGGAGTGCGTCAATACACAGAGGAAGTGATATAAAAACACGACGCTTTGCATCCTCAACGCTCGAGCGGTCGAGCGCAGCAGCATCAGCACAAGAAGAAGAAAGGCAATAGAGAGCCAAGCTCTACCATTGCTTCAAAATGGCGGCCACAGCTTTGATTTTATTCAATAGCGAAAATATTCGAGACACTGCACACACCCCATACAAACGAACACACACGCAGGCCACAGCGCACGCCCATACAAAGGCAAAGCAAGAAAACGACCACTGGAGACACTCCTCTAATACGTACACACGCACGCTGGCGTTCACGTTCACAAGCATGACACGTGTACCACGGACAGATGTGTGCACGTTCAGTAGGAAGAGATGCACGTTATGATAGGAAATTAAGTATAGGCGCAGAGAGAAGGTCGTTGAAGCGGAAGAATAGCCATAGAAAAGCACCAGGTCGAAGACATGAACATTTAGCACTGCGTTAGAGGGAATTTGAGGCCGTTACGAAGGCCCCAGCCAAACGCTGGCCCTCAAATCTAAGTCTAAGTGAACATATTTAGCACTGTTAAGTTGAACGGTCGCAAAATCGTTGAGTCAGGTCATGGCTACAGACTCTCATGTCCTGCCACGATGTTTGCTCAAGTCCTGCAAACTCACATTACAAGAAGTATCCAATAATTCCTCGACTCCACTACCCTGCTGTATTTCAGTCACACCGCAGGTACATCACTTCCCATGCTTTCAATAACATGGAAAGTTCGCATTTATTCACGTATTTTTGTAGCTTCTACCAACTACGTTCACCAGTGATCCCACCAACTAATGCGAAATGCCGCAGTCACAAACGTGACTTCAAGTCTGTACACACTAGACATGCGTCCACGACACACGCATCAGCGGAAGCTGACGACTTCAGGTTAGAATTTTACACATTATAATTATGAAGAATTACTTGATATTTCATCAGGGTAGTTTTACGTTCTCACCTTTTCTTACATAAAACAAAAGCTCCGAGTATCCCGGTAATAGGCTGACAATCAAGATAATAAATTCAACCGCACAAAATGAAGACCGCCAGCAAATTTCGAATGGTACACAAATATCAACATAAGACTAAAAACATTCGCACTATTGGTTCGGTTACAGATATGGGGAAACAATGAAACCCTGGCTCAATATAATTTGCAATCAGTCATGGGTATCAGAATGTTACATGGAATCGACTCGATTTGTTCATGAACTTGTTGCTTCAGCAAAAATTCTGCCAAAACGAGATAAGGAACATGAGCTTCACGGCTCACAACTAAAGAAAGCTCAGCATAAGACATGGTCGGAACAGAAAGAGGAAGAAGGCAACACTATTCCCACATCCGAGCTTTGGAGGAGGAGGGAGGATGCTGTTGGAACTTCTTCCGAAGGTACGGTACACTCCTACACTCTCTACCTCACGACTCTCTTCCTCTTAGATGACTATCTCTGAATGTGCGTGGTTTACTCGCATTACAGCGAGTCACACGGGCCCGTCAATTTTATCTCATGTATTCCATTAAATGATCTTCATATTTACAATATCTTTGGTGGTAAAGCACGAACACAATTCTGTTCTTAAACGAAGTGTCCCGGATGAGAGGACAAAAAACATCACTGGTGTCATGATCACATCAAGCAGAATGACAAATACGTTGATAAACTGGGCAGACATACATCTTCTGGAGACCATGACCTCCAGTTCAGTGCATGCACACTACAACAGAATAGATCAAGTCTATGGGGGCTTGAAGTCAAGTTTCTTCTCTATATTCATAACTATGCAGATAATCAACTTCGCGAGAAAAGATAGATCATATGTACATATCAGACAGATTGGAAGGTTTAGTTACATCATGGAAGGTCATACGGCACAGATGTAACTTGCTTAACCGTATTCATTAAGATATTACTCGGCCACAAAAATCGAAGATAGTTCTACTTCGGCAAATACTGTACAACAAAACAAAGAAATCATAAAAAATTATATCCTTATCGGGGAAACTCAAAGAAGCAGGAGCTGCAAGATTAACGTTTGGATGTAAAGTTAAGGCTAACAAATCGTCCAAACAAAACTGATTTTCTGCACTTTATAGAATGGAATTTAATAGGTTTCAATCCCTGCACTTCTGAGCAATACAGGGATTGAATTTCTGAGCAATACAGAAATTAAGCAGCGATCCAATCACTAATTTTAGAAGAAACTGCCATTTAATTAGCATGATATCCCGTTTCACTTATTCGACCACGTCAAAATGTCGTCCTCGCTACATCGTCAATCTATTTTAGCTTCCATCTCGTATTTTTCAAAAGCTGTTGCTTGTTATACTTCAAGAAAATGTGCTGTATCCGGGATACACCAATATATTTTAACTTTACCCTACTCAAATTTTATTCCTTTAGACCCTCACATAATCCTTCACGCAACTTTGGTGTTGTTCATACCTCACACACCGTTTTCAGCTAGACGACTGATCTTTTCCTGCATGTCCAATATCCAACAAACCATTGTGTTCACTGCACAGACTTTCTAAATTGCTTCTCGGTGCTAAATGAATGCCAGGTTCAACGAGAGAAATTCTTACTAGGTAGTAACGCTGGTCATTGCAAGGTTCAGTGTACAGGGGCATTCAAGTTCAAGAACAGGTTGCAAACGAGGTTGAGAGAAGGCTAAGCAGTGATCTAGAATCAGGTCGAGGTGGGGCTGCTTCACTGCCCCCTCTTCCCCTTAATAAGGGGGGATGGAGAAGGATGGTGGAAAGAAGAAAAGGTGCAAGTCAGTTCCCACGGGGTCTCCAGGTCCTTATCGGGCAACACTTTCACGAATTAAGCACGACAAATACACGCCAGGCTTTTATCATTCACACCAATAGTTGGGTCGCATATGTTTCACTAGGTAGTCGAAACAATGGTCGGTCAGCGACGTAGACTCAACCTAATGTAAAATCCACCATTGTAAATAATTACTGTTTATTTTTAAATGAAACACCTGTTGTGATGGCATGCAGACTGTCCTGAAACTTACAATGTAGCTACATAAACTTATTTAATGTTTCATGAAATACGAGTGGTAGCTACAGGTACGTTTGTGAAAACACAAACCCTAATTTCATGCCATCATTGTGGTAGACGCGTTCGCTGCAGCACAGCAAAATCTAACCTTCCAATTTCCCTGAAAATTCTAAAAACTGATAAACCCAACTCACAGACCAAATAATTATGTCAAATTAAGGCCAACTAAATGCACCATCGTCATAATGAATGTTACCTATGCTGCATCTCACCAAATAAGAATGGTCGACTTGGACAGAAGGCTGTAAATGCCATGAGCACGAAGACGTAAATCCCGTTGAAGTTAAAAAAATGTTCAAGCTATGGTTTTAAAAATTGCAGAACTGCAGCGAATCAACAAATCAAAGACTTTCCTCGTACATCTAAAGGCAAAAAAACTATGGTTTAACCCTATTGAGGAGGCTCTTGCGTAATTAAAATATCTGAAAGACACATGTCCGGTCAGACTCGAGAAGAATAACCTAACACTTTCCTGCCAAAACAGAAGAAAAACTGGCAGTAGAGGACGTGCAAAATACGAAAATTCAATGTATTAATATTTTGATGTATATAGCAGCAAGGTGCCTCGGTGTTCCCTGGACGCAGGCACAGGAAGAGAAGTAAGGAAGCCAGCTTCCTCACTACGAGATACAGATCACGGTCTGCAACCCTGTCATCACGTAGGGTTGTATGTTGATCACAAGCGACAGTTATGCCTCAACAAAAGAGTAGCTGGCAAGGGCGGTAGAGGTGCTGAACATCAGCTACGGTAGAGGCCGCTTCGCACCACCGCATCTCAGAAGCATAATCGATACAGCTGTTTGATGCTGCCTCCACACCCCTCTTTCTCCT
>VCRD01000168.1:408098-420885 GCA_006783055.1 Trinorchestia longiramus
TATCTCCCAGTCCTGAGAACAGCGATGGGCAACAATAACATTCATATATGCTCTACACAGGACTCAAACATCAAATTTATCCGATACTGGTACCGCTAAAGTAGTGGATTCAGATCCTTGAATTGATTGTTTGACCGAAGAAATACAGAGTCAACCTTCTCCATGTCGATATAAACAGTTAACATTCGATGACTTTGTTGTCGCTAGAAATATACATCGAATCCAAGGATTACTTTTTATAATGAGATGAAGACTAATGCAGCAAATTACTCTCGAGTCTTTCATTCCAAGATAAAGACAATTAACGCTGTTATATTTTCAACTGCACAGGGTTTGCGTTGCACCGTTCTTGTATAACTCGAAGATCGCATAAAAAAGTACGAAACTACAAACCCCACTTTCCATAATATTGCTGTGAGGTTGGATGGGTAAAAATCACCGTGTATTCAGAACGTCCACAATTATTACGAAGATATTTATCCCACATCACAGTCGTGAAAAAGCGTAGGGCCTTACGATGAACTCTGAAGCCGTTAGCGAAAAAATGGCTTAGCCCTTGCAATTCAGGACGTCTTCCACCTGCTCATTTTATTTACAATCAACTGGTATAAATGAATACACACTGCATAGGAAAATGCAAATGAGAAGAAATCAAACAAAATCAACAGTTAAGAACGATAAAGCAACGAATATGCTCAACAAAGTGAACCTAACAAGATTTGCAACACCCACTACATAAGATACCAAGGCAGGCAAGTCTCGCAATTTTAAAACATAAATAATCGGAAACACTAGTTTATTCAACTGACTTCTTCCTGCTCTCGGAATTATTCGATAGAAAAAATCCGTTCTTCTTATGAAGCTAGAAGAAGTTGCCCTAGATCTGAGCAGGGGCTCTGGGCATACCAAGGAGCGAAGACAGTCCTACGCAGCCGTTCCTTCACTGGCAAGTTTACTGGAACATCTGGAAACTGCCCAGACGCTCGCTACACATTGGTGTTGGGTTATGTTTGACCGCTACAGAGGTTCATGCTTTTTGCAGGGACATAGAGTATCGAAGAATAAATGTTAACTCGCAACATAGTATTCGCCGAAATAATGCACCCATCACAAACTGCTGAAACGAGTAAAACCATCAAGGTTAGGTAGTTAAAAAGGTGCGCTAGGTCCAAACTTGTGTAGCACAAGATATGCACGTTCTGTTGGTCAGTTGAGAGGTGTAACAGCTCCCAAGAACAAAATTTCCCACATACTTGAAGGATAGACACTAAAATATGTTACTATCTTGAAAACATGAGCCAATCAGTTATTTCTACGATGATATTTTAATTGAGCAAGGGAAGAATGCATTAGAAAACACAAATTTTGAGCCCGATGCAAAAAATTATAAAATGCGAATGACAAATTTTCATGGAAATCATGACGGTTTTCAGCAATTTTATTATGATATTTGGTATATATTCAGTCGCTCTGGACATTCACAGAGAGCCAGGCGCTGATTGCGAAATGTTAAGCGCTATGAAGTTTAGAAAGCACGTGTACTGAACACTACATACGGGGATGTAAAACCAATCAATCAGGAATTGAAACAGAGACATTCAGTTCCATTCATTGATAAAAAAATTGACGCTAAATCCCAGTACATCGGCGTAGTAATAAAAACTATCTTGTATAGAGGCGCCACAGCTGTGATTTTAGCGATACCATTGTCTGTGAAAATTCACGCTGCTTATAAACTACTTTGTAATAAAATTATGGCGGAGTTCCAGATATAATTCCACATACAAGTGAAATCCGTAATCTATGATCACGATTGACCAAACACGGCATGGCACACGAAAGAAGAAATGACTGTTGCTTTTACTTCCTAAATAAGCTTCAATGCAGGAATTTCATATGAACCCATTGGAATACTTTACAATGGTGATGATCATCACCATTGTAACGCATAAGCCACAAGATGCACTAACAAACGAGTTCAAGTCGAGTAGAAGCCTGCGCTGTTGGCAGAAATGAACTATGTTGAGTGGCTCAACACAGCAACTTACTGTAAACCTATTACCCCTTAGTAACATACATTCCTGAAGGAGTACGAAGACTTTATTCTTTTCCCAACATCTGTGCATTAGAATGCTTCTGAATTTGTGTCTATCGTCGTCGGCTGAGACACACACAGCCGGATGCAGTTTGATTGTAGGTGTCATTTCGAGCGCACACAAATTTTCAGTTGAAATAATCAACTAAGTACGTAGCAGTTACAAACACGACCTGCTAAATTCAAGAAGTACTCACCCCAAACATGGATTGAGACTGCATAAATTGTTGCTGCTGTTGCTGCAGCTGGTTTATGCGTTGCTGAATATCGTTGATCTGCAGCAAAAATTTGGCCAAGTTAGTGTCCGTGGATGAAACGCAAGTTCGATATGAATATAGAGCACAATGAAGTATCTACACGAGCAGCATCCCTATATTTTTTGGGTCCTGCATCAGTTATGAAAAACATAAGAATGTTCTCAGAAGATGAAATGGCAAGACCTAGGTATAAAAAAAATGAACTATACACATGCATCTAAATAAACCTATTAAGAGTCGTTAAAAAAATTGATTTAACTCTGCAGATTTCTGCTAATAGTGCCACCTCTTCCTCTGATTAGTTAATTAACACGTCCTCGACAGCTGGTGTTGCTTTACGTCAACTTTCAGAGACGCTGTAATTTGTTAGACAAAGCTGGACGACTTACACAACTTCAGACTGACTTGCCAACTACAAAGTGTGAGTGTACCACAAGTAAAAGCGTTTCACGGCCCTGTCTTTACAGACATCTACGTAAAATTGAGATAAGTTTCCAAGCATGAAAATCGTGGCAGCAACTTTCCTATTCGTCGGTAATTTCGCTAGTATATTAGGAATATATTCCATGACCTGTATTTACATCACACCAAACAAATCATGACAACAGAACATGGAACGAGATTAGGGACAGCGATTTTTCCAGCAGGAAACCACATGACGTACAAGTATATCGTTGTAACGACCCATGTCAGTTTCTTAGTTTGATTACGCCTACGATACATAAGATCAGTACACGATATTGCTCACCCAGCTCATACTGCACTCATGTTTACTAAATGATGGGCAACACGGTTTTATGTAATACATATTACGTTGAATTGATCAGCGACTGAAAACTCAAATTAAGGCAGTGCCGCTACGAACAGCAACAACAGTACACAATATTATTCAGTGACTACACTATCATAGACTTAACTAACCTAACACGTCAGAAGAGCGAGTGACTTGCTACATAACAGAATAAACGCATTATTGTAATTAAATCCCTGACCTGTTGTTGAGTTTGCATATTCTGGGGCATCTTGTAGAGTTGCTGGAGTTGCTGCTGGCATTGCTGGAGTTCAAACGTCAAGTTGGATGGCGGCTGCATCGGATGTCCGGGAATGTGAGGAATCATTCCAGTCATTCCTGGACCTCTGGGCCCTATCATAGCTGGGCCTACAGGCCGCATACCTGGACCCATTTGTGAAGGAGGAATGTTTGGCATCATCACTCCAGGACCCATGACAGAAGGATGGGGAGACATGTGGGTTGACCCTGGAGGCATCTGCCCATTTGGTCCTTGTGGGGTTGCAGGGCCACCCATGTTCATAGGGCCGGGCCCATTAGGTCCAAGAGGAGATGGTCCGCCAAGATTAGGCTGGTTGGGGACAGCGGGTCTGATGGGCACAGGACTTCCCTGGTTCATTTGAGGGCTGCCGGGAATAACAGGAGATGACACTCCCATCTGACACTGACTGACTGATGGTCGTGCAGGAGAGGAGCCTGAGCCCATTTCCATTTCCTCGCTGGTCATTTGAGAAGAGGGAGGTCGTAAGATGCTTGGTCCTTCTGATCGTATTTGCGGTGAACCATTGGCCGCCATTTGAGAGCTGGATGATTGCCTCAGTGGGTCTATCATGGTTTGTCCACCCACACCTGGACCAGTAGATGGACGTATAGGGGAAGGACCAACAGGCATACCAGGAGAACCGTTAGATCCACAAGGAGATGGAGCTCTAGGAGCCCCATTTCCTCCCTGCATGCCAAGAGGGGTATTCGGTCGCATAACCCCAGGGCCCATTTGGTTCGGACTACCAAAGCCCATGTTTCCATGTGCAGCAAAAGATCTCTGGTTAGGTCCACCCATTTGCATTGAACTAGAATTCTCACTCGGGTTTGACACCATGGGACTACAGCTGTTGGGCCGCATGTGGTGGGGACTACTACCAGAGTGTTCGGAACTGCCGGGTGTTGACACCTGGGGTATCCCACCCCCTGGTTGAGAAGAAGACATTCCTGCTCCCATTGGAGAAGACCCCATAGCCTCTGCCGAGCTTGAGTTGGGGGTTAGAGGCGAAGCAGAAGAAGCAACGACGGTGTTGGCGCTTGGAGAACCGCTCTGTAAGAAGGAATTCGTTTGACCAGATGAATCCTGCATCAATTGCTGAGGAGATTCACATGACTGCTGCAGTTGCAAAGGAGATGAACACATCATGCTAGGCCCTTGCAGGTTTCCTTGGCTCATAACATTTAGTGCTCCTCCACTGGAGGTTGTAGAAAGTTGCTGTGAAATAACTGGTGAAGAAACTGTAGATGCTGAGACAGGCTTGTTCATTATTGGAAGACTGGTATTATGAGAAGAATGAGAAGGTAGGTCACTCATGCCTAGGTTAAAATGTTGCTGGTTGCCGCCTGAAGCACCCTGAGGAGAACAAGGCATATGAGGACTCGTCATCTGAGACGACACCATCGAACCTATCTGGTGAGTGTTGACGTTGGAAGCAACACTGATGTTCATGCCTGTCACTTGCGAGTTGGAAGCATGAAGAGCTTGAGACATCATCGGTTGAGAAATATTCGAGACCATTGATCTTGGAGCCAAACCCTGATGGTGAGGTAACGTATTCAATGGACTGCCAGGCCTGTACTGATGAGACCCACTCATGCGGAACTGCTGTTGATAAGGCCCACATTGTGGAGGCATGGATCCCGGTGGTCTGTGAGACATCATACCATTGGGGGCTGAAGCAACAGCTCCCATACTCAAACCACCGGTGGCTGTGTTTCCTTGCACTGAATTAGGAGGCACATGAACTGTAGGCTGCTGCTGCTGCACACCCCCAACTGAGGGGTTTGGTATACTAGATGGTGCAGCAACAGCCGCGCTGGTCACACTCGATAGACCAGAGTCCACTGCAGGCATAGCTGAAGTTGAATGAGGCACATTGGCAGGTATACTGAGCTTCCCACTAACTGGACCATTAATGTTCAACAAATTTTGCTGATTATCTAACCTATCCTTAACACTATCACTAACAACGGTATTAATATTACTGGTATTAACACTGACGTTTAATAAAGGTCCGTTCAACTGAGCTGCACTATTCACATTGCCACAATTCGAAGTCAACTTACTACTATCACTCGCACTAGCAATACTCTCGGCATGCATATTTTCTTGTGCAACACTCAGCTGCGTGATGGTAGGAGCAGCACCTCGAGGATTACTCATACCAGGATGGTAACCAGGTTGAATGTTGTAGCCTTGAGAAGGAGGTCGAGCCTGACTGCCCCATTGCTGTGGAGACATGGGCGGTCTCGGGCTCATTACGGGACTCATAGGAGGACCAACAGGTCTAGAAAGACCAGGAGACATGGGTGCTCTATTAGAAATCGGGCTTGGAATTCCTGAGGGTCCACTGTACATGGATGACTGAAGACTTTGATTTTGAGGGGCAGAACTTGTTGGTGCTCCCATGGAAGGCTTAACCATATTTTCCAAGTGCTGCAAGCTAGAGCCAGCACCACCGCTTGATGAAGTGGGTATATTGGTTGGCCCAGAAATACTACTAGCTGATGATTGATTGGGTACAGGAGATGAAGTGGGATGAGGTGATGACATGGAACGGGGAGACATTTGAGGGTGTGGGGACATTTGCGAGTGGGGAGACATCTGGGGAGCAGATGGCGTGTATGAGGGGCGGTATGCAGGACTACCATTTGGCATCTGATGACTGGGTGCTTGAGGATGCTGGGTGTTTGAAAATTGGCGTGACATTTCTGAAGGAGCACCATGTCCAGGCATCATCTGAGGAGCACCAGGTTGTGAAAAGCTTGTGTATTGTTGAGGCTGCTGAGCTCCAGGCCGGACTCCATATGCCTGCTGAGGAGCTCCAGGGCCATGAGGGCCACTAGGGCCCATAGGACCAGCAGAATGAGGGCCCCCTGGACCAAGAGGGCCTCCACTCTGACCGTGTGGACCACTCGAGTACATCATGGAGCTACCAGGAGCCAAGCTGCGCTGCGGATCATAGCCAGGATACGGAGGCCGTGGGCCAGTAGAATAAGGACCCTGCTGGGTTTGGTAGCCTTGAGGTGGCAGGCTGTGACCTGGAGGTATGCCTGAATAGTTCTGAGGAATGTTGCTGGGTTGAGAAGGCTGCTGTTGGGCCTGAGATGGAGGCAAGCTGTTAGGCATGCCTTGCATTGGGCCTCCCTGGTATTCTCTCATCTGTCGACCCCCTGGTGGCCCTCCAGGCATGGAGAACCCTGGCTGAGAAGGAGGGCCACTGAAAGGATCAGGTGAGGCCCCCCAACCAGGCATGGATGCTTGACCATATATGTCCTGGCTGTGATAGGGAGGCCTAAACTGATTGCCCATGTTGAACTGCCCCATCGGGGGCTGTTGCTGGGCTGCCCCTCCTCCTGAAGGACCATACTGATACCCTTGAGGTGGCACACCAAACCCAGGCTGACCAGGTCCTCCCCCACCAGGAGGCTGCAGCTGCTGGGGTGGTTGCTGCTGTGGCCCTGACAGGTGGCTTGCTTTCTGTGGCTGTTGTGACTGCCCCTGCTGCTGTTGCTGCTCTGGGTTGCTGCCTATGTTAGTGTAGCTTGGCTGAGAGTAGTTCCCTAGATCAAGATCAGACACACTGACTGGAGTCGGACCTGGAGGACCTCCGAAGGAGTCCACACCCAAGTCCAGGTCACCCAAGTCTCCATCAGGAAAGAGACCAGTGAAATTATCCATCCTTTCTATAAAATAACTTTTGCTAGGTGCTCAGGTCATGGAGGAACATGGACCAGCCTCTTTTCTTGCCTATCATTATGTTGGCAGCAGCTATAAATCTTGAAGGCATAGCTCTCACAATTCCTGCACACAAAAAACCAGCTTATTATTAGCATGTAAAGTAAAGCCACATAACCATTCATCAAAAACAACAGTTTACCTAAACATACTTCTCCTGAAGTAAAATTTCTACACCACTAAGAAGCTATCTCAAATTACTTGTTTCCACTACACAACATTAAAAATCATTAATTAAACATAGTGAAACAAATTCGGGTTAAATTACATAGTATTCCTGTAATATCTAGTCTAATATGAACATAAATACTTGACTTTCAAAATAAAAATACAAAAACACTTTCAATTAAATGCAAAGTTGTCAAGAGACCAATGGGGTTAAATAGTCTTGAATAAAATGCCAACCCTAACCTGTGAAAGTTATAAGGGTTTGACTTTTAACTATATCTAAAGTGTGAAAACTGAACAAACAACCTTACGCAACATGAGGAAAAACAAAGATGTAGATACAAAGAGAAGTAAACTAATTAAATGCTACAACTCAGGACATAGCACCCCATAGAAAAACATACTAGGATGATAAAAAAACATTAGGATAAGATCCAAGGTTAGAGTAAATTCACCTGAACTTAGTAATCTGGAAAATGCATTAGTTAACCCATTAATGACGAGAATTATTTACTGGATGTACCCTTCCCTTGCACTTTTTCAAGGCCAGCTGAACATGGTGTAACCGGCGTATAAGAACCAAACCTGTTTAGAAAATGTACAAGCTTTGTATTGAACCAATTAACCCACTGAAATCAATACTTGATCAGACAGTTAAAATATGTATTTTTGTCCCCTGGTTCCAAATGGAACCGCTCATCATTAATGGGTTAAAAAAGTGCTGAAGTTCTCACTATAATGTGGACATTACTCAGTTTTGTATCACTCATCTTACTTTGATTGTGGGAAATATTGATTTAGGGAAGCAGGAATTTAACAAATGACTGCTTCATAGAAATAAATTTGATTTACAATAGACATTATTTAGCTACTGTGACTATTATTGCTCACATTGCAGTGGAATAAAATGTCTTTGAAATACATTAAGAAGTTTATGGAGCAAAATAAAGTAAAATCCTCCCTCCCAGCACCTCCCCCTCCCTCCCCCACTACTGAGACAACATAATACTGGAGAAATAGCCAAGGTTTGTACCAAGAAAACCTGTAATTCAAATTTCAATGGTGATAAACAACTTTAAAGGACAGTGCCCAGTTCTTAAAAGTATGGAAGAAAAATATTTGATAAATTAGAAACAAATCCTGGTTAAGATGAAAGAAAAAGCTTTGAGAAGTTAAAAACAAATCCTGGTTAACATGAAAGAAATATTCTATAACTTGAAATAAGTAACATGACAATACTAACAACTCACCATTTCAAGATGTAACAAATTTGTTATCAAAAGAACATTTTCAAATTACACTAAATATACAAGTCTATTGATATTAATACTGTAAGCATTTCAGTGCTCATATGATAGGTATTTAAATAATGATGAAGCAGTAAAAACAGAAATTAAATAGCTTAAATAATGAAAATTTACACCCAAATCTGTAGAAGAGGAGTAAGAATTATTTTCTTAATCATAATGTAATCTGGTTAAAATTATAAAATTCATACCAACATAAATAAACCATAAATATGAAGAATCAGAAATTCTCATCTTCCAACTTAATCCTTTGATCATCAGAAATTGAGAAAATTAATTGAATTAATTCTAATTAGTTGTTAAAATATTGAAAAGTTTCACAGCACTTAAATTATTCACACATTAATTTAATCAGTCACACCTTTAAACTTAACTTCACCTTTCTATTTAATGAGAGCAGTAGGAATTGTAGAGTGAAATTAAAAAGATATGCATGCTCTTAATTGATTGAAAAATGTAATGAAGTTTAAATATATTTACAGCCATGAACAAGTCGTGAACTCATTCTTATGATGTTAGATGAACACTCTCATACCTAGAGTCTAGTCACAAGCAGAAGTAAACTCAGCCTAAGGCAGACATACAAGAAGCAGCAAAAGCTTGAGAACCTCTTAACAAAAGCAAAAGTGCTGAAGGGTATAATGTTTAAGTAACCTGAAGAATAATCTCTGACAATGTATCCTTACAAGAGATATGAATTACAATGTAGCTTCTGGAAAGATATATGCAATTATATTTGCAAAAATAGTTAAGCTTCCTCACAATACTTAACCTTCCTCCATGATATTCAATCATCACAGCTGTTCAAACTTTAACTCTCAATTAAAATTTGCAATTCTTAACAACTATTATCAGCAATTGTGCCTAACAGTGAATTTGGCAGGCAACATATACACTTATGTGTTCACATGAGAGCTAATAAAGATATTTACCATACCTTTCAGCAACACCATATTGAACTGTATCATTTTTATAGCAAAAGTAAGAAACTTTATAGCAATTGCTGTCTAATCTACACAACCCAAATTGTTCAAGATTTCCATCTATCCCATACTACCAGATACATTAGAAGTCTTTTCAACAGGGAGACTTTGCAGTTGCCAGTTAATATCACCCAAGTAAGCACAAACACTTCATAAACACACTAGACAAAAAAAGGAAAATATCAATTGCTTAAAGCAGTTAAAAGCAGTTAAAGAAGAAAAAACAAATATATAAAGCTTGAGCAACAAGTGCTGGTTTAAAGGAATTCTACTGTAGCGCTATTCCTAATACCTAATGATATTCAGAATATAGAATACCTGAAAAATGACATTCCAAAGCAAGCTGATGAATGTTTACAGTATATTCCTCTCAAAAAATAAATTAGATAAATTTTTTGTGTTTCAGGCAAACTTGATAAATAATTTTTAGCATGAACATAGGCATAAATATTTTGCCTGAAAAATTGTACATACTTTAGATCCTATAATTTCATTGTAATGACTTCAAGATTTCTCTAAAAAATAAATAATTGTACAATAAAAAACAGCATTATTCAACCAACCAAATATTTTCTGAAGCAAGCATGTAAGCACAGAACACTTATATCAACACAGAGGAGTAGCCTTGTACACTGATCAAACAGAAGGCCTCAATTAACATTTTCTCTAGTATTACTAAGTGAATTTCTTGTAGTGATCCAGAAATTTGAGTACCAGCAGCTCCCATGGTGCATGTGCAGCTGAAGAAATGTCAGGTGAGTGCAGACTGAAGCTTTAGGCAGAGGGGAAAAGCCATACGCTTATGAAAAGATGCTCATAACCGTGACAGCTTTTCCCGCCCGCACAAAGCTCAACATCAACTTGCTGGTGGCATCTATTTGTGCAGGACCAGGCCAAACAAAAAGTGTGCAGCAGTGAATGTGCAATTTTCCAATCCTGGTTATTGCAGAAAAATCACAGCAAAATGAAGATAAAACATGTAATAATAATTTTCATTGAACCTTGATGCTTTAAATGCAGAGGTGAACCAATAATTCATTCTCAAATGAAAGTATATGCACAGAGAACACTAAACAACTTGGAAAAAGTTTTTCATGTTCAAATCACCTCTTGAACCAACACAAAATTTAACATTATACATATTCATTTTTATATTTCTATCAGATACAAAAGATATGCATGTATAAATTCTGAAAAATAAGTTTTTGGAAGCGCAGATTTTCACTTGCGAGACAGTTTTACTGAATTATGTTCATTCAAACTACACAAGAACATCGTGCGTAACACAGAAGCGACAGGATGCCCGATATTTCCAGCACAAATGCAGAGTTTGCTACAAATCACCCCACTTTCTTGCCTTGAATGGCTTACCACTGAATAACATTTACTGTACACACCAGCACGACCCTACACGCCAACTGGCCAAGTTAGTGGCATACGACGCCATATTCAAGCCCTCCAAACTTTCAAGTTTTCTGAACGAAAACGTGACTTAGTTACTATGAATGTCACATATTCTTTGTTCAGGTTACAGGCGTGTAATTTCTAGACAGCATCAACAGAGCTGGATGCTAGCAAGAGCTTGACGACCAAGAAGTTGCGGAATAGCAGCAGTTCAAGACGCGACTCAGAACGGGCGTATGGAAAGCTACATTTTCACTTCGAGCAGAACGGAACTCAGGGAACTTTTTCTAGCCCCACAAGCGTTTAAAACTGCTTCACTGTCACTCACAGGTAGAAATATAGTAGACAACTTATTTGAATTCTTATAACAGCAGAATTATAGAGGTAACACAAGAAGCAACCCGGCAACACGAACAGACGGAGAGCTATGGCGGTGTGAGCACCAGCAGCAACCAAAGAAGCACACACACCATCGTCGTCGCCGCGCACACCATCACCACAAACAGCATCACACTCGCTCGCTGCAACCACACAAGCAGATCCACGAAAAACATATGACACAAATTACCAAATACTCAGATACACGAAGCAACATAGAGAAGAAAGCTAAGCAGAAAATATATCACGAACTAACAAATTCGAAAAATTCATTGCTAACGATGGAATAAAGCATGAGAAAAGAAGGAGAAAGAGCACGCGGCACAGATGGGACCGTTGTTTTGAACACCAGACGAGTACACTTCGATTTTATTAAATTTTGCCGATACATGACATAAAATAATAGATAACCAGACTGCGCAACAATTTCATAGAAAGAGATCATAGGCGTCAGCATAGAGAAACAAGATGGCGACAGTTGGGAAGTGTTCGAGTTGAGGAGAGGTAGCGGAGTGAGGGTGGGGTATGGGAAAATTTGGAGAGGGGGGCAGCATTTGTGCCGCTGCTGCAACGTTGCCACATCGCGTCACTTCCACCGAACGGAACATAAGCGCGCACATGTGTACTTACCATACACACACACACACGAACTGACGTACCATACGCACACATGAACCTACGCACGTACACGCTCCACCAGCGTACAGCCGCGCACGCTCGCAGCCCACACGTCACACACGCACACAATGTGCGTAAGTGTACAAACATGAGGACATTCAAACGCGTTACAGGAAACACGAGCCCAGCTGCCACATACTGGTGCACTCGAATACAGGGCACTAAAATTATGCTCATACATCAAACAAATTATGAACCAACACCAGATGGAGCTGAAGTTAAAGCATAGGATTATGACAATGAAAGTTATAATCAAACGAAAACGTCAAAATCCCACCTCATTTATATGAAATATGCCACCAACAACAACATGTTATACACATGTCTATTAATTTGTAAGATTTATGATTTACTATCATCCATTCTACACTAAAAAGCCTCGTTTTGTGATTCAGTAATACTGAAGGAAAGTAAAATTTCATTCAGATATCCAATAAAGAACATGAAACAACCTTGAGGAACGAGTGAGCATCTTACAATAGAGATAAAAATAAAAGACACAATTAACAATATCAAATCATAACACATAATTAGCCAATAATATAAATGCCATAAATATCTAGAATAAGTTTAAACACTAGTAGTTCAGCTAGAAATATATGAAACCAAAAAATTTTCACAAATGTTTAGCAAGCACAAATGTATAAAGTAAAGTAAAGTAGGGCTACTTTATAGTAGGATAGTAAGGACTACTATAAAGTAAAGTAAAGTAGGACTACTTTATAGT
>VCRD01000168.1:420933-442314 GCA_006783055.1 Trinorchestia longiramus
GGACTACTATAAAGTAAAGTAAAGTAGTAAAGTAGGACTACTTTATAGTAGGATAGTAAGGACTACTATAAAGTAAAGTAAAGTAAAGTAGTAAAGTAGGACTACTTTATAGTAGGATAGTAAGGACTACTATAAAGTAAAGTAGTAAAGTAGAAGTACTTTATAGTAGTCCTTGGCAAGTACATAAGTCAAAATTTAATAACCTGACTAGATACAAAACTTCACAAAATGAACATGAATTACTCAAATGATTTCTAAACTACTAAACCATTTAACACATTTATGAATCATCATGCAATCCTCAAGCATGTAAATTAAGAACATTCCAGTGTATTTCATCAACTCATTCTCTGAATACTTGACTTCATGTAAATTAAGAACATTCCAGTGTATTTCATCAACTCATTCTCTGAATACTTGACTTCATGTAAATTAAGAACATTCCAGTGTATTTCATCAACTCATTCTCTGAATACTTGACTTCATAGAAACAGGGTTGCTTTTCTAAAGATCAATTTAATTTTACAATTATTTTTGAAAAAATCATATATGTAGACAGCATTTACAAGAGTACATGTACAAATAATATCATCTAGTACTCCATCTTTATATACATTTGACAAGTATCAAATCATGTCCAAAATGCTAATTTGTTTTTTATTTATATACAATTTTTACTAGAAGAAAAGCCCCTATTAAAATAATACAAAATAAGGACACCAGTCTACAATACTTCTAACAGTGACTTACAATGCAAGGTATAGCAGAACACAAACAATTATATGTACATGTAACTGTGAGAGTACAGATGCTCCAGCCAAATATACTAGAACTTCTAGTGTCTGACAATCAGTAGACTATGGAGGAGCTCAAACCCAGGTTTCAAGTTTTAGAAATACATCAATTACTTCAATTAAAACAATTAAGCTACTTGTTCTGTTCAAAAATATCTGGTGAACAGTTGGAAAACCATCAGAAATTAATGTTATGGAAAATGTGCAGGAAATTATTTATCTATCTTTGTTTTTTGTTCTTTTTTTTAAGTATAATGTATAACATTGATAATATATTGCATGAGTTCAACTTTTTTAGACTTTCTTTCCTCTGCACCAACTGTTTTTAAGCAACATTAAAAGTTGCAAGCACCAAGTAATTCCACCCAGGGGGAGCATTGTATTTATCCAACATAAATAAATGTCCATTCCAACCAGAGGGAGCATTGTATTTATCCAACATAATTAAATATCCCTTTCAACCAGAGGGAGCATTGTATTTATCCAACATAAATAAATGTCCATTCCAACCAGAGGGAGCATTGTATTTATCCAACATAATTAAATATCCCTTTCAACCAGAGGGAGCATTGTATTTATCCAACATAATTAAATATCCATTCCAACCAGAGGGAGCATTGAATTTATCCAACATAAATAAATGTCCCTTTCAACCAGAGGGAGCATTGTATTTATCCAACATACAGGAAGAATAAAAGGTCTAAGAGACAACTACAAATTCCACTACATTACTTCAGAAGGAGAGGCTCCTCAGTTTTTTCTTCTGAAGGTTTTTGTCAACATACATTTAACATGATTTTGCCAGTTGGTTCTCATGAAATAATCCTTGAACCAGCACAGGGACTCAAGCACATACCTGTGTTAGGTAACTGCCCATATAAAATTCTTTTTACCCATCTATCAACTACTGCATCAAATGAAAAATATTTTGTATGCACAATAAATGAATGAATATAAAATGAATCATCACTAAGACATCAATATAAATCAAAATGTATTGCTATAAATACTAGTATATGGACACTATCCCCAGCTCAAAATCCCTATTGATGCTAGAATCTCTCTGATGCTGAAGGAGAAGAGGGTAAACTGCTTAGCAAACATTTGTTGCAGGGGCTTGAACCATTGGCTGGTTTACCCCTACCACATCAGTGTGACAGTATTACAGTATACAAACTAGTATTAAATTATATACCCCTACCACATCAGTGTGACAGTATTACAGTATACAAACAGTAGTA
Source organism: Trinorchestia longiramus (assembly GCA_006783055.1). NCBI lineage: Eukaryota > Metazoa > Arthropoda > Malacostraca > Amphipoda > Talitridae > Trinorchestia > Trinorchestia longiramus. The sequence continues at coordinate 422,969 of VCRD01000168.1, forward strand.
TTAAAGTATACACTTTAACCTCTTCTTCTTAAGAGAGCAGGCAAAAAGAAAGACTAGACTCCTAGCAAGACTGCAGTAATAAATTAGAATGCTACAATCATCTTTCATTTATAATTCTTTGTATGTCACACTCTAGTAAGCTGTACTGACATCTCCCTCCAATGATGTTAACCTCAACTAAGACTTAAAAAGCACCTAACAATTGACTGAAAACATTTTAAACCTTTTCAATTGCCTCAAAAATAATTTGAGTACTGAACAATGAGAAAAGTTTTCAAGTAGTTTCATTTAATTGTTTATCCAGAATATTATGTAACAATTAGTTAGCAGAATTAATGCTTAAGAGGGCTACTACAAAACAAGAAAGTTCACCACAAAAAGTGGGCAGAAAATTCTATAAACTGTGGAAATAAGTCAAGATCACAAACCAGTCATGCTGAAAAAAATGAATGAGATGCAGTTGAATTTTTCTGTTTTTCAAAATAGTGGGAATATTGATATTTTTCATGATTTAAGAGAGTAACCATGATTCAGCATGACTCCATTCACAATACTTCTGAAATATCTTAGTAGACCTAACCATAATGCTTCTTCTTTCAGTACCAGAAACTTTAACTTAATTTTAACAAAACAGTTCATCCATTTTCTAAAATCAAAAAATTGAAGTGTGTAGCTCTATTTACACTTGTCAATAATACAAAACTTAATGTCCATCTAACCAAGATTGTATCTAATACTCAAATACTATCAATTATGCATTTAAGCCAATAAAAGCTGAAATTATTGCTCATCAAGCCAAAATTACCTTCATACACTGAGCTCAACAATCTCTAAAACTCATCCTACTCCTTCCTTGTTGTGCTTAATATCTACTCTTTGTTGTGCTCAATATTTATCCTTTGTTGAGCTCAATATTTACCCTTTGTTGAGCTCAATATTTACCCTTTGTTGTGCTCAATATTTATCCTTTGTTGTGCTCAACATTTACCCTTTGTTGTGCTCAACATTTACCCTTTGTTGTGCTCAACATTTACTCTTTGTTGTGCTCAACATTTACTCTTTGTTGTGCTCCATATTTACTCTTTGTTGTGCTCCATATTTACTCTTTGTTGTGCTCCATATTTACTCTTTGTTGTGCTCCATATTTACTCTTTGTTGTGCTCCATATTTACTCTTTGTTGTGCTCCATATTTACTCTTTGTTGTGCTACATATTTACTCTTTGTTCTCAATACTTACTCTTTGCTGTGCACAATATTTACTCTTTGTTGTGCACAATATTTACTCTTTGTTGTGCTCAATATTTACTTTTTCCTGTGCTTCATAATAGCTATTTGTTATGCTTCATACTTGCTCTTTGCTATGCCTTACATTGCCTCTTTGTACCTGATATTCACTTTATTTTCACTGATGTCACACTCAATCATTCCATATCTTACTTGCAATGCAGAAAATAAATCAGTTATAGCTAAAAAAATTAGACAAGCCAACAGAGAAGCAAGTAATTTAAAGAAAATTATGATTTTTAAAGATTAGCAAAAAAAGTTACACTAAGATGAATTGACAAAAATTTTAGTTTATTTGCTTTTATTTTGTGAGGCATCCTTAAGTTTGAATACTTAAAACAAATATCAATACTAATGCAGGCTAGAACTAACAATTCCAGTTAAATACTGTACAAATTGATAACAAAATTAATTTAAATATTATAGATGGAAAATTCAATTTGAAATGCTCAAGATAAAGATTTTTATCATACTACATTGTTAAACTATGATGCACAATTGATTAAACTAACAAGGCATGTCTACATTTCTCTGATTACTTAAAATAATGTACTTACTACTACTTGCTCTTGCATAGCTCAAGTGCAAAGAATAATTCAATGGCCTCTATCACTAATATTTTATTGTGCACTGATTTTAACATATAATTAAATAAAATTCAATCTAAACATTCCAGTTATATTAGGAATACATACAAAGTTACACTCAAAATGAGTTTTATTAATAAAATAAATTTTAGTATGCAATGGTCAGCAACTGGTCTGCACAGCATGGTTAGTGCATTGTCAAGATGGTCTAGTTTGAACTTCATGATTACTAGCTTCTACGTTAAATAGTAGCATTTATGATAAATACCAATATATTGCTCCTATACTTTCCTTTAAAAGTAAGTAGTTGCATATATTTAGGATATATACCAACATAATGCTCAAATTTCAAATGAAATCCTGATTATTACTAACAAATTTTTCTTCCTTGTGTCCCATAGTCATCCAAGCTACAATACAGCAGGAGCTTTTTTCCCAAAGTTCTCAAAAAAATAAAGTAACAGAATAAATTACTGAACTGAGAAATAAACACAAACCAAGTGTTTAGGACAGAAATAAGGAAGGCTTCATGCAGAGACTTCCACTGTCAAGCTTAGCTATTCAAAAGTTTTCTTGTGTAAATGAATAGCAACTTTGTCACAATATACACTTCCTTTTAACACTGAAGAAAGTCAGATTCATAATATAATCTTAAACATTAAAATGGAATAAATAGCGAGTAATTAAAATACCAGTAGAGTAGTTCCAAAAAAACAACCAGTACGAAAATTCTTCATCAAAAGTGAAACTTCTTTCAAATACTTGAATTTCGAGCTCTTGCACTTAAGCAGAACCACCGACTGTGCACCCATATATTTGGTGACTTTGGTAAATAAAATAGCAAGAATTATAGTCGATTTTTACGGTGAGAAGCAGTAAAACGCTAACCAATGCACTATGATTATGAACAGTTACGATTTTGACATTAAAAGTCAATTTGAGCAACAAAACTTGTCAAGTCACTGACGCAAAGAGGTTTTATTTTTTCAGCATATTAAGGATTCATTAGTGAATTTGACAGAAATATATGTAAGTAATACATATTGCACACAACACCGCTATTCTGTAATTTCGAGCGCCATGTCACAGATGTAGGCGCGCTTCATCCTCATTGGAAGCTATGCATGACAAATAAAAACAAACACAAGACATGTCAATTTAAAATGATGTTCTGTAGTCATTACAATAATATAATTAGCGGCAGTTATATCTTACCTTATTTAGGTTGCGGCATTGCGTACGTCATTAAACAATATTAACCATAATTCGACCATCGACCCAGCTTTCAATATTTGGGTGCAAACTCTCGCGCTAGAAACATACACCAGAGTCTTCAGAAAAACTAATTCCTTATCTTCTAGGTCTGATAAAACAATAATTTCAAATAATATTAATTATAAGCTTAAACAGCATAGTTATTTCTTAGAAAAATAAAATTATTTTGTGAGTTGAGACTGAATTGCAAACTGAATGAGACTTTTATATATCATGTATATAAAATATATTAATGCAGAAATCACTTGATATTAAGTTATTTATTGTTAAACCCTTCGTGATAGTTAATTTAGCTGTAAATTTTAACATTAGTTTTTTGTAAAATCATAAGGCAGCAAATCGAACTATTTCTGTCTCATCATGAATGAAATATATTAATACGAATATATAGGCAAGCATTTTACCTTTTGCCCCTATGACTACTTAAATTATATTTTATAAAGAATGAATGCAGTTTCAGTGTTGTTGAGGACTGATATCGAATATATGAAAGCCTTTTCTTTTTCCGGTGTGATTCTTTACGAAAGAAAATCTTTATTCTAGGGGAGACATCAATCGGAGAAAAGGGTAAAAATATGATATTCCGAATTAACGCTAAATAAGCTTTGTAAAGTGAATATCACAACATATTAGAGAAAATAGAGAATACCATAAAATTCAATTTAAAGAGCCTTCGCTACGTAAAGAGTATCGATAAATTGTAGTTTATATACGCGTGTTCGGCTTATTTTAACTATTGACGTATAGAATTTTTCTTTTAAAGAAACGAACCTGAAGTGTGTCCCCTCTAAAGTATCAAGCCGAATATTTTTTCTCAAATTGGTCTTTGATGTTATTTGGGTTTCTGTGAGTATTCAGCAATGAATGATTTAATCTTTGCCTCTCTGATGAGAATATGACTAGGCCAAGGACTATTATAACCAGGACGTGCATCGCCATGTAGCTGACTACGGTAGCGGAGGGCATTGCATTCTTAGTAACATAACATTTTCTATCGGACAAATTGATCAAAAAATACTTCTTTCAAGCAATAAAAGGGATGTTTTACAGTGAATTTTAAATGGTTCAAAGCACTGCAATGCTTTGAAATACCAATTTTAACCGGACTTAACATGTATTATTGTATGAGCTTACTGACCACTTTATAGAAAGCCGAGTTGCTGCAGTTTTAGACTTTACAAGTTGATTATAGTTAAACCTTTTCCAATGCAAACAACCAAACATACAAACATTCACGCATATAAAAAAACAGACATAGAAGTAAAAACCTACCAAACTGCAGCTATTAGTCAGCCAACCGGGCTTTCTTTACAGAGGTCTGAAGGACTGCATTCTTCTGCTAGTCTTTCTCTGAGGGGTTGACAGCAAATTGGGTGAGTGTAGTAGTCGTCAGAATACTGCCTTTCTTTGACTCGTACAGTTCCTTGACGTCTGCAAATGATGCCGCGTTTCATTGTCAAGACTGATCTGACCTTTCTCACTGATCCAGCTGTTGCGGATGCAGTTGTTCAGCAGATGTAGCTCCAGTTGTTTAGCAGATGTACTGTGTCAAAAAGGAGAAGCCAGACACGGTCGTTGTCAAGAGGATGCTTGGCTGTGGCACTGCAATTACCTAGTAATTAGAATAGAAGTGGCCTTGCAGTTTCGGTTGTTCTCGGCCATGCCACTCAGCAACGCACCAGTAATTGAAACAGTTGGGCGAATCTGTACTTCATCTACCAAGAGAAACACATTCTTCTGTTGCAGTGTCTGGACTTTGTCAAATGTTTCCCTCAGCACCTGGTCCTTGTCAACAGATGAAGTGATGTACTGCAGCTTGCGTTTGCATGGCAGCACCAAAAAGTCTCTGAGCTGTTCATAATTACACTTCGGGTATGATTGCAGAGCAAAACAATAATCATTCATGGAAAACTGCTTCTATGCTAAAAGTTCCAACAGACGTCAAAAATACAAACTTCTTCACCTTTTCGGTGTCGACATAGGCTGACGGGTGAGCTTGAAGGGTGACAACATTTTGGATTATTTTGTCAAACGGGATGTCATACATAGTTCATTGCCAAGCGCACAGTTTCGTCGGACTGCGTATACGATCTCAAACCATTGTTGGGATGAAATATCTTAAACAGTGGTACACTAATACCGTTCTTGAACGCACTGAGCGTTAGTGGGGAACACAAAGTGGGCTTGTTTTCGACAATCACAGACAGGCTGCAGTCACTGAAGTTGTCGGTTATGAATAAACACACAAGCCTTTCTTTCGATCTCAAAATAATCAAGATCTTGTACTGCTTCTGCAGGTTACGTTCAGGTTTGAAAGCATCAAATGAAGTAATCTTATCCTTCTGAAGAAAATACCTCAGTTGTTGGTCTTCCACTTTCGCCGGGGGAGATGCAGGTTTTGGAGATGGCAGACATGAAGCAGGCACATTGAAGATACTGGGAGGGATTTCACTTGTTCACACAACCTCACACTTGTTCGGCATTTTTAATACATATAATTAGTAATAAACTTTGTAAAAAATAATATCCACTTAGAAATGCAGCAATGTGCATCGAAACAAACAACAATGTCTGATTCAAACCGAGCGATAGACTACGACAATGTTCGCACTATGACAGATGGGGGTTAACTGAACTCAGTGAACTGGCCTCCGCTACCGTAGTCAGCTACATGGCGGTGCACGTCCTGGTTATAGTAGTCCTTGGACTAGGCTAAAAAAATTAATACGATACTTGAAAATATCTTTCTCTCTTAAACCTTTGCTAGAAACTTTGCTTTATTGGGCGTAATAAGATTTTCTTGAATGTTATGTTTCTCGTGGGAACTAACATTATGAATTTAGTTTCGTTAAAACAGTAAATTTATTTAACATTTATAAGCCACAGTACTTATTTAAGCATAATTTTATATAAAAAACATTGGTTCAAACCTATGAATAACCATTTACCCTATGGCCCGAGTCACATGCACTCTGGCACATGTCCCTCGCGTTTTTGATACACATTCCAGCTCTAATTCGTAAAGTACAATGTCTAAAAAACAAGAGAAGAATGTTGACTTAATACATGAGAATTCTATATGAGTACTGTTTACTATGAAGACACTGCATAAGAAACGATTTTTGAAAAGGTACACAACAGCTGTTTCTAACAACAGCACTCATGAAAACGTTAAACTTAACAACGCTAAAACTTGAATTGTGATATACACACTTCAGGTCTTTTTGGTCTGTATTAAGAAGTACTAGTAGACCCACACGTGAAAATTCAAGTGCTTTTTACTGACTTTTAGTTTGTTTCATTTGCCAAAGGACACAGCTTTGCGAAGGAGTTTCCACATTGAAAGATGTGCCTTTGGTATCCACTATACAATGCTTACAATATGTACATGTATGCCCGTTCCATTGAGAAGTCAAGACTTAGCATAAAATAAATAACTTACTTCAGCATGCAGTATTTCGACTTTCGAGCGCATATTCCAGAAACTATATTTGCCATAGTAATTCAGTAATTAAATTTCATGGTATCCCATCTTGTTATACAGTCGACGAATTTTCTCCTATCTAAACCCTTACAAGCGTGACAGAGAGATACACCAACCAAACAACCAACAAACTGTACAATTTTATAAATAGTATAGCATATTGATATTTTTTGAAGAACAATGAGTTCATTCAAATATTCCCATCATGGAATATAAATGAAGCTCAAAATTTAACAATGTCTTTTCAAGGCCATGACGAAAGCCACTTTAGCATCCAGTGGATACCAAATCGACTGGATGGTCTTTCACCATTATTCGAAGAATATCTTTTAATATCCTCTTTTAATGTGTTATAATGTTATTTTAGGATAACATATAATTTTTACGATAAATAATTAACAGTAGACTTGATTTCTTTATAAACATTAAACGTTTCTGCTATATTTATATTTTATTCTTTATTTCGTTAAAGTTAAAGGGGTCGTCCACAAATAAAATCTTTTAAAGGGGATCGCAGCGGAAAAAAGATTGAAAACCATTGCTCTCTAACACGCACATACAACTGGGTAGCAATCCAAAGTGTGCCAGGATTGTTTAAAATAATCCCTCAACGGCCACCCTGAGTTATTCCATACAAAAGAACCAGCCAAGTGAGGGCGTCACTGGGAGATCCAGCTTGTCATAAACAGCCCCTCATGCTTGGCAGGTAGTCACACTCTAATCAAGGAAACTGACTATTCAACATCACTGTCTCTTATTGCATGCATGCACTAGTTGCATTCTTCATCCAGCCCTAGAAGATAGCACATATCAGAGTCTCTGTTGGCATTCCAATGCTTCACAAACCAAATTCATGAAACTCTTTCGCTCGTGCTCATATTTACTACATTCTAAGACTAGATGTTCAACCGTTTTCTCTGTTTCCCTGTTACACTGCATACATAACCTGTTAATCCCCTCATTCCACCTCTATGTAAGCTTATATGTATACATTTAATGCTAGACACCAGATGGCAAACAGGAGTTGGCTGCCAAAACTTCCGTCATGGAACATTTTAATCTTTGGTACATGCTTACGGATATACGAAGTTAAGGTGGTCTGTCCAGTTATGCTATACTTCTATTTGTTCAAACCATATACTTTTTAGTCTTTCATTTCCTTTCTACAATTTTTTGCAATCCCATTCCGGTCCTTTACCTCAATTATTTTTCAATAACCAGTCGTCCATAGGTCTCCCAATTCTGATACGAGCTATCTTGTGAATCTTTAGCTTTCTAGCATGCCCCCAGTAAATTTTCTCCCATATACTTTTACTCAGATTCCATTTAAAAATTTGTTTAATCCACCTTTTATTCTCCATTTGTTCAATTCTCACCTTATAATTCAACACAGTCTATACCATTCTTTCAGAAAACAGACTCCGCCCTAGCTTCCCTATAATAGCTTCTACAGTTTTCCATTTAACAAATTCGACACGTTAATTACTCGCGACGTAACATGACAATAAATTAAATTTTTCATCAACAATATTAGAGGTAACGAAAACGTATTCATTGAATTGACCTACCACAACCTGCCTATGCAGGTTTAAAAAAGTTCTTTTCCTAAAATTTCTGACTTCTACGTTCTTTAAGAGCTGCTTTAATAATTTTCAATTTTGAACGGTTTTCAGCTGTCTTATCTTTTTTGTCCTTTGATTCTTTATTATTGAGCTCCACATGGTAGCGCTGTTGCAGTTCTCTGACAAATACCTGCAAATATACAAGAAAATTAAGTAGAAGTATCGGAAACACGATTTAAACATTTATCACAATTGATGATTTCAGACGACTAATTGTTAATACACACTTCCTACTGCTGTCTGAATACTCATTTTTATTAAATCTATTTCCAGCCATCAATTTCACGCTTTTTCAACACTTTTTGATCATTCTTTGATAAGCAATTTTTTATCGTACTAGACTTGGAGTTTTTGAAAATAAAAATTAACATTTTCTTTGCCCTACGAAGCGTATCGCTTTAGATATTTTCAAGAACACATTCGTGCATTTGTAAGCTTTCGCAAAGAATGATCTATATGACATTGTAACACAAGTTCTTAAGTGATGAAGTACGATTCTAAATATACAACTAAAGTGTTTTATATCGATAAAAATTGCTATTGATTCATTTCACGATTAATTCTATTATGTAGACAATGCACACTGTACTATAGGACACAGTATACTGTGCACAGTATGCACAGTATTGCACAGTAAGGTCAAGTGTACGTATATACGTTGTAAGCTTCCAGTTCAACATAGTTCCGTAAGGTTCTATTCTCAGTAAAAGTAGTAAAATAACGTCAGTGGGACGCTATGCTCTGAGCATATTATTCTAGGTTAGCCTCCACTGTTTATAAATTTTATTCCGGACTGAAACTTGCATTTTCGAGGCAATGAGATTACCTTCCTAACTTTTAAGCTTCCTACTTCCTAATTGTAGGCATTAAAAATATTTTTCACTGCCTCGACTGTAACTCAAGTCCTGAAAAATACATGGTGATAACCTGAACGGAATGTTAGCAATTTAACCTTATCAAGGGCTTCCAGTGTGCTCGAGTGGTGGAGAAGTTTAACTTAGGTTGTTAGGTCTCTGGTTCGAGACTCCTCACAGCTATAGAATTATCTCCTGCTTGTGATACAGAAGACCAGGTAGACTCTACGGACTGACTGACTTAAACTGACACTCCCTCAAACTTCTAGATCATCACGTGATCCTTCAAGCCTTTAACCCTCTACCGCCGTATGTCACTCAAGGGGAACATCAGAAAAAATGCTAATTATGTTAAAATTATACTATATGTGAGCAATATGAGGTTGCTACTAGGTTTAAACGCTTCGGCATGTTACAGCGTCGTTCTTTTGGCTGCCTGGCTCTCAGCGTGCTTCATTGCATCAGTGTACAGGCGGTCTTTGTGAGCTTAAACGTAGAAACTAGAACAATAAATTCGTCGCTAAAGGGTTAACTCAAGTCACAAGATGAACGGGAACAGTCACGGTGAGCATGATCACTAGTCGTAAGATGTTCATATTAAGAATCTAAAAACCCATGTTGATTACATGTACACCTCATTCGAATAAAGTTTTCTTCTTTCTTTCTTACGTAGTACGTTATTTTAACGCATGGACATTTTATGAACCAAATCTAATAAAAATTCTTTTTCTATAAAAGAGAGCAAACAAGCATCCAGTAACTATCGTTATTGATAACAACCAGATACTTATTATTAGATGAATGATGTTTGTATCACCAACTTCATTATTTTAGAACTGCTTCAAACAATTTCCATTTATATCAATTGGAATATGACTCTTCAAATAAAAAAATCTGGGCTTTGCCTGCGCGTGAATAGCGCATATGTATATTACAAACGCTCATTTGCGATCTAGGTCTCTAAAGCGGCCTTCATATCAAGCTATCGCCCTTAATTAACTTAATTTAACTTGGATTAATTTAATTTAATTTTAATTGAGTTAATGTAATTTAATTTTGATTACGTTAATTTAATTTAATTTAATTTTCGTTTAGAGTTAATTTAGAATTAATTTACTAAGCCCAAAAGAAGTAACTATGACATTTAGTTTGTCAATACATGAACATCTGTTGACTGCAAAATTTTGGTGCCATACGTGTAGTAATTTAAAATTTGCTCATTAGATTTATTTTTAAATTCAGTTTGTTGGTGAACTTTTAAAACAGAATGTTATTTCATTTAAACATTTCCGTATCAAAATATGTGTGATATACAGTGTCTATAAAGTCTCTTTACCATTTCAAAAATTATTACAAATGCAATTGATAAGATATTTGATTCAGATTTCTTCTATTGTATTCAGTGTTTATTAAAGTTTTTAATCACATTTTGCATTTGTGTTTCAGGGATCCTGTTTGTGAAAGAGGTGCTGTTGAGACTTTATAGGAAACTTTATGGACACCCTGTACATGTAATATTAAAGAATAGAATAGAATAGAATAAGGCAATAGGAACGAGCCGTTTGGCCCATTCTTGGTTCAATACCGAAGTCCCATGCCGTCTAAAAGTAAATCCATCAGTCATGCACGTACACCTTAACCACGTAAGTCAATTTAGTCGTGTGCACACATATCACTCACGCACAGGCGTTTATGTCACAAGCATTTATCTCAATCATACATTAACCTTAAGGAGTTAGGGACATAGTTAGTAGGATGTAGTACTGGGGGGGTTCGTAATCCAAAATTTATCGAGACGATTTTTGAATGTGTTCAAAGTGCCAGATATTACGTATTAGTATATACGTAACGTGACGTATTAGTAGCAACGTTAAGTTTTGAAGCGGACTATAAATCTTCTGATGAAATCAAGATCAAAAGCTGTAAACTTCGTTAGCATAAACGCTGATTCGATATATTTTTTATGGAACCTTACGTTAAATCGGCCGCTGTTCTCAGCAATTTGTTTTCGCCTAATTTTTGAGTGGCTTCTTTTCGTCTGGAAACCACGATGTGTCAGAAATGCTCCGTCCAACATCATCCACGAGTAGCCGGCGAACCGCATCTCATACACCTGTGGCAACAAACATGAAATTCAGTTTTGTTCATCAAAAAGTGGTCATCAATACCTGGAAATTCCTGTGATGAATATAGTAGATTACATCTTGGTACCTAATTCATGCATAGATAATCATGATTTCATCTCGTATATCAGAGGCTTCACAACTATGGGTCACATTGTAAAGTTCAATCGTCACACACGCCTCCGAATTGCGGCCAATATACCAACTGAAACATTTTGTACAGCACGTTTTAATTGTTTGAACTGAATATTAGTTCATATTATTCTTTCTAAGTATCAAATCTAGGAAAGTACGGGAAACCACCTACGCAGTCGAAATGCAACAACATACAGGCGTAATATCTGAACTCCTGGTAAAAAATAGTGTACTATATTAGACCAAAATAACTGGGCTTACGTTTAGAGTTGATTATGTTTGGTTAGGAACTCTGGAGCAGTACGAGTGCACTGCATAAGAATAGATAATTTCTTTGTTGTAATGTTTGTAGAGAAAAGTTTTCAGCTCAGTGAGAACGGGAATAATTTTTCAATGGATGGCCTTAAACATAAACTTTAACATCGAGTTATTAGAAGCTACAGTTTTTCGGCCTGAAAAGTATAAAATAATACTGCAGTTTTAATGTTAGTAGTCCAGTACGAATAAGAATCTGACAAAGTTAATCCACATTCAACTTCTCACCTGGCTGTTACGAGTGAACCCATACCCAATAAACCTCTCGTCGAATGCAGGTACAGTGGCACGAGTCACATAAATGGGCTCCCAATGTCTCTGCCACGATGTGATGTTGTATGCAACCTTCAGAGCGTCTGGTGAACTCGGGATTTTCTCCCAATACGTCAAGTTCGAATTAGCTTGGTTGTTCTTGAAAACTTTTATGTGAAATTCTTGAGCGTAATTTTTTTTCCGCAACTTTAGCAGTTCTTGCTTATTCTCTGGATTCTTTGTGGCTCTAACAGATATTTCATACGTAGGAATAACATACGCACATTTGTTGCACGTATAAATACCACGACCTGAAAGAAAATCGTTTAACTGATCGGACATACGTGGTATAGAAAGCATGTCTATATCAGGGGTGAAACAGAAAGGATTTGGACAAGACTGTCTAGCAATATTTCGCAACAAATTTTGTGGATAACGAGATTTTTCGAGAATGTTTAAAAGTTCTTTTGATCGAAAAATTTTAACTAATTCATCGTTGACAGGTTCCGGCCGTGTACAGTCGTATTCTAATAACTTAGAAGTGTTTGAAATGGGAGGTAGGATACCAGGATACACAAAATGGAAGGAAACACGATCCCTCACAGCTGGAAAACATGTCCTCATGTATTGAATCATCAATTTGGCTACAATAAAATCCATATCAGGCACAAAGACCGCTATGGACATAGGTCCGTTCCACGTTTTGACTTGCTCTGCCACCCAGAAAAGAAGATTTACTGAACACTGGGAGGATAGGCAGACATTCCAATTAGTCAGTTCTTCCCATTTGTCAGCTTTAACAACAAACGGATGTACTTTGAATACACGAGACTTGTCCCAATAACCAATGGAGACGTCCATCTCTATGACAGAGTTGAACTTGTTCTTATTTATTTTGTTTTCCTTTTCATGCTCAGTTTGGACATCTGCTTCCACATCCATGGGAATCTGTAAAAGAAAAGTTCATTAGAACAGAACATAGCACAGGCACTGTATATTCTACATGGAGGGATGTGTAGAGTGATTCTTCATAGATTGAACAGGGCTTTACATTAGCTGCGTTTTTACTACATTACTATGGTTCCAAAAGACTCACACTGAGTGCTGATTTTAAGCAACGTCAGCCTTAAAACAAAACAAAAATATGATGGTACAAGGAAGTTAAGACAAGCATTTTCAACAAGACAAGTCATAATGAGGATCCCGTTGATTGACAGCTGATTTCTTAATTTTATTTATTAATGCTCCATTAAGAAAATGGTCCAACTAATATTGTCTAATTATCCCCATACAACTTATATTACAACGTTCGGCATTCACTAAGAAACTTTTAATTTACTAAACCATGTTTTCTTTAGAAGTTGTCAAAATATGATATGCTACTCGCACACGTACAAGTTAACTTTTCTTATGTCAAAATTCTCAAATTGAACAAGGAATGAAAAATTGAATACGTGTGAAAGAAGCATAAGAAGACCGCATAATCCTTTTCGTTAAGTTGATAATGGTAACACATCATAATTAAACGCCTACTGCTGCAGAGGAATTAATCAACCAGTGCTTGCGCTGCCATAATCCTGGTTTAGAAAGTTCGAATCCCCACGTAGCCGTGGAATTTTCACTACCCGTGACGAGGGGACTGTGTAGGCTTGACAGAGTGACAGACGTGAACTAACAATTCCTTTTAATTTCCAGATCATCGCGTGTCCCTACGAGCCTCTATCACGCACCACAAGACAAACAGGAACAGTGGCTGAAAGCAGGATCATTAGTCTTAAGAAGTTAGCATTAGGAACTGAAAAACTATCATATATTTCATGGGTTCCTCAATTAAATAACATTCTTTTCTTTTCTTTCTTGCTTACTTCTACTGCTTCCTTTTCAAATTGCTGTATTGTTGAACATAACTCAAATTTAAATCTCAAACCAGAGCTAGTGGACGACACCATTTCTTTAAACTAGATTGGATTGGTGCATTGGAACAGCAAAGCTGTCGTGCCCTAGCACTGTTTTGAGATTTAAATTTATCTTATACTTCTGGAAGTTAGAGAAACATTTGAATGGAAGGAGTCAGTTTCACCTACACAAGGTGTAGGTCATGCAAGCTCGTAAATCTTGATCAACTACATCACCAGCTTGGTCGACTGGTGAGCGAATCTGCTTGCGAGCGGAAAGACCTGGGTTCGAATCCCGCTGCCGACATGGTTGACGCGGCTAGAAATACGGCATGGGACTTGGATAAACAACCGAATAATTATCGAAGTAATTATCCGACCCAAGAATGGGCCAGAAGGTTCGTTCCTATAGCCTCATTCTATTCTATATTCTATTCTATTCTAACTCTTCCGTTTCCGAGGGTCAGTAGTAGGCATGACCACGTGAGGTAGACGATGAGGTGTAAAATCTGAGTTTTTGTGCCTATGCAATTCTGACTGGAACAAATTATTAATCGCCACATTCCTCACCATCATGCGTTCTGATGTCATCAAAATGGGCGTCCATGTAGTTTGAATAATTTAAATAAATTATGAATGTTGTATCGCTCCCTTTCATGCATCAAGTTCAGTCAGTTACAAAATATTGATGATTGAAAAGAACAAAAGAAGCATAAATATAAATGTTACACCGTATTAATTTTCCTGTATTAATCAATAATTTTACAAGACTTTCAATTAGCGTTCAAATAAATATACTAGTATGAAGACCAAGTGCACATAATTAAGAAATGGAAAAATGTCAAACACACAATTCTTTGACAGCTAAAATATTACGCAGCCTTTATGATTTCCACCTCGACAGTGCATATTTAGAAAATAAACATAAATGTTAAGATACAATTTAAAAACAACTATGATTGTAAATTAAATGAAATATTTTGTGTTTTCAGTCTAAGCAGAGCATATATATTACCAAGAAGTTAGTTTTGACGAACACTTTACATTAAACAAAAAAGGCGGCAAAACTTTTTTCTGAGCGACACTCACCTCATTTCGATGAGAGACGGGAAGTGTGATGTACTTCTCCTTAACAGCCGCTGGACTCCTCATCAAAACTAGCATATTGATGATGACGATGATGACGACGTTGAGAAGCAGCAACAAGAATACTGTCTTCACACACTGTCCTACGTTCATGGTGGAAAACCTCCTATTGAAAAAAATCAGTCAATAATAGAAGGATTCATTGATGGAAATCGGGGTACCTCTGTTTTCGAGAGATTTTTTCGAAAACTGTACCTGGAATTCAGATGTCAAATCAGACTCCCCATCCTGATTACTTTGGCCGTCTGGTTTCTAAAATAAAACGAAAGGAATTACACCCCATTTTAGTTTGGTTCCGAAGACTGAAGAGAAGTTTCACTACGCGAGAGCAAGATAATAAATTCAAAAGTGGTAAGGGCAAAAAGATATTTTGGGGGATCAGTTTTATAAACGAGCCATTCAGTCACACAGGAGAAAATTCTTCGGTAGACCAAACTTATACCTGATAAGAGTGCCTCAATAAACTGCTAATCATTGATAAGCTTATCAAACGTCATAAATAAATAAAATTCACCGCAACGTTTATGGTTGCACAGTTCACACACCGGAAAGCAATGGAAGATTATTTAACCGTTGTAATTATTTCTTCAAACAGACAATATTTTTTATAGTTATTGTAAACGCAGGATGGTATCCAATCATGACTTTAGGTCGAGCTTCGTGTAATAAAGATGCACCAACACACATATTAAAAAATCTCCCGGTATCCTTAGGATATGAGGTAAATATTACAGAACAAAAAACCACTAAAACGACAGTATATGGAAACGTGTTTTAATTGACTATTTTACCTGTTTAAAGGTATCACCATAGAGTAGAAACTTTAAACGACGAACAAGAAAGCATTCCCTTCTTGGCAGAGAATTCCGATTTTTAAATACCATAATGTGCGTCTCATAGAAGTCTTATTTAAAAGAAGTTCTGAAGTTTTCTATTATTATTATTTTCACTATTATTCTGTTTAATTATTGGAAATAATATTTTTGTGATCATACTACAAAATTTGTGGATTTAAAGTGAAATGAGTCACATACAGACAAATAAGAAAGGGATAGATTTCGTCCATGAAATTAAGGCAGCTAATACAGGGACAACACTTGTCACTGTTAACCAACTTCCTCTGTTCATCATTCCAATATAATAAGTCATTTAAACACCAATATTTCATTTCAATATTCAATTGTATGCTCATTAATGTATTTTATCTATTTTAAAGAACATTAATTTGTTAACTCTGATCTAATTATGAGTGAAGAAGTTTGCTTTTGAAGAAGCAGCCACCGTAGTCGAGTGGTCTGCGGCCCGTGTTCTGTATCGGGTCTCTGCTTGTGCAGAAAGACTGCGTGCGGGTTCGAAACCCGGCAATGAATACGAGCTGTTTCTCGTTTCACGCCGTGAGCTCGCACTTATCGGTAAGACCTCAACTCATCGCCCATGGACACATCCCAGGATCGTCGCATGGAGCTCACCATCATCCTTACTCTAAGAATGTTAACCTTAAGAATTTAAAAACCAATGTACTAAATGTCTATGTACTGTGTACTTGATTGGAAATAAAGATTGTTTGTTTGTTTTTCGTGTCTAAGGACTTACTATACCGGAGCTCAATAGATGGCGCCAGTTGCAGGTCGCAGTTTAGGTACTTTCCCCTGTTAAGAGTCTCACTCTCGAAAAAGTTCCCGTCTTTAAGTCCGAACGTTCTACTGTACTTATTTGTATTAACCCATCAATGCAATATAATTATTAAAACACCAACAATACTATTAGCGTCACTATTAGTTTTAATATTATTATCATTATTTTTATCAATACTAATATTATGATTGTTTTTCTTATATGTAATACATCGTTTTACTATCGCTTTTACGACCAAATTATTTTCATACCGATCAAAATATTGCGTAAATTACCACTTATCTTTACTAATCTCTATGTAATTTTGCCGTAATTTAGAAAGAAACATTTAGAACATGGGACTACAGGACAGAATGATTTTTAAAGTTGGTTTGGGGCATATTAACCCAACGGTAGCGAAAGACTTAAGTGAAGTCTTGTATGATGACCGCATTTTTAAGTTCACGGACATCTCACCACACATCACCAACTCGATCAACTTCATTAGCCCATTAATGACGAGCGGTTCCATTTGGAACCAGGGGACAAAAATACATATGTTAACTGTATTATCAAGTATCGATTTTAGTGGGTTAATTGGTTCAATACAAAGCTTGTACATTTTCTAAACAGGTTTGGTTCTTATACGCCGGTTACACCATGTTCAGCTGGCCTTGAAAAAGTGCAAGGGAAGGGTACATCCAGTAAATAATTCTCGTCATTAATGGGTTAGGCAGACTCGTGCAGCAAGCAGCCCTAACCTGCACTAATTTCATGGTGTTCACCACTCCATATTATTGCAAAAACAAGGAGTCATTCAGATAATACATCCATTGATAACAAAATCACAGGCGAAGCCGGTGACAAAAACAGTTTCTTTTTTTGAGGTTGATTCCAACGAATTATTTGATACACACGCACACAAAACAAAAACGTCTTCACTAAAATTTCGTGCACACAAGACACAAACGTCTTCACTAAAATTTCGTGCACACAAGACACACACGTTGTCTTCACTGAAACAAAGACGTTAGGGAGAAGCTAGAATGCCTGAAAAGAACATTGACGTTCCAGTTAAGAGTCGAAGGCCTCACTGCACTAGCTAACTAGGTCATGCTTCACCCTCCGCTCTACGGTATCTGATAACACAACCAGATAAACGATCTACGACTTCATCCATTTTTTCCCGAATACTTCATCTATTCACGAGTAACAACTCTATGAACTATTGTAATCACGAGAATAATACAAGCGATATGATTTTTGCTGCATAGAAATCGCTTCTAGAAAGTTATCATGGCGTATCAATACTGTTTTCTATGAATTTTTAGGATTGTGAAACATAAGTTAAAGTAGTAAAGTCAAGTTGACGTAACATACAATCGAGCCTCATGTGCAAATCGATTCGGTAGCACTGTGAAATTTTTAAGCTTGCGATCATACGATCAGATCAATTTTCGTGGTCTCCCCTAAATTTGATCCCGCGTCTTCCAATGCCACTATTTTAAAATACAAAGTTTGTTGCTTGCTTGCTTAGTTGGTCCGAATTTCTGTCATGCTCTTAAGGAAGGAAATTCGGTAGGATATACATGCATTGTAAGCATTGTATCGTGGATACCAAAGGCACATCCTTCAATGTAGAAATTTCTTCGCAAAGCCTTCGCAAATCAAATAAACTTCAATAAAAAACACGTGAATTTTCACGTGTGGGTCTACTAGTATTAAACATAAACGATGAATACGTAAGACGTGTCGTAACAACACCGCATACGAGCATAAAATAATACAATCATGCTTAATTTATGTGCTGAATTCTGAGAATAAAAATAAATTGCTAGCACAGAAAAGTGACAAGTCTAACGAGAATTGTGCGATTTTACTTAAATTTTCTTTTTTTATTGTTTGGTGAAAAATTAGGAGTCAATTATAGATGTGACACATTTTTCATGAGTCAAGTGGGCATACACAGAGAGAGGCAATACGATAAAATTAACATAGATAATAAAAGTGCAACGTATGTTCAAAAAAATTGACTTGGGAGTAGAAATATTGAGCGATATGAGAGAGCTACTCTTCATTTTTTTCAAAGTAATAAAGATCTTTAAATACATAGTATGGAAATATTTCGACACAATTACGTAATGAATCGGAAAATTTTGTGATGACCATTTCAAAAGAAGTGAACGGAAATTTGGTATATAAAATTCAGCTAAAATCAGATCAACGAACAATAGCAAATAATTTTATGAATGTTTCGTAACATTTCATGAAGGAAAAAGAGTAGATGAAAAGGACAGCACATCAGTGAAGAGTATTAATCTAGATTTGAATCCCATCACACCATCACTTTGGTGTTGCATGAGCGGTCTGGCATGTGTAATATAGCAGCAATATATCTAAATTAGTGTACCCGTGCCATTAAAAGTGATGGCAAATACTGTTGGAAAGATATTCAATAAAATTACATATAAGAACGCAATGCAGTATATTTAGTTTTATATATATATTTACAAAGGACAAACGTTTTAATTGAGTATTTCTTTAATGACAACATTCCTAGTGAAAACTAAGACACTTAGTTTTCTACTGCTGCAATTGACTCTGCAATTTGTGTCATATTCGGGTACAATGTACACGAATCATAGGGCAATACCCCGCCGAACTCGGTATCCACGATACGGACTCGAGTATATAAGGCTCTGGATCTCTCTATTTTTTTTAAATTGACACGAAACATATAAATAAATGAATAAATAAAT
>VCRD01000169.1:4451-51276 GCA_006783055.1 Trinorchestia longiramus
ATACATTTTACATCAATATACCGAATAACAAAATTATTATAAAGAAAATAGGAACATATGCCAAGTTTTGATTGTTTAAATTATTTTCTAAGATTATGATGGTAAAATATTAGGTGTTTCCATTATTTTGTCCACCACCTGTAAGTGGAAATAATTCTGTTTTAAATATTTATGAACATGCCTAACGATGAGAAAAGAAGTAATTAATTTCTATACAGACACTTCCTTGTGACCTTAAACAGCAGATGAAACTAGTAAATTTTTCTGAAATTTGTATGTGTGATGTTAAACCGAAGAAATAAAGGCAGCGATGATGAGAAAAACATCGAGCTGGAGAAGTCCAAAGTTAGAGTTAACCACAAATGCAATTTTGAATTAATTGAAAAACAAAGTTGCTGGAATCCAGAATTTCAAAATAAAATAAATTTATTTCACCTGATAGCATACCACTTCGATATAATGGTACTCCTTGAGAATCTAGTAGAAAATTGTTTAAAATTTCAACGTCGATTGTTTAATCTGCGGTTTTTATTTTTTTATTTTTGCACTTCAGTTTTGTAAAAATATACAAATGTAGTTTTAAATGCCAGAATTTACAGCGGTACCATGGTAAGGCTGCTATTTACTCTCAAAAAATGGTCCACAATAAAATCTAATTAACTATGCAGACCACATTTTTGACTGTACTGAGAAATACTATGTCATCATGAGTACGATTTTGTCATTGTATTATCAATTATGAAGACAATTTAAACCAATTCTACATCCAGTTCATACGTAATAGCAAAAATTGTTTGGTATTTTGAAGTCAAACATTTACTAAACATTCTATTACATTTCTCTTTATCGAGTATTACCAACTAATTTTTATCATCTTTTTTCTTCGGACCATTTTACCATTTTTATGATTTGTTTTTAATGAAATTTTTTTCTTCTGTCAGTGATACTTATTTTACGTACATTTCACTTTGCCTGATTATGGGTAAAAGCACAAGTAGCTCTCAATACATTAAAAAGTTTACTTGTTTTTCTTAGCTCTTTCATTTACCTCAAAGGAAATAAGCTTCTAAAATGAGTCCTACTTATTCCAAAGCGAGAAATGTTAGCATGCTCAAGTGTGATACCTTTGAAAAGTAACAAAACATCAATATCATTATCAATATTCGCATATGTATACAGGAGAACATATTTTTCATCAAAAAAACAAATTTCTGACCATAAATGTGAGCATTTTCGCCGACTTTATGTGAAGAGAAATGTTGCCCCGTCGGCACCTTCAGCTTTTAGTCCACTGTTTTGTTAACTCACTAAAAAATTATCAAGCTCTTGCTGAAATACCGACGACGTTGTTTTAGGTTTGCCATTGTTTGCTAAAGCGTTGCATGCCAATGACATTTCTGACAGAGCATCCATTAAATTTAATATCCTGGCAAAGAAAGTTTCGAAGCCAGCAGTGAGGTGCTAACGCCACTCGCTACACGGTAGCTGAGGGCGAGTCATGATCGTAAAAAAGTTAATACAGTGCTAAACACACTCCAAAGCGAACGTGAACACGTAAAGCACACACTTTCCGCCAGGCATACGACTTCCCTTGGGCGTACTGTGTAGGTCACACTCACTAGAAGTGGCGTGTCGATTTCTGAGTCAGGGGTGAGTCAACATTTAAATGCAGGAAATGAACTGCCGCTTCTGCATCTTCAGTAGCTTTATTAAAGGAGTTGAATCTGACATTAGTACATAAGCTCAACTCAACACAGATATTTTATCCAACGCTAGGAAATAACTGTTTTCAGAGTGCAGCGTATTGGAGAGTAGGCTGTTGAAGCCTTTAGTTTTTTTCCAATTTTGATCGGAATTATGCTTCAAATCGCTAAAGTTATACACTCCCGTTCAATTTACCACTCATGGTCTTCACATCTTGAAGAAGGAAGATCTAGGTCTGATTTTTCTAGCTCGGCAAATAGCACAAATTAACCCGTTCCATTCACAGATCTAGATATTCCAAAACTAGATTGAAATCAAAGTGGCAGAAGATAATAAAAAATAATGACAAGTGAGCTCTTCGTCTCAGCATTACTTGCTTGCTTAACGAAACGACTCAAATATCGTAGAAGTAAAATTATAAAAATAATAAAATATATTCTCATAACCCCCTAGATGAACTATGTAACACAACCCATGAACTTCTGATCGATGGATCAGAATATTTGAACTCACTTTAAGATTTTGTTTGGCTTTGCAGGATGGAGAATTTTTTTACTATATTTTGATGCATAACGAACCAAAAGCAATCATTCTATGCAAAAAATATCACTTGATAATGAATAGATCATTTGTAGAATAAGATATACAAATTTGTTTCATAGATTTGAACTAATGAGCGATCCATCATTATGTTAATTCTAAACGAAATGTAGGCTTAATCCATACTGAGATGCATGACAAAAGACACTGAATACCAAATGTAGGAGCGGAAATGCGCATCTGAGTCTCAAAGTGATTCATACACGTCATTTAAGACGACTCGAACATGTGGTATGAAATTTGGCTGCGAAACATTTATGATAAGAATGGAATGCGTACTAGCGTGTTTCTCGATACAAAGTTTAGTCTAATTTTAAATGAAAGGTGGTACTCGTATTTTGTGAACGAGCAATCATCGTAGAAGCTTGGCTAGTCATACGATTGAAAAAAGTTCTAAATTATAGTTACGAAAAAAGAAATTACTAATTGAAAACATCTTTGTTGCCGATCGTTCATGGTAAAGTAGAGCACATATTTTCTTAGGTCATCGAACACAAATAACTTTGATAAAACACGGAAGTCAATTATATTTAAAACGGCTGATATTTTCCTTTATAAACAGCGTAATTTTTGCTTATGGCGATTATAATAATTCATACACTCTCATGACGTCTGAACCAACTGTTGCTCCAAATTTAGAGTGTATTTTTAACCCTGGATCACTGAACACGGGTATAGTTTGCCCGAGGCTAGTGATGTCCAGACCCATGTTCAGCGCCCCAGGGTTAAAATTGTATATAAAAGTAAATGGTTTGCTATCCAGGATCATAAAATCTGTGCTGAAAAATGTTCAAATCGGACATTTTTCAGTATTTCTCTGATATTTCCTCCTCTCATTTACCAAAATAATCTACTTTGAAACAATCTACTTTCTACCTTTTATCTACTAAAATGACCTTTTATCTAGAATCTGAAACAAATTCTTTGATGATTATTTACAGAGTATTTTATTTTCACAAACTTCACAATAGTTCCACTAAAAAGATGAAAACAGATGGTAAATTTTCTAAATGAAAATTTTTATAGAATGCTCTTCTCTATACAATTTAAATATTGTTATAAAGGTTTCTGCATATATTGTAGGTTCTTCTGCTAGGACTTTCTGTGTTCAAGTAGCGTGTATGACAATGAGTCATATAGCATGAGTTTCCGTATGAAATTTTCAATGTCATGCTCCCCCTTAATCTACCATCTGCTCTGCATGGTGCAGACAAGTGTGATCTGTCTGTGCGTTTGGAGAATTTGAAAGTTACTGGGACTATCTACTAAAGATCTATCTACTATCTACTGGGACTATCTACTATCTACTAAAGATCAATACATCAGTGCAGTGATAAAGTTTCCTAATGCATCTGTATTATTGTTTCAAATAGTTCGAATATTAATTGAGCTCAAAATTATACTTTTTCTGTTCTACCGTACCCTTGTATTTTGTTAGCTATTTTGAGGTAAAAAAATATTGGGTTTACATGTGAATGTAAAGAAACTTGCATTTAACAGAAGACGAAAAATTGAGCTGGAACAGGAAAATAAAAAATAAAAATAATGATACATGATGAATTAATTAGCTTTAAAAAATGCGATCTATGAAGCTTTAAGTAAAAATGGGTTATCGAATCAAAGCATGTATTTTCGAGCACCGTTCACACAATAATTACATATTGTAAGATTCCTGCGAGAACTCTTACTGAGTTGCACGCACATTGATGACACAAATTTGCTTAGAAAATTACAAATAAGATAAAACATTATGGGACTTCATTTCCAATGATGTGCTTTTATTTGATGTGAACGAGCTTATTAATACAAAGAAGAAATTATTCGTTTTTATATACGTCGATGGGCAGGAATAACATCAATTGGTAAAAATTGAAGATAAAGTAAACTTTAATTCGTTAAATATGCATATAAATTTATCTGTAATTGTAACACTAAAAAGCACTGTCACTTAATGAATTCGTATATGTGAGATGGAGGTTCTAACACTGGCTGCTGAAAATTTGCACAAGTTGCTGCTGCTAGGTATATCCATCCCTCTGTTAGAGTGAATTTGTGATCCACAATTATTGAATGTATCAATTTAGAGTGTGAAGAGTGTTTGCATCAAAAACCAATTTACATTTCCTCTAGTCTAACTTTGCAATTAATTTACTTCGAACTGTTTAAAAGTTATTAGATACATGAAAATATGTCGAATACGTGGAATTTACTCCAACCAAGTAGTATCACTTAAGAGTATCATATCTAGAAGCTGGTATCTAATGTCAAATACTTTTTTCAAGCCCACATTAACGTTTCATTCGCGAGGTATCAACAATGAAACGCTTTGATTTAAAATTTCACCGTGGGTAGTTGCAAGGTCCATTGTGGTATCGAGAAGCCACTGAGAGAAAATACACGTTTTCTCAAAACCGCAGACTAGATTCAAGCTTTGACTTCCCTCCTAAAAGTTCTTCTCCCAGGCCTTTTGTTAGAAATGACTGATCGGCGATGCTAGCATGAAAACTGAGAGTTTGAAAATGTCTGTAAGTATATGTGAACATGGGAAGCGCTAATGCAGCCATATGGATTCCTTGCAGCGGGATATGAGATGGAAGCAGCCGCTATATTTTCGCTCTTTATGAGATCAAACGGCGCGAAGGGCTTCTTCCACTCGCTCTATCGCGGGGAGTTGGGGCGCGGTGCACAGCAAGCAAAACAGACACGATCGCGGTCTGACGCAAGGGCGCGTTTCTCGACGCCTTCGCTAGCGGGTTCGGGACCGCAGGCGAGGGCAATTTTCTTTAGCCACTAAGACGGGTGTGAAAGCTCGCCAGATTGCCCGGTGCTAACTGTCGTGAAAATGAGAGCAGGAGAATTTTAGTGGTGGTGAGGGAAGCGATATTTCCCATCCTTGGTGAGCCAGCAAATGGTGGGGGTGTGACTCGCTACTGACATCAACACTCGAGTATTGTTAAGAGGCCACTTCCCCACTAGACTAAGTTATGGACTTTAGCCGTCACAGCCCTCTACCGTCCTGAAGACTTAAATTTATTTTCCTTAGCCCAAATGTATCGGTCAAGTCGTTTCTACATACCACGCTAAACAGTGCTAACATGTAATGGTATATACAAATTTCTTGAAATTACAGAATACCAACTGTATATGCAATATTTGTGCGTAATTTTATGATAATAGGACAACAAACTCGCTTGTGAGGTACCTTAAGAGATAGTATTTTGAAAAATAACGCTCCACAAGGCACAATCGTTCTAAATATTTTGCGCTAAATAACGCTCTAAATATTTAGCGCTAAATAATGCTCTAAATATTTAGTGCTAAATAATGCTCTAAATATTTAGCGTGCAGTGAATTTCAGTTAAGGCAAAGATCACACAGCATATATTCTGTATTATTTCAGGAATACTGACGACTTCCCTGCAGCTTAGGGAAAAAATAAACCAGGTAAATTATCATGTATCATTCTAGGGCAGGCCTCATGACATTAGAAGTGCTCTCATACTCAGTAGACATTTACCGAATGAGAAGAATAACTGCCGACGCCTACTGACAATCTTCGTACCTTTGCGTCTAGAAGCGAGTCTTGGACGTAAAACCGTGAGTTTGTTTAACCTAGAGATAATTTTCAAAGCACAGCGAAATTACATCATCACGGTTCAACGTTCACT
This sequence comes from Trinorchestia longiramus, assembly GCA_006783055.1. Taxonomy (NCBI): domain Eukaryota; kingdom Metazoa; phylum Arthropoda; class Malacostraca; order Amphipoda; family Talitridae; genus Trinorchestia; species Trinorchestia longiramus. The sequence goes on from VCRD01000169.1 coordinate 10,424, forward strand.
CAGGTGACTATTACTATTTCACTGCCTGAGTGATGTTGCAAAAGTCATGTGTGTAATTTACGTTGCACGCCCTTGAAAGAAGTCTGCCTGTATAGAATTGCTCTTGAAGTACGAAACAATTGTTATTCATTACCGTCGTAAATTCTGCTCAACGAAATTCTTCCCTGTAAATTAGCTGTTGTGTCATGTTTTGCTTTTAAATCACATTGTTTGAAAATCTTGTTGATTGAAGTCTTGGTGATATAAAGTTACCGCCTGTCAAATTAGCCAGGATTACGATCCATCTTTTATGAAATTCATATTAAAATCAGTGAGTTGTCACTGTGAGTTCTTGAAAAAATTTCCGAATCCTGTACGACGCGTACACACGGAGATAAGACATCAGTAAGCTCGCATGGGAGCTCTCAAATTTGAGATCTTTAACATGATGTAAATATACAAGCCAGCTTCATGACACGCTAAGGTGGTCCAAGAGAAGCATTTACTCGTCTTAATTGGAGAGTTCTTGAATAAGAATACTCTGGTGGTCGTCTGAAGACGAGCAGAAATATTTGAGTGCAAGAATAACATTGGCAGTCTCATGTCATATAGACTAGTATGTTGATTCTATCACTTCATGATTGTCAAGGTTGCACTTGAATTTCATGATGCCATGAGCGTTTGAACAGGTGTACATATAGTCCATACATGTTCTAAAACAATTGGAACGTGAATCATGCAAGTAACATTTCCCGTAACTACACGCAAAGGTATTACTGATCCACGAAATTTTCAGAGTTTAATCCTTAAATGCTCGCATTTAATCTACTGAACATGTTTTACCACACAGACACTTTTTTTACACCAACCCCAGCCACTGAATTGTACGTGTTTTCAATTTGTTCGGTTTGGGTTCGTACTAGGTACAGTACAGGCCTGTTTGATAAATGCCATAACAATCATAGGTAAAAAAAGTCGAGCAACCAGATACAAAAGGTAGACTGTCCGAAAACACTAGTATTCTAGCAAATGGGTAGGCTGTACGAAAACATGAGTATTCCAGGGAATGGGTGGGCTGCATGAAAACATAAATTAATCCAAACAATGCACTTCTGCACATAATGAACAAAAACCTCACACACCTTCCGAAAGACGAGAGACCATGGTAAACTCCATGAACTCCAGGAGGTCAATGTGATCTTTCATCCAGAATAAATAACACACACTCTTCAGTGTGGGAAAATTGATTGTTTAAGTCAAAGCTTCAATTCCTTATCTGTCAACTTTCCATCAGCCTGAAGGCAATAGCAGTTGAAGTCAAAATTGTTCAAGTCAGGCAAGAACAGACAAAAATTGAGCTATTAGACAACTTGAAAAATGATGGCTTCAGACAGAGAAAAAAAAAGAGTACTGTGAATAGGGAAAGTCTTCATTCGTAAAAAAGGAAAGTTGCCAAAATGCTGTAATACCCCTGAATCATATTCGGATTCTTATTACATTAGATAGAAATGTATGAACTTAGTGTCATAAATTTAAGAGAAATTTCTTAAAACCCAGCAATTTTTTAAGAAGTTTTTAGCAAACTTGCATGTTGCTGTGGTGTCAGTTTATTTTAAATGCATATTTTCAATACATGTACAGATAGAGTGCAATTTCAGCTGAAATTTTGCCACATATTGAAATGACAATACCATAGAAGACAAAATTTATTTATTTCTATAAATCTGTTTTCCTCTGCATGAAAAGGAAGTTTGTTTCCCTACTCATCCTACTGCATACCACTGAACATGCCAAAAAATGTGCTGCAGAGTTCATACAAAGAAGAAACAAGAAAGCAACAGGGAACTGTAATTGTAGACACAAAATTTATTTGAAAAATACGTTTGCATAAACCTTATGTTTATTACCTAATTTCTTGAGCTTTTAAATTTGTTGTAGTCATTATTCAATTGTTCCTTAATTACGAACACACCATTTCACTGACATTGAAATCACTCTGTAAAATAAACCCCTGAGCACAAATTCTGAAAACGTATGTGGGTATGTGTGGATGTATTCAGTCCTGCCAAATATTGATGCTTGTACAGCCTGACTTGGTTACAATGATAGCCTTCAATATATCCTTAGCCTGCCCAAAGTCTTGCAGTAATAGATTCACGTTAGAAGTCTCTTCCGAACAAGCAATCTTCGTATAGGTAATTTTTGATTATATTTCACAATAGTAAGCCCATAGAAACTCAGAAAGGGGACTATTTTTAATAAGAAGATAGCCCACAACGACACCCTGTGTGGTAAGATAGCCCAGGCTCTAAACTTCTTTCCAGCTAAAATTGCCAGAACCTAGAACCAGCCACCAGAAAATATCGTTTTTGCTGGCACTGTAAACACAGTCAAAAATCGACTTGACATATGTTGGATAAGGAACACCCCATACCCTAATTCTATAAAGTACTGATTCTATATATTTTCAACTCTTGGAGCCTGCGTACGATTGCGGTGTGTGTGCGTGAAGGAAATGCCTGTGAGTGATTAAGGTGTGTAAACGTGACTGAAATATATGTGTGTAATTGAGATGGATCTGCATGATTGATACCTTTACGTTAGACGACATGGGACTTGGGTAACAACCCAAAAATGGACCAAACTGGTGGTTTCTAGTGCCGTATTTTATTCTATTCTGTATGCGTATGTCTGGCGCTTCCATAATGAATTCTCTTGTACCAGTACGTTGATGGTCTTGTTGGTAGAATGCTGCATGCTTGATACTGTGTTCGAAGAAACATACTGATTGGAAGCAGTTAAGTCTTCAATCGAATTTCAGTCTCTACTCTAAAGTTTGGATTGTCTGTAATAGGCCATCCGTAAAATATTGTCAGCTGCTGGTTGAATACATTCTCATCTCCATTCGTAGGTTGCCTCAATATGTACAAACATCAGAGGTCATTTTCCAAGTTTTCAAGCCACAAATTTTCAATACTAAACGGGCAAATACATTGTCTGAAATTCACCCATGAGTTCAATATCGAACGCGAACGTCTTGATCTAGAGCAATGAATGAAAATTCTCACTCAACGGTGCATGACACACCTCGGTAGTCATATTATCAGAAAAAATGTCAAAAAATACTTTAGACCTTCCACTCGCTTGAATCTTAGTCGTAAGTAATTGCTGACGACGTCTCCACATTTTTTCCAAAGAACGTCGGGAGGAGAATCTCGTAAAGATAATGTCTGAAGTCGAAGGAAGTTTTCTGGAGAGCCTTCAATGGAGCGTTGGTGACGTAAACCCTTTGGAAACATGGTGCGAGAAGCCGTCCTGGTCGGACTCTGGTCATGATTTAGTGAGGCAATTTTGCAAAGGTTAGGAAGCGCTCATAAATTGCGCCTTAAGCTTTGCGGATGCCTAAAATATGTAGGCCTTAACTTTATTTTGGCTGCTACCATGATTCACAGGCTCGAGCAAGAGGAAGGGACGAGAACTGATGAGTTAGTGAGGTCCGAAAAATGAAGAAAAGAGAATGAAGATTTCAAGGGAAAATGCAGTAAAATAGGAATAAGTTTGACCTAGTAAACAAGTAGTATATATATAAGAGTGAAAAATAAGATCAAATGGCATGAAATGAGAAAATGTAAGTAGAAAATAACAGTAGCCTGTGTTTTCAGGTTGTATGTAATTCTGAGCATTTTGACATCACTTTAAAAAATTAGAGAAAACCACTCAAACATGAGAGTAGCTTGACAGTTAATGACGATTAATATTTGTTAAGGGATGGTGTAATTTCTGAGAAATTGATTAATTATAATTTCGTGAATTTTCATTTGCATACGAGCGATGAGTACATATAATACAGTACTGCATTTGATTTAAACGTGGCATTAAATGCGTAAAAATTTCAGATGAGATCGACGTGAATGTTGAACTTCATTAGTCTCTACACTTAAGAATATGCCACCATCGGCTAAAAGTTTAAAAGAATTTCAGGGACCAATATAGGAAAAAAATCAGAAAACATCATGCATAAATGCATGACGTTGAAAATAACATAAACTTTTTGACAACCTCTATGTTAAACCAACGATTATTTACTCGTGTTTTAATTTTTACTGCTATTTACACGACTACCAGCTATTCGTAGGTCTGTTATTGTGTATATTTTTCAGAAACTCAGAGTATTGTGAATCTGAAAAAAGTTTTGAAAACTTAGACCTCATTTCTCAACTATTCCAAAATAACTTCACTTCAGGGGCAATGACAAACCAATGCACAAAAGGAATTTTCAAAATTGAAGTTACGATGTAAGCCTGAGGGTATGATTCTGCAGGGTGTCCATAAAGTCTCCTTACCATTACAAAAATTTATTAAAAATGCACTTCATAAGATATTCTATTCAAATTTGTTCTATTGTATTTAGTGTTTATTAAAGTTTTTAATCATTTATACAATTTGTGTGTTTCAAGGATCCTGTTTGTGACAGAGGTGCTGTTGAAACTTTATGAGAGACTTTTATAGGAGACTTTATGGACCCCTCTATTTCTTAGTGGAGTAAACGACGAGTACTGCACGTCGCCTGGAAACGTATCTATAATACCAACGTGGTAGTAGAGAGTAGGTCATGCGTGCTACAACATCTTCATGCAAGGGAACATAGAAGTATTTTTTAAGGGCGCAGTACATTGTTCTCACAGAGTGACCATAGTCTTGATTTATAGCGTAAATTGTTTAGTATGAGTTAGTACACTGCGTTAGAGGTATCCTTTTGAAAATAGCTTGAGAGAACCCTTTAGAAATAAGTGAAGTAGCCTTAAAAATTTCTTACATTTCTTACATCAGGTCACTGAGAGATGGTCTATCGTATCTATGGTAGACAAGATTAACTTATTACTTACGCAAAAGTCTATTTTCCCCAAAGCCTATCGCAACATGGACACATAAAGTCATAACCGCAATTGGAACGTAGCTTATCATTAGTACTCATAAGTACTTTTACAAAATTGCTGCCAAGTCGAAAATTTTGCATCATTTGTAAAAATTACATTTCAAAAAGAAAAAACTTATATATATATATATATATATATATATATATATATATATATATATATATATATATATATATATATAAACGGAATTTTCCAGCTTTATTTTATTTAAAAAAGAACGTTGACAGAAAACAAATGCATTTACTGGGAATATTGTGAAAAAACACATTGGTTCAAACACCCTGCTAAAAAATATAAAAAAAATTTTGTGATAAAGTTCATTTTGGCAACATACCTGATGCACTATTTCTTAGAATGTCCATCCAAAATGCCACCGATTTGGTTGGATTATAGAAAGGGAATCTTTAGTTAATAACCATTACTGCATGTACTACTTAATGATTCAAGCAAATTTAATGACTGGATATTTGGCTTCGAAATTGTAAACAATTTCTGTTACTAACTTTTCTGACATTCTGGAGCAAATAAACACAGTGCAGTGTTTTAGGAAAGCACAGGAGTAGAAAGTCATGGAGCTTTAAAATAGCAGCTAGGTTATACTCTGATGTATTATATTACATTTCTAAAGCAAAGACATATCTTTATACTGTGTCTCATCTTTTCACGTAGCTAAGTAATCGAATTTGCTTCCACTAAACGCAAATCAAAATATTTTGGCATCTGACTAGATGCCAAATTGTGGCTTTAACTTCGTAACGTCCGTTCATTGGCTTTGATTTCCCGAATATATTATGGTAAAGCTTGATGCAGTTTCGTGCTTACCGAAGATGAAACAGTAAAAAATTGTTGAATGGATTCATACGCAAAGGAAACTGAAATTTGTCAGAGTGTCGCACTATAAAAAAATTATGAATTCCTTGGAGGAACAAAAGCTATAAAAAATTTCACTCGGGCGAACTATGATGGGGAATAAATAGTACATATCATATACGTAAATAACACATGTTTGTACTTACTTGTTCACAATCATGGATAAGTTGTTTTGATCTTAGATTCGATAGCATTTTAGTATTTACGTGGTGAATAAAACATTCGTTCCGTATTAAAGAAATTAGGGAGAAAACTTAAGACCAAATAAATACATTAAATATATTTGTCTTCTTCGTTTGCGTTGCTTGGAAATCCAAAATGCATTGAAACGACTCACAAACCTGTTTTTTATAAAATTGTTGGCCTACAACATGTTTTTTTGTGATATTTTCGAAGAGTTAAACATGATAAAGCTCATTTTTATTTAAATACAAGAATAGAAAACTAACGAGTCGTTATGAACGCCAGACATTACCATAAATAATTATACAGCGCAGATCAATTTTTAAGCTCACTCTGCAGTCAAGAAAATCTGACTACGAATTGTGAGTTTTCGACGCAACTAAATCATCGTAAATGAAGCAGGAAGGCTAAGCAAGATAATCAGAAGAGTTCATCACAAACATAGTCGCACATATATTCATCAAAAGAGCTAACCCCATTGATTTAGTGATACCTCTAGTGTTACATCTCTTGAATACCAAACAAAGCTAAAGAAGCTTGGAAGCTCGCCACGCTTCGGCAACCCTGTCATTTTCTAACTGCCTAACAATTCTGAAGTGGCATTTGGCCTCAGGAAAATGTGTCTGGAATGCAACGCGGATAAAAATTTATGATCGTCAAAGGACCTAATTTCAAGGCCATTAGTGAACAATTGTATTCGTGTAATAGTTTTCAACTAACACGTTCTTTGTACAACTTAACAGACAGACTGGCCTTGGCTACGGAATAAATAGTGTAAAAATATCAGTATAGTTCTGAAAGAAGTGTAAAACCTGTCACTGGTAGACCATAAAGCCTTTTGCAGAAGGAGTAATTTTCTGATAGGTGTTTCACCATTTTCGAATATCGTATTTTTATTTACATATGTCAGATAAACATTGAAGGTAAGATATCGCAAGTGTTCAGAAAAGGTTCTTCGAAACATTGGGTCGTAAAACCTGTAACATATCAGTGACTGTTGCAAGCCGTTCTCGTCAAGACGTACAATCGACTGCCATCAATACTGACTAGAGTGGACGCTTGCAGAAGATTCTTCGTGAGAGATAACGTGAGTCCGAGGTGCTAGACCTCCACCTTCAAACACCTCACACTACCAATTACAAGCAATGCCAGTGATTGTTTTTGGACGTAAGTGATCATTTACGCCACCTCACATGCCTCATCTGTCTTAAGATTGCCAATCTTGAACAGCTGCATCAATGAAACATGGCATCCCCAATACTCCACCCGTGTCTTGTTTTCCCATTTTTACGACCAGTTAAGGCCAATTTCAGTCGCATTTCTTTTGAACCAACATTTTGTAGGCGAACTTACCGTCGAAAAATCACTCAGAGAAGACCATAAACGATGCAAGAAGACGGTTATTGTAGAGCGTGTCGATGGAGTTTTGGTGATGAAAGATAGTGCAAAGAAGCGTTAAATGATAGGCCTCGTAGCTGCGAGAATCGATGGACATCTTCTGGAGGCGTCGTATTAGCGAAGAGATAGGACGGTCTTTACATGACATTACCTAGCGCTCTGGTGTCGTAAAATGAACTCGAATGGATGTCTGCTGAAGCGTCCAGAAAACTTTTGACTTCAAAAGGTGTCCCTTAAAAAGGGTATGCTGTCATCTGCGGGGCTTCCTATTGAATTTTTAAAGTCAGTTATGAGCCACTGGTCTGAAGGAATAGCTAGGGGTAAAAAAAGTTTGAATTCTCAAGTGCTGCTCCCGGAAAGGAATGTTCTTTGCTATACTAACTTGCTTCTTATGTTTCGCTTCGTTTTCGTTTCACTGGAAACGATAAAAATTAGAATCTGACACAAGTAGGGTACCCATTCGTAAGCTATTTGAACAAAGGCCATTCTGTACATAAAATTGAAACATATTTCTGAATATTACCATAATTATATTAATAAATATAAAATTATAAACCACATGAGAGCACTTTGTTGTTTAAACGTTTGTAGTGAGGGTCGATTATTGAGATAAATTCAATTTTTGGGACAAAGTTAGAAAAGGCATGACCATGTCCCATGAGAATGTAGTTTTACTTCCTCTATATTAATTTCAATAACAAGTATCATACACTGCTGAGAGGTTGAAACACTTTAGTATATTGAACTTCAGTTAAATATTCTCTGCAGTTTTAATGTTGAGTGCGAAACGTGTTAAGTAGTGGAGCTCAATTCTGAAAACAAGTATTTTTCAGCTACCTGTATGACGCCAAGTTTGCTCCACACTCGTCAGAACAATACAACGAACATAGAATTACAAAATTTGCGTGCAGTAAATATTTTCCAACAGATATATTGGCAAAAAATGACCCAGTGTGGGAACCATGAAACGCTACAGTTATATGCAGTGTCAAAACACGCTAAACTGCTAGTTTCACTCTAGTTTGATAAGATATCCGACTTCTACTACTTTCCAGAATTCAAAAAAAGATAATTGTCCATTTGGGAGTTCTAGAACACAATTATTTAGTTCTTAAAACGACTGTAAGGACATCGCCATTATTTTCCAGGTTCGTTTTTAAAACTACCTCAATCGAATTAGAAGCCAAATATTTTATCTTTTGGTGTTGCATGAGTCATCACCTTCAATATCATCAATGGGAAATTAACAGTTATAGAACTCTAGAATTCACTTCATAAAGACTGAATAAAGTCAACACACATGTAGCCTAAACTTCCTTGGTTCAACAAATAATTTATGGAATAATTTAAGAATCAATAATCTAAATGCAATGCACATCACAGGCACACTATTAACTTAGGCCCACCTACGGAATTATAAACATCTAAAGTACAGTTATGTACAGACATGAATGCAGAAAATTAGAAGAATTGCACCAGCGTTCCTCAGACCTAGAAGCAAATCTTGAGGGATCAGTCACAGGAATTGAGTACATGGCGTTCAGCTATCGCTGCTGTCTTAAAGTCACTGATATTTCATTAAGACTAACGTAAACGCAGATACTGAAGAAGTAACCCAATGCTGAAGAACCTCAGAATAATTGCCAAAAATCCAAAGCATCACACCAGAAAAAAATGGGTAGAGAGAAATGATAATTTTTAGATAATACAACGGAACAATTTACACGCACAGAGTAGTTTTTTGTTGCCTATAATCGTTGCCTGAACTGTCTACCAAGTTCCATGACATTCTGAGACATTGACCGAAAAACTTGAAAAATTTCGAAGGCGGATACCATTAGCATTTTTTACAAAAATCGAACAAACTTGAAATCAATGTTTTTCGTAATAGTTGGGTGTTGAAGCACACATGGACCACGAATATGGTGAAAATTCAAACATATACAGAAAAATCGTAGAATAATTGTCAAAAATTCAAAGTCTCACATTAAAAAATAAGATTAGATAGAAATGATGATTTTTAGATAAGCAATGGAACAATTTACTCGAACAGAGTCATTTTTCTCTGCCTATAATTATCGTTGTCTGAACTGTCTAACAAGTTTCACGATATTCTGAGACAACGACCGAAAAACTCGAAAATTTTCTTCCCTCCGCTTATTTTACAAAAATAGAAAAAAAATTAAATCAATAACTTTCCTAAAAGTCGGGTGCTTAGGCATGCATGGAACATGCTTATCTATAACTCTAACTGAAGGCTGTAAAGAAAGCATTTACCTTCTAACGCTAGTGGAAGTAAGACCTACATGGATGCTACTGCTTTTCTATATCGACTACATTTCTTGGTCTAATCTCACAGTATAAACGTTGCCGATTTTTAGAAGGCATGTCTTCTAGAAAATCAGGTGTGTGTATTGAATATAAGTGATATTTAGCTCTTAAATAACTTTATTGTGTCGACCAATAGTAGACCTCCTGAAAGTATTCCCCTGATTTAATATGTACAATATCAAATACCATTTAAACAATGATAATTTAAATTAATATTTTGAAAATAAAATAATTACATTTCTGTACTTCAGGTTACTTCTGGTACAACATCAGGTCACATGTGGTCTGGACTTGAAGTCACTTCTGTTTAATCCTTGTTTTGCTGCATAACTTGAGTTCATCCCATACAGATTTATATATGGATGTATCTCATGTTTATCATAGCGTAGCTGATACATAATGAATCATGTTACATATCGTGTAGCATTTGCAATATACTATCATTATATACAATTTTTTCATCATTTCAGCAGACCTTTGTCTACGAATGAGATTATGGAGCTTTTCGAAATGGTGGTGTCCGTAACTCTAACGAAGGTGATTTAGGTGGGGAAATTGAACAAACTGAAACTCATCTGTGTACATCGCACATCCACTTGATGGCGCTGTTACTAGCAAGAATTTAGGTGACGAAGATACAGTGAATCTTGCCAATCTGCTGGGAGCTCAATTACTTTCAGCAACCTTTCGGGATGACTCACAAAGAGAAGATAAACAGAACATGATCAATACCCGTCTGATGCAACTGCAAGTAATAAAAAGAGAGCATCCAATAAGAAAAAAACGATAGTTTAAAGACGATCTTCCTGGACAAGCCCCTTTTTCACAACACCTATTTCGTCCATCTGTTGGAGTCCTTCGTGAACTACATGAAACTTTTGAACTGTTTGTTGATGTGGCGGTAATACACTTCCTAACAAGAGGAACTGTTCATCATTGTGTCCGTAGAGGAAACTACACTTCGTCATCATCATCAAATGAAATAAGAGTTTTCATTAGAATCTCGTTCCCATCTGATACAACACTGCACCACGAAGAAAATTACGTTAGCAGGATTCATCTGACACAAACAACGTTCTTGGATCACACGTCGTGCGTGTGGATAAGTTTACCGAGATTAAGTCCTATTTTCTAGTAGAAAATAATTTATAATCACCGAAAGTGATTGATTTGGAAAAGTACATCCTTTATTTCACATTCTTAATCGTAACTTTTGTCATCCAACAAAATAATTTGTTAGAGATGAATCTAAACGTTAGGGATATGAGACGTAGGCTATTGTATCGCCTTACGATATTCTTTCCAAATTGATCATTGTCAAGGCAAAATTAGAAGTCATGACTGGTGTCAGTGTCAGGATCAGTTTGGTTTAAATGGCGAAGTTGTGTTGAACTTTGTAGACAACGTTCAATCCCAATATCCAGGGAAAAAATTTTCCTTCTATTTTGATAGCTTTTCTTATTTAGTAAATTTGTTGAAAGAGGTTAAAAAGAAAGGTATAGTTGTGATTGATTGCATATTTTTTCATTCTTTTATCGACATTTCAAAATTTACCTTCGTAAATTAATTCTATAAGTTTTAATGCTCTTATGATAAAGAGCTCCAAAAAAGTCTGGTACGTCATTTTGAGTGCAAAATTGTCATGGAAAGAGTTTCTTTGTTAGGAGAGATAGTCTTTGAGTGGAAATGCACATCAGTGATAATTCCCTCGCACACAGCAAGTTCACTGCGTTAAAGGGTACGTATCTCATGGAAGGTAAGCGATGTAATAATAATTACTGGAGTGCTCTACTGTATCAAATGATTAATGAGGTCTAAATTTAGTAGCTTGGCAGGTAGTTACCAATGTGATTGGTAACACAATGTCCTTCTTTTGATACACAAGAGGATTTATTAATAGGCGAGAGCCAAGATGGTAAATTCCAAAAAAATTGCTTCTCAGAGGTGACAAAAATTCATCGAGTTTACGCACTCAAGTCAAAACTGACTCGTCAATTTAGAGAAAATGACTAAGTTCAAGTAAAGTAGTTACAAATGAAGGCATCATGAAAACATTCCTCAATAAGTCTAATAATTTGGGACATAAGTTCAAAGTAGCTAAGATACAATACAACCAGTTTGTGTTTCTCGACCTCTCTAGTTGTGCGTACAACTAGGAAGTGACAATACACTATCATACATCACATGCTACACATGACTCAGTGAAAAGGATCTCGCCCCTAGTCTCACTTTCCCAACCTTTTAACGCCGGGTATCTTCCTTTCCTTTAGATCTTGTTAGCATCGCTGAGCAACATTTTTTACAGCAAGTAGCAAACTTACGACCTTTCTGAACCATTGCTCGAACTGATTCGCGGTTAACGATAGCGAAATAAGCGATTTTCCGTATCAAAATCCTCAATTTTTTTTGCTTTGCCGTAACAAACGATACTTCGTCCTGTAGACGTTCTGATGGAGCCTTTCCGGTCTAGAGTTTGACGGGTTATCTTCAGCTCTCGACATATTGGATGATCAAAGAAACTATTTGCCTTGTCATTTTCGTTGATCACGCAGCATCGCAGCGTGGCTCTTGTGCTTCATAGAACCATCTAATAAAGTTTCAAAGATGAAACGGAGCAATAAACAATGATGCAGAGCAAAGCCATAGTTACTGCAGTGTGGAGAATTATACGCGCATTAAAAACGAGTACACATATATTTTTGAATGAACTGGTTTGGATCACTCGCTGAATGTAAGACTTTTGAGACAGCTATCTCTAGTAATTGCGAGAATTCAGTAGGAGTCAAGAAAAAATTATTGTACTAACTTAACATACAACCCACGATAACATTAAAAATGTGTCAGTTTTCAGCAATTCTATAGTATTTAGTTTAATTGAACTCCTCCCATATATACATGTACTCGTAAATATTTTGTGAACTCAATCAAGACTTATGACGCTTTTCTTATCTTAGTTTCTTTTATTTAGCAAGCTTTGTCTCAATGTGTACAGTCAAGCCTCATTATTTTTTGTAATTCAAGGCATAATTTGAAATTTGAAGGGATTCAATATGTAAGAAAACGCCACTGAAGACTAAAATAACGTGGTAATACTGAATAAAGTATATAAAAATGCCCTAAAACGCAGAGCAAGTTGTGAACAATACAAATAATGATAACAAAAATAACGGGACTCGGGGTATCAAATTTATTCACACTGCAATGAAATATTCATGGGTTTGTAAATTTTTCGCGTTCTTATAACATGTTAATTGCACTTGCAAGACCTACTTGCTAACAGGAGTGATACTGACAGTGGAATCAACCTGTGGTAATTTACCCTGGAATTCTGTATCTATCATATATTCCAGCTGGGTAATTACCCAAAAGAATATCGATTCTCGCGCCAATTTTTTCAGTTTTTCGTCTGCGATTGACATTAACAGCAAAAGTTTGACATTTTCAATTTCAATCGAGGAACTGTTAAAATGTTTGTTTATGAGGCCGACATAGAATGCTTGAGCACTGTGAAAAATCCTCTCGATCCCAATAAGATTATTTAAAAAACAAATGCACAAATAATGAACTACAGTTATGGATTTACAGGCAATCGTGATCCTGTTCTACTCGGGTTAGTTTTTTGAGCCGCTATCATCTGTTTTAAAGTGAATTTTTCCTACCTATCCTGGATTAAACGTTCAATTTTATGAGCTATCATTCTGTAGATCTTATTCTCAAAACCGGGAACGATTACGCGAAAAATATGGTTGAGTTAATCTTTTTAAGTACTTCAACCATTTTTCTGTTGCAATAATTCCTGGCTGGCTTAACTGATCATAGATTTTAGCTGCTACAACTCACGTCAAAGCTGTTTAGCCAACTTCTAATATATTCTACAGCCTTGGTTGATGTGACCTAAAGTAATCTAGCGTAACCTGCTGTGCGAAGTCACACTATGACAAATTGGTGCTAATAATTAGTTTTTCTTCTTCTTGTAAAAGATGAGGTAGAATATAAATACAAGTGCAAGACAAAAAAAGACTGTAGCGCAAGAAGTAAGGGGACTGTAGCGCAAGACGCAAGGGGACTGTAGCGCAAGAAACAAGGAGACTGTAGCGCAAGACGCAAGGGGACTGTAGCGCAAGACACAAGGGAACTGTAGCGCAAAACGCAAGGGAACTGTAGCGCGAGAAACAAGGAGACTGTAGCGCAAGACGCAAGGGGACTGTAGCGGAAGACGCAAGGGGACTGTAGCGCAAGACGCAAGAGGACTGTAGCAAAGGACATAAGGGGACTGTAGCGCAAGACACATGGGGACTGTAGCGAAGGACATAAGGGAAGGTCTGTTTCACAAGAGAGAGGAGTTCCAGCGCATGAAATAAAGAAAAGGAGACGGTCAAGAATTAGATAGTGTAAAATTTATCAGAAAACAGAAGGAACAAGACTAGCCTAAGAGAAAGAACGATCTCAAGTGCTAAAGAGGTGAGAAGACTCCATTTCAAAGCAAGGATGAACTCCAGGACAAAAAAAAACGGAAAAAGAATAAACTTTAATATCAAATAAGAGAAATAAACTATAATGCAAGGTAGATCAGGAAAGGGGAAACCCTAGCAGAAACATGAGGGAATTACTCCAGTACAAAACAGAGGTGGGGGAACTCCAGTAGCAAACATGAGGGAATTACTCCAGTACAAAACAGAGTTGGGGGAACTCCAGCGCTGAATCGGAGGAGGGAGTTCCATCGTAAGACTGAAGAGGAGGAACTCCAGCACCAAACAGGAGGGGGAACTCCACCACAAGACAGAGGAGCACAAGAGACTCCTTTACGAGGGAATCTTTGCTACGTCGCCGAAGGGATGGCTGCCATTACTTCCGCTGAGCACCGCTATTTGTTGCGCTAATGGTGTGCCGCCGCTGCTGCCGCTGCAGCTCTTTCTGCTACCAAGTCGGTGCGAGACTTCCAGCAATATCATCCTGTTTTACAACCTATTGGAATAAACTGAAATTCTGGATGATGTTAATGTAACCCCATTTGAAATGCTGCTATAATTATTCAAGACGACTCCTACGTGCAGTCTGCTTGTTACGTCCTAATAATGTAGGTTTTCTTCAAGTTGAGACGAGTTTTCGTTGGTATTGTACTTTTATTACATCAGTTTTATCGAGTAATACAGGAGCAATAAGTTTCAAAAACGAAAGCTATTCGTTGTTAATGTTTTAATTTCCGACAAAGCAGCATGATAGAGTCGCACAAATACTAACTGAAAAAGACTTGTTAATTCTTAGTCCATATGTCTTCCGCAACCATTTTATTGATTCAAGCTCTTTTAAATTTCACTGTTCCTTGAAATGATAGGTAATAATTCTTTCTAAAGTACTCTGGCCCGACTGGAACCTCCACTTTGCCAGAGAATGTAGTTGGTCGTTAAGTTGAACGATCATCGCTCGTGTAGTAAGAGCAGTGCTGTTTCGTACACTCATACTTCTCGTCATTGCCTCTAATGATAACTAACGCACTGCAAAAATACAGCTCTAACCACCTGTCCGTGAACATCGGCATGGAAAATTAGCGTCATGTCTAGTCAGTTATTCTAATGTCATGTTTATGAAATGCCTCGTCATTATAGGGTGAAGCCATAACGGACAATTTGAGGAACATAATCACCATAATATTTTGTGCGCTCGCAGCTTAACTTGTGATCAAACCTTCTGCTTTTCATGACAGCCAGCAATGACGGCTCCAACGGCTGTCATAACCATTCAGAGAGCCGTGTGCTTCTCTGTAATCTGCGTTAAGCTGAGCTATGGATTATTAAATCGAAGGATAATGTCACTAATTTATAAGAGTGGCATCAATAATGAGAGGTCGAGCAACAACCGCGATAACAATAGAATGAGATTACATTTTAAAATTTCATGAACTGAAGGCAGTTAGAATAATCAATGCTTCAACACGTAGAGCGTAGATTAAATTCACGAACCTCCTTGCAAAATGCCGGAAGTTCTTGTTTATCTCTCACGAAAATGATAAAAAGAAACTCGTGCTTGCTAGATTAGTGTTAAGATAAAAGTATAGATCATATCATAAAGCACAGATTTTATTCTATAAATTTCAGATTATATTATCTGTATGAATAAATTTAAGTAATTCGTGAAAAGGATTTCCAAATTTTTATCAGTGTAGGCATATGATAAACCATTCTAATGAATCCAGTTGTTTATTTAGTCTTCATATACTTTTTTGTACTGACAGTCCCATCTGACTGATGCTTGTATGTATTAGGGTCAACGGAGTTAGCTAAGAATTTTTACTAACAAATGAAATGACGATCTGTCATTGCTTACATTGTTGATGAACGTAAAACACATTCATTTCTCATTTGGTTTTTATAGCGGAATAAAACTCATAAAGTTTAGTATTCCCTGTGAATCGGGAATTCCAAACTCCAGTATTGTTACTACAGTAATATTCGTGATGGGCACCTTGTAGTAATTTAAAGAAATTTAAAGTAACTATGCGAAGGAATCAGTATACTTTTAGTTGTATAGAAAAGCAACCGCAATTTTCCGAACCTCGAAGTTTGTTTGACGTTCTGAGGTGCAAGATTCAAATAAGTCTCGATGTAAGAGAAGCCACAAGGAGGAGCAACACACAGGAACGAAGCCTGCCCGACGCACTCTCAGATGAAGACGTCAACAGCATGACAGGCGTCAAGACTGAGAAATGGAAACAAGAGACAGAGGCTAGCGTCTTTACAGGACAATGGGCTGTCACTGTGAATAATGCCTCTCAGAAACAACAGGACTTTGACAGAGATGGATGACATCTAGGCACACCAAAACACTCATTTTTTCTTCAGCTCACAATAGTTGATGTTGTCATGCACCAGAAGACTCTGAACCACCAAAGAGTGCCTGGTATGGTTGATAAGCAAGTCTTGTAATGTATTGTGGAATGAAGAAATACCATACCCTATTGTAATTCTTAAAGCAATATTTTTCGAGTTATTACATTCAACTATCGTATTCAGTAGAGCAGAGTACCGGATAGTTTAGAGTTTTATTTTTGCATGTTTTTAAACTCATTACGAAATTGTTAGTACGAATATAAATTCAAAGAAACGCTACAAATGGAATTGAAAATGATCGTTACACTGAGGAAAGGAACACAATACATATAATTATCCTGACTGATATTTTCTCTGTTAACATATACTTAGGCATGCAGTCTAACCCGTGTTTTTTTAACTGATAGCTGAGATACTTTTACTTAACCTTCAGTAAGCATAAAGTTTCTTCAGTGTACACTCACGTGAACAACATGTTTCCCTCGCATTACACAGACAAATCCCCAGATCAAGTTTCAGTAATGTGAATTTGCTTGCACCAAACATAGGTTATAATTAAGTCAACACTTTTCTTTCCCTTATCCATGGTTGCTTCACCGATAATTATAATTTCAACTTTAGAAAATACTTTTTGAAAAACCTGTGATGGGTTTTATACAAAATCAAATATAAAACGAAGCCTCAAAACGTGAATTTACATTTACAATGCGGATATGCGCGTGCACTGCAGAATAAAAGAATAGAATAGAATAGAATAGAATAGAATAGAATAGAATAGAATAGAATAGAATAGAATAGAATAGAATAGAATAGAATAGAATAGAATAGAATAGAATAGAATAGAATAGAATAGAATAGAATAGAATAGAATAGAATAGAATAGAATAGAATAGAATAGAATAAGGCAACAGGAACAAGCCGCTAGGTTCATTCTTAGGTGGCAACCCAAGTCCCATGTCTTCCAAAGTAAAGACATAAGTCTTGCCCACAAGCTTGTACAGTTAGAACCATTCACTGCGAGCTAGGAAGCTGATTTTTTTTAGAATCATAACTTGGAAACCGTCCTGGAAAAATGCATTCATTTATACTTAGTGACGCTAAGTTAAACTTAGCGTCAGAAACATTCCTGCCAGCGCTAATGGGATCACAGAAAAACACGTACTTTGATGGATGTCTTTACTGTATGTACTGTGTTGAGAATAATAGTACGCAAGGAAAAACTTGTCAAATATATACGATCTGGGCAGGTAGACCTTTTTATTTTAACATTTTGGTTTTAAATAGGTAAGCTAGTTAATTAATGTACGTATAAATGACGTGTCCATGTATTCGTGTCACCATAAAAGTGCTATTGTTATACATAATGTGTTGTTGATCTATAATCCTTAAAATACCTAGCAAATTTGCGTCGTGTGAGCTGCTGGATGTTAATCAGTTTTCTAAGCTCATTTATATCAGACTCAGTGATCAACTTTCAGTTCAGTTCCTTTAGTTGACGACGTGTATTGCATCAAAGTCTCCTACGCAACCCCTCTATCTCCGTACGAGCTTCCTATCTTGTTGTTCATTATTTTATGTTGGTATTATCTCTAACAATTTACAACATTTAGAGAGTTCTGTAAATAAGTTCTAGCGGTTTTTCTTAAGGTTTTCCCGAATTCTAAGCGCAGCTTGAAATTTTTATATTTTTCTTCTATATTTACCTGTGGAAGTGTTGGATCTTGACTGTTACACAGTCGTGCAATTGCACTAATATGGGATAAATTAATAAACTATAATCCCATTTGCTGTTCACTTGTATGAGAGCAGCAAAGAAAAATTGAACAGACAAAACATAAGAGTTACTGATAATTTTGTGTGATGATCGATATCATCATCGCGCAGTAGCCTCACATTTGTGAAGAACAAATAAAAGAAACACGACATAAAACTTTTCCACCGTCATTAGTCAGTGCTTCTATCAGTGTTGGCAAATAGGTGCTCAATATTGCAAGTGCAAAAATTCGTATCAAAAAACAGAGAGACTCACTTCCATCAATGACTTCGGTCTGTGTAGTTTTGATAGTATCCATGGATTTCGTTAATAATTACGACAAAATATAAGATAAACTGCAGTGCAAATACCCAGCGGCGTTGAAAGATGTCTGTACACATTGATCTGACGTAAAAAATGCACATTAAAGAGCACAGCCACCAATTTCCAGCATGAACATTGGTCAGCGCAGTGTTGAAGGGTGTCTAGCTAATGAAAAGGTGTCTCGGTGACCTGTCACTCAAACGTCCGCTGCTGTGTGGAGCGTGACAGAAGAAGGCTGGTGCGGCCATGGACCTGAAGAGCTTCTCATCATGGCTGTCAAGCCTCGTTGCAGCTACACCTTCGTCATTTTGTACATGCGAAGCGCTCGTGTCTCTTCACTTAGAAGGGTTAGCAGGGGATGAAATACTTGTAGAACTTCTAGCGGGACAAAAAGCGTGAGATGAAAGCTCATAAATCTCAGATATTCTCTTCTTTATTCTTGCTGGACAGGCTTTACATTTGTATACACACGCAAATGCTTTTTTCCATGTACCAATGGCAAGCAAAACTTACCAAGATTCAGGTAGTGAATAGAATAGTTGATTCTCTTAGCCAAGTAATGACTCTAGCGCGAGGTAATCGCAGTAGCTGCATGTCACTCGTAACGAGCCAAGTTTCATAACAAATGGGATACCAGGGTTTGTGAATTGCCCCAGCTGCGAAGCAAGTAAGGTTTGTAGCCAATGCGTCCTCGTTTCTTTCTGCAATTCCAAATTCGATGCTTGCAAGTGCTTGTAAATTTCATGGCATTCGTAACTCGCAAGAAGAAGAATTTTATTTATAACACAGAGGTCAAGAACGATTGGTGTAGTCCAAGTGAACCAGATATCCGGCAACCCAGAATAATGTTATGTATACATATTCTACAAGATAGCCAGAAAACATAGACGCGCTTTCGATAATTTTCGTTGTTGGCGTGGTTGATTTCAAGATACGAGTTTTTTCGGCACAATTCTTTATAAATGTAACTTTTATCTCACACCCAATGGTTCTTAATTTCAGGTTGTTTTGATGAACCGGATATAAAAAATTTGACGCATTAAGAGACATGTACCAGTTAGAACACGTTTTAATTATTGTGATCGAAACACATGCTCGTTCTTGCCACTGATTTATGTACTTAGTCGTGCAGTTATGCAATGGGTTAGCAAGAACTAACTTTCAATACTACAAACTTGTTTATTCCACTAGAGCTAATGCGCACTGATGCAAAAGCTTCTATAAACAATTTTTATGCATGCATTATATTACCAATTTAATCACATTCACTGCCAATCAGTAGCATGTCACAATTCATTTTCGTACATCATTAAAATACTCTCATTTTTTAAATGGCATGCAATCGGATTAGACCACAAAATATTAATTGAAAAAACGCATCCCTAAGAAAATATGTATATAAGCGGCGATGTAACTCAAAATGTGAGCTCACTTAGTCATTTAGGAAACATGCAAAAATATTCAGCTGAATGTATTCTGTCAGGGAGTAAAATATGTTCACTTTTCTCAGCCTGAGGCTCTTAATAATATGAATTCCTTTAAAGGCATTCAAAAATCATTAACTAGTCCGTAAATTATTTAGATACGTATTAAGCAACAAGATCAAAACTAAAAACTAAAAACGCGTTAATGTTTTTCAAAATCATTATTCGGAAAAATACTTCAAATTAAGTAATTACCTGAATTCAGGGAAAAATATGACATGGGCAAGCTTTTGAGGTGAAGAATTTTGTTATTTCCGTCATGTTATGAAATTATTTGTAATTAAGAAAAAATTCTTGACACTTCTGAAGAAATTTTTCACACCCACCTTCTGTACTCTGGGGCGACACTCAAATTGCAGCCCAGCAGGAGTCATTCAAAATCGATAATGAGTGATCATCACCAATACAATGCATTAGGGGCTCCGTGTGCTATTATAACTGTCCAGAAATTTTTCAGCACAGTGTGAGATTATGAGCTACTTTCTGGAATATTTTCTTCTCGAGGGCCTTAATCTCTAATCTCACGGCTCTCGTCACCTAGGAATTCAGTGTCCAGACCTGGAAAATATATCAGTTTGTGAAACTTGGTAATCAGTAATGAAACTTTTCTCGCTATAGAGTATTCATCTGACAAATGTAAATAAATACAACGTAAAAAAATCAATAAATTCATAAGGAAAGAACTCTAAGCCAGTGCGTAAGCTGCACGTGAATTTTACGGAGAATCTGCGTTATTCGCCTGTCTTTTACTACGCGAATGTAAACTTGTGAGATTGGATGTTTACCTAATGAGTCATTGGAGATAGTGTGTGCCGTTAAATTGCATATATTTCATCGTTTACTTTTAACTTACCGTTGCTGTTTGCATATTAGCTGCCTATTTTATTTATGATTGGAATTTATTTGAAGTTATCAATTTATACATGGTGAAATACATGACCAAAAGGTTTAAATCAATCTAAAACGTTACTATGCTCCGAGCATTATAAACTTGAATGAAATAATTTTTTTCACTAAGGAAACGCGTTTGTTATTTGTTTTAAAGAAAGTGCTAAACATATTTCTTTCCTGGAAATTAGAACAATGACCCTAATTTTGTTTTTATGAAATACTTACCCGGTACTTGTCCTAATCACTATCATGATCAGCTTTTCTTGCTATAATGCAATATAACTAACAACAATGACATGGTCCATTATCTATGCAATGCGAATTAAAATGCTCACTTCCTGTTGACGATTGAAGCGTAAACTCAAGTGCATCACGTACAAGTCATATTTCTTCTAGTAGTGTATACCAATTTAGTATTTTTCCAGCTTTTGCACTCAACTTTGTTTGTGCTGTTGGGTCTCGACGTGTGTTTCATACATGTCGGTGTGTGTATTTTTATATGTAAAGTTTAATTCACGTTGGGCTTCTTACAAACTGCTTAACAGTAATCTCAGAAAGAACGACTCAGATAACTCAGTGACCAAAGTTTGGAATATGTAGAGACCAGAATGAACATTGAGAAGACATTTGAGTAATTTTATATTATTCAACTTATAGCAGCTATTACTAACAGAAAGTAAAAATTTATGCTTCGAAGTGGGATTTCCGAGCATGAATGTTATCTTCGTCTGGTAAAAACGGAGTTTTGTAACTGAATTTTTGTTGAGTAAGACCACTAAAAATTCCTGAATAAGGCTTACTGTTTGAAATTAATCGAATCTTCGTTTCTTGTGTTAAGAACTGGTTGTCCTGAACTGAAATTTAGCTCGAATGAGAAGAGTAATATATATGTATGTATTCGTGGTACTTTTTTCTTCATTTGACCAATGGTTGATTGCCAGGCCAATGAACACATACCGGATACTTCGTATTTGTAGCGTTACGAATATATTCTTCAAAATAACAGTAAAACAACTATTATGAGTGTTCATCTTTTTTATTTCCCTGACGATGCTTTAAACACAGCACGATACAAACCCCATCTGCATCGCGTGTTGATGAAGATTTCACTGATCAGTCAGCTGTGGGAGTAAAACTCCGAACTTTATTTCAGCCTCTGGTTCAGAGGGATGAGAGTATGAAAGGGCTTATAAATGTTGTTTTTGAACCCGAAACTTCATTTTAGTCTCTGGTTGGGAGGGATGAGGGTATGAAAGGGATTATAAATGTTGTTTTTGAACCCAAAACTTCATTTTAGTCTCTGGTTGAGAGGGATGAGGGTATGAAAGGGATTATAAATGTTGTTTTTGAACCCAAAACTTCATTTTAGTCTCTGGTTGAGAGGGATGAGAGTATGAAAGGGCTTATAAATGTTATTAAATCAGGAATTTTATTTCAGCCTGTGGTTGAGAGGAATGGGGGTCTGAAAGGGATTATAAAGGTTGTTATCAAATCCGGAACTTCATTTTAGCCTCTGGTTGAGAGGGATGAGAGCTACTAAAAGCTTTTATTAAGTTATAGGAGCAATGACCTAAGACTTAACGTCTATTAAATTCAATACCTTACCAATTTTTTTCTTCTTGTCTTAACTATTCGCTAAATTTGATTTCACTTACTTTAGTTTACTACTAAGTAAATTTTTGGACCAAATATACCTTCGATAATCCTACTTGCGGAACGTTTGAACTTTATTATTCGTTAACTTTCATAGATACTTGTTATAATGAGGGCTACTACAAGCATAACTTCAATATATATCTTTTACACGATGAGATGCTACTTAAACAAGTGCATGATTGACGTACTCCTACATTATTTGTACGTTAAAATACTGGGATATCAACCAAACACAAGCTTGTTGCCACCCTCAAACTTCGTACATCAGTTTAGACGTTACGGCCTTCTGACTTTTTCGAGATGAATTCAGCATTTATAAAAAGCCTGCTCCATAAAGAACTGTGAACTGCGCTAGCACAAATTGTTGGGATGGTCCTAACCACTTGCCCTGGTGTCGGTTTAGGCTCACGCAATGACTGCGCAGACAATTTAGCTAAGTGCTCGAGTGTGAACAAATTAAATGTCGAGTTTTAGATGCAGAGCAAGTTGCGTGCGGTAAATATATGCACTCACACTCAAGGTGCCTCTCCGTTCGCTTTAAAGCTGCCAAATTGTTGACTCCTGACACGCAACTCTGAAGAGGAAGCCAAAATGAGGTAAGCGTTGGCTTGTACACCTGTTTAGCTTAATGATCCCAGTAAGTGGGGACTGAACGTCCATATTTTGAGAGGTGCGAAGGATCGTAATATTCCCTAACAATCATAATAATGGGCCTTTGCGTCTTAATGATACTCGTGAAATACATTATTTTAAGCGTTTAATCAAAAAATTCCTACGATGAGAATCTTTTTCTGGAAATCTCTCGACTACCATCGAACAGAAACTTGTGTTTGGTGGTCAACCTCATCAAGGTATTAGGTTGTTACAAAAATAATGGCCGCCTGAAGGCCAACGCATGCTTCTGAAATCGACCATTATTTTTGTAACAACCTAATATTTGTTTCAGCGACGTTGGAAAGCAAGAAATTATGAACCGCACCAAATGGAATATAAAGCATGGTCCAGAATCATGAATCGCCTCTTGAAATGTGGTAGATACTATGAAAAAAATTGTAACAAATATCAAAGAAAATTATTGCAGAAACTTAAGCCAAATTTTTAATAAATAACCCCTAAGCATCTAAGCAAATTCAGAGTATAAGTTATAGTGGTCAAAGTTGTTATTTATCCAATTGTTGTTCATCATTGTTAGTTTTATAAAAGACTGCAATGAAAGTATTCGAACATCTAACACAACCACAAAATCAACGAACTTTCGATTAGTAACACGTTCTTTCCCGTAGAAACCACAATAGATTTTACAAGCCTTCCATCTACGAAAAAGAACGTTCGAGTTTAGAAATTAAATTAATTTGAATAATATGGAATACTCCAGTTCATTTACCTATAGTTCTGGAATGGGGACCAAGTAATTTTGGCTCCATTTTATCAACACACATGACGCAAATAGAAAATTGCTTCTTAAATTGAGACGATATTTTATCCAGTAGCTCAATGACAAGCTTAGTATTATAAGTTGGATGAACTTGATACTACAGAACCTCAGCATCCATGTTGGAGAAAAATAATAGGGTAGAATAACGAGAAATGACGTATAAAATCTGTATATTTCAATAGTGATTCCATCGGGTAAACCATTCGTCGAGATACTGATAAATTTTTGAGAAGAAATGGTCTAAAAGATATCGATACGAGTAGTAAAGACGATATTATATATACACACGCGAGAGAATACGAAGAAGACGGCTTTGCGATGGTATCACAGACAAGGCCTACGAAAGACTGCCACCAAAGCAATAATAATTATTGAGATTAACTTTAGATGAGATGCAAACCAACAACTTTCAGGGTATTCCAATATATGAAGAAACTGTACGAATATATCCGGAATACACAAAAATAGAGGATTTAACAGGAAAGGAATTTTTGTTTAGGTCCGTAAGATAAAGTAATACTTAGGGTGACATCAAAAAGTGATTTTACGTCTCAAGTAACATCAAATTTGTGAAATTTTTAATTCAATAAAGTTGCTTGGTCTTCACAGTAGAGATAATCTGCAAATTTCTATGAAATTAACTATATTATAGCAGCCTCTGAAGAAGAAAAATAAGCAACGATCTCGTTTCTAAGATCACTGTGCAGTAAATAAAGATTTGATCGAAGTCATCAGTAGTGATTTCATGAGCACTAATGTTACCTTAACATGGAGCAGCACATTTGTTACAAATGAACACAATTCAAGAGCAACGCATTTAAAACGCTAACATGCTTCCAAATAACAGCTAACCATTCACTTCAACATTTTATAAACATAAATATTTGAGCTCGGTCGCATAATAACACAAAGATATGCACTTCACGTTAGAAGCTTTAACACCAACACATGAAACAACATCGTAACCAGCACTGAAGACTCCAATAGGCAAGCTCGAAACTCTACAAACATATACAATTTAAGAACATGGTGTATTTTGCTCAGTTAACAATTTCACTAAAAGAAAAGATAAGACAATAACAAAACTCGAAGCAATTTGAAACATTCAAAGGCAACACCGTCAAATTGATTTAAAAATACAAGGGATAAATAAGGAAAACGATTAAAGAAAAAGCAATCAAAAGTTCAGAACTCTGACGGGTCGATAAGTCTCGTACACACACGAGAATTGAGCGCAAAAACAGTAAAACTAGAAAATAAATAATCCCTACAGTACAAACGCAATTATGCGCTTCCACTTTTTGTTTTTGTGAGATTATTTCAACATTAATAAGGAACAATAGCGCACCTTAATATTACAGAACCTCAAGCAATACTTCAAGTCATTCATGCATAGTTGTTCATGTACATTAAAAAAATCGTAAATGTAATTAATGTGAAAATAAAAAAAAGACATCAGAATTCTAATGCAATGTTATTCATTTCTTGACATGAACCAAAATTAGCACCAAATATTACACTTAAAAAGTGGAAATTTAATCAAGATCTATTTTTTGTACCTAGGAAGAAATAACACGCAGTACCAGAGGCATCGTTTTTGGTATTTCAAAGTTTGAATGTATCAAGAAAGAGTTATAGAATTATTCATTAATTTTAAAATTGAATATACACGTATTGAGAGTTGTGGCACGTATGTAGTTTGCCAGTATTTCAAGCACCAGGAGAAGAGAGCGAAAGTAACGGCTCTATTTGGGCTGAGAATTGTAGAACTTCCTTTGTCTTCTTTTTCATGTTTTCCTCACCTTAGTTTCTTAGAAGCAATCAACGAGAGAACAACACAACAAGCGCAACTATCGTGGACTGTGAACACACTTCAAAACACCTCCCTATCATCAAATTACCACGTACATTTCTCCTTCATATACCAATCCAGCAACGAAAGTGTGAAGTAACTACAAACTTCCAGTTGCTTAATAGCCATGATTATGTTATTCACCAGGCGGCAATTGCTTTGGTTGACAGTCTGCCGAGACTTTGGCACCGTCTTTTGATCTTCGAAGAGCACACAACCAACGCAGTTGATGTGATAATAATTGCACAACTAAAATAATGATTACGGTTGTCTTATTTACAGAGAAACAGATCGAGTTAGTCTAAAGAGAAGGTCTAGGGTACAGGCTGGTGTAGGGAGATGGGTAACCTGGGTAGGCGGCGGAAGTGAGTGCGGTAGCTGGGTACGGAGGTAAGGTAGAGAGAGAAGGTGTGAGACCGGTGGGTGGCTTGCTATAAGGATGGTAACGAGCAAGAGGTGACAGAGATGGAGGGGAAAATGATGGTCTATGGAGAGCCGAGTGAGCTGCAGCAGAGTTAAGGAGGGCTGCGTGAGCGTGGAGAGGATTGGAGAGCATGCTAAGGGCAGAGGCTTCAGACACAGACGCAGTTGTGTGAGACCGCAAGTGTTGCAACAGCTCGTCCGCAGAATTGAAGCGCTTGCCACAATAGCTATCGGCTCCAGCCATCCAACTACACGTAAAACCTCGATGAGGAACTGCCGCAGAAAAAAGTGACGAGGTATAAAGAGAGGACACAGTTGTGGGAGGCAAGAGGGACGACGCTGGAACCAAAGATGATGGAGGCACCGAAGACAAACCAGGCACAGCACTTAGAGCGGCTTTCGCTTGCTCACATTGAGTGCATGAAGGAGGGCAGGCTCCGCCAGACAGAAGAAGATGATTATTTTGTAAGCTGTAGGGACAGCCGGTGCAGTAAGGATCTCTGCACACAGGCACGATGGCATCACCTCCTCCAGCCGTCTTGACCCTCGTGTAGGAGATGTACTGAGAGGGCACCATGCTGGGGTACAGGCCAGGGTATGAAGAAAGGGAGGCCAGGCCTGATAACGAGAAGGAAGGATGCAAGAGGCCAGGGTGTGCGCCTCTGAAAGCAGGGTGTGTGTCGAAGGAAGGGTAACCTGGAGGAAAGAATGAAGAGGCTGCTGCTCGGTACGTTCCTAAAGGAACATCCTTTGGGTGTCCTGCTAGCACCTCCAGACCTGAACGAATTATGGGGGTAGCCGATGCTGAGGATGTGCTTGCTTCGCTGCTTCGTCGTCCCTCATCTTTATTGTGACTGCTGCCACCGTTGCTGGCAGTCGAAGATGGTCTCACGGACGCCTGAGAAGAAGTAGGACGTGTTTGTTCGTCAGGTTCTTCTTTTCGCGGCGTTGAAGATTCGTAAGGTTTAAACGCTGGCGAACGTCGAGGTGGTTCCGCTGGCGTTGGCGTTTTATCTTTCTTCTCATCGACATCCTTCTTCTTCTCTGACGGCAGGGGCTTGGACGAGTCAGCGCCGATTTGGGAGCAAGTTTGCGCAAGCAGCGCCAGAGGGGATTTCTTCGAATCCAGCTGCAAAAGGAAAAATAATGAATTAGTAACCTCATACACGGTAAACACAAACATAGACGCTACAAAACCAACGAAAACACGCAATTTTCGTGATTTTAATCGTACACTAGACTACAAACAATAAGCCAAAACTCGTAAGGATCAGTAGCAAGTGAAACTTGCCGTGTGTCGATGGCAAGTGAAAGTTAGCGAGGAATCGAAACGTGGCAAGTCAGTCCCGTAGACTACGCGACCATTTGAGAGCAGCGGTGATACTGATCGGAAGTCGAGAGCAAGTTTTAATACTTCCACTAGTCCTCTAATACTGGCATTTTCAAAACATTTATTCACGTGTAACAATTTTGTTCACACAACAACCCAATATATCATGCACTTTGTACATACATGTGGGGATAAGCAGTTCTTTCGAGCGCCTGTCGCAGCAGTTTCCAGACCATATGAACTTCAAAACGAACGACGGAATCTTACAACGAAGAACAAAATGCACAGAACAATGCGACCTAACAGATAACCCGTGATATATTTAACACCTGTTTGTATTCGGAAAAGTTTATTGAAAACCATCTACTGAATTATGCGAAAGGGTCTGATGAGCTTGCAGACTTTACGGGATGAAACACCGCTAACTACCAACACTTTGCCAGCAAATTTCTCGATTTCGCTCTCCATGCAAACATGAGTAATGAAGTAAATGAGAATAATAAACCACAGATGCTTCGTGCAGAGTGGAAACTATGAAAAAACACGGGGAAAATATGCATAAAAACACGGGAAAATATACGTAAAAACACGTGAAAATACACGTATATCACACGAAAATATACGTAAAATTACGGACAAACACAAAGAAAAACACATGAAACACAAGTAAAGACACAAAATAAGTCCATAATAGACACGTAATATGTAGAAATGTCATGTATTGTATACCAGAGATGTTTTGTGCACATACAGTGGTAAAAACTGGGGACTTTAGATGGGCGGTATGACAATTCCGACACACACCGTCTGGTATGATTTATTTAAACGCGAGTTTATAGTAAAAACAGTGGAATTTTGCTAGTAGAGCCAGGAAATTGTTTTATTTGTGAATAAGTTCACAAAATACAGAAAAAATCAAATGATTTGAGATCCAAGCGTGCCATGAAAACAAAAATAATGAAAATTATCTCGTGATAATTGACAGGTTATTTATATTCTGCAATATGAACTTTAGTATTTTTCAATGAGTAAAGAAAAAAAGAGAAGTAACTAAGATTTTGAAGCACGACTTTAACTCTCTTCAAAAGGATATGAACATCGACCATCTAATATTACTAGGAGTAGTTTCCGATGGTCGATACTGTTCCAATGCAATATCGATATTGCAGGCAATAAGATGGCCGTGTGCACGGCGCATCAAAACAGGTAATCTTTTAAAATTTAGAGCATATTTCACACGCTTACCGTGGTAGATACAGGCGACAAGTAATCTGGCTGCAAGTATTGGTTGCTTCCAGCAGTCAACATTCCTTCCGCCTCCAGCACCACCATTTAGCTCCGTCTTCTGAGAGCGCTGCACAACACAAAGGTACTTGATCGGAGGAGCACACGTTTACACCACCACCCGCTAGCAAGAGATCTCTGCTACTGAGTCAGCTTGCCATTTTCAGCCTTTCTGCACTGCCGCACTCGTACGACAACTGCAGTGAGGTCTTCTGACAGACGTAAGCTAACATCGTCCTAAATAATAATGAATTATATAACCAAAATATTTATTTCAGAAAATATATGAGTGTGAATGTTACTTAATTCCATTTATAAATGTTAGCAAGTTCTTTAATTGCAAACAGGTATAGTTTAGAACCCAAAAACTTGTGTTTTGAACCTTACAATAAACATTCACTGCTCCTTAAGGTTAGGTTTTTCTTCAACTATGGTTTTGTGGGATTAGATGAATAAAGTGAATGAAATAGTACAAAATTTGTCAATATTTTCTTTGAAAAAACGATCACTGAACAGGCTTCTCCATAACTTTAATGCCCATCACTTCTTCGACTTCATCATAGGCAGGTAAACTCGATCACATTAGGTGGAAATATGATATTAGGTAACGAAAAATCTAACCTTGATTTTAAGCAAGGAAACTGACACTGAGTTATGTGACTGACGTTGCAAAATTTTCACCTCAGGAGAACTGTAAAAATTAAGAGGAAAATTTCAAAAATATCATAGCGAAATCAAAGCTTTTTAACAAGCTTTATTTCCATATCAACTGGGGAGAAACGTTTAAAGATAATAATGATCAGTACTTTATTATTTGTCTCAAGAACATGCTTGTTGCTATATCAATTTAAAAGCTATGGAATGCAGGCATAAGTCACTGAATACGGGAGCAAAACCATCTATTTTGTGATCCATATCTCGTTTACGTATTCCAATGAACCCAGAAACATACTCCAACTTTACCGATCATGGAACAACTCAACTAAAGCTATTATTGTTATGACATCTGTTTCTCTAACTAAAATACCGTTCAATTGCTTATTTTGCAACAGTTTGCTTCAAAATGGAATCAGTGACAGTGACTATGTTTTCATTAGTCATCATCTAATCAGCGAAGTGACGGTCGGTGTACGGAACACAACTTTTCAGATAAATGGAAGTCAACTTGCTAGAACGAATGCATTTTGAATTCCAAGTTTGGGCTAGCATCCCATTGATGGATGAGATATGCTGGCCCTATATGGCTGACCGTGAGGAAGATGATTATCTGCATGGTAAGTCATGGAATAGTTCTCAAAAGTGCGCTTATCGCCTTTTCTCATCAATTATTATGAACGAACCCTCGAAAAACTTTCCGGGACTAAGCCGCGCTCGCTGGCGGAGCTCTCTAAACGCTCAATAAATGTTCTCCTATGAGAAGCTTCCACAGACTCTCGCTCGTATATTTGTCATATAAATTCTCGATGGTATCCTGATAGCGCCTCCTAAGTGACTTTATAGGCGACATCTCGGTGATTTAGCCCGCAGCGAGACAATGTGCGGTGGCCAAAAGGAGATTTACTGCCGATGGCCAACCTAAATGATGGTCATATACTCTCTAATATGATATACACAACCATCACGTGGTTTTTGGTGCCTACATCCCTGGAAAAATTTTCGACACAGGAGACAAGTCTACAACTAAAACACCTGCTACAATCCCGTTCGTGAACCACTCAACTTTCACCCTTCTTCAAAAATTTGAACTCATATCACTGATTTAGATGAGTGTTCTCCACGGCGG
This sequence comes from Trinorchestia longiramus, assembly GCA_006783055.1. Classification (NCBI taxonomy): domain Eukaryota; kingdom Metazoa; phylum Arthropoda; class Malacostraca; order Amphipoda; family Talitridae; genus Trinorchestia; species Trinorchestia longiramus. Next base: position 41,164 of record VCRD01000169.1, read on the forward strand.
GTTTGTGTGCAGCGAAAAATGCGTCACCACGGTCGCTTGTCACACAATGCATGCAGGAACTGCCAAGGTAACTGCATTAAAAATATGCCCCTGAAATGTGACTACTACGTGAGAGTTCATGACGAATGTCACGGTGTGGGTGGGAACGTTTGGTCGAAGTGCGACCTCATGTGAGCGTAACATGTGATGAACCTCTTAATTAACGGAAGTTAGGTAGTGAGGCGTAGTATGGTACGTTAACTATCTGTGCTACGAACGAGTCGCAAGAAATTGATGGATTAAGAAACTCGGGCCTAATTTTGGCATAACAATTCCCGACAACATTCATCAGCATTGCAGCAGAGAAGAATAAAAAAGTCATTTACAGATTTGAATTATATTCAAACGTTAAGGATTGGACGATATTTGTCTTTCCGATACACAACAATTGAGTTTTGCTTGTGCATTAACTTTATCTATGCCATTAACTTTGAGAAAATTAACTTTTGTAAGTAAATAAAGGAAACCTCCCCCAGTTGATAGGACTTGACTGCAAGCGAAACATGACAATGTTGCATCAATTGGTTAGATCAGCAATCCAGAGCTGTATACTTCCCTCACATCCCTGAACGTCCGTCAAGTTGATCCACTTCCACAACTTATGTAACCGTTTATCCTTTTTTTGTTACAGTATTTCTTTATGCGATCGAGAAACCGAAACCACTAAGTTTTACATTTCAGTTTTACAGTAATTATCCGTTTAAAATATTTAAGATCGAAATATGCCAAACTGTCAATGATTGATATCAGACGTACATTGGACTGAGTGGGATATTCTTCACCACCTATTCTATCGAAAAATAAACGTTGCTGCTACGTTGTAAGAAAATGAACGTTGCTTTTTACGTGAACATTTAGAGAAAATTTCCAATGTCAGGTGTTCAAGAAATATTATCACAAACTAATCGAAAAAAATGGATCACGTACTTCTATTTAATCACTTTGTTGACAGATGAATAAATTTCTTAATGAATCAGTGTACTTTTGAATACTTTTGCCTCTTGTACATAAAATTATTCACATTGCACATTCAAAGATAATGTGACGCATCTCATAATTTAAGCAACATGCTATCATGCATAGTCCTCTTTGAAGCATGTGTTCTAGCAAGGCTTCGTTAACTAGAGCATCGAGAATTATCATAGTAAGATGGAAAGTGTTGCTGTATGTGCATCATTTGCTCTGCAATGTGAACTTTAATAGATGATTAATAAAAATAGCCAACGTGCAAGAGTTCAAGCAGGGTTGTGGAGCGCTAGAAGTGCGTGTAGTGCCGTCAGGAGGCTGTCAATTGCCTGTCCTGATATCCATCGCAGACTGTCAAAAGTCAGATGAAGAAGCCCGATTAGCCTGACAGTCGGACATTGCTCAGTGACAGCTCCTGCTGACGGCCTAACTCGTCCATGCTCCCATGAATTTGTTCATAGAACAATAGAAACTTCTCTCCCCTGTGGCAGCTTGACAAGAAAAAAACACGGATTCGTTTTGGTAACATACGGAGACTTAGAATGTACATTAACGACTGAGTCGTTTTGTGCATGACAAATCTGTGACTCCTGCTGGAAAGTGAGGTTGTTTGGAAAATAGTTTCGAATTCTAATTAAAGGTGCATTGTTTAACAAACGAGTAACCTATTTCGCGTGAATTGTCACACAAAAAGTATAATGAGAATTTTAAGGTGTTGGCTGTGGTAAGAAAATAACATCGTTTATTTTCTCACGTCAAGATTTTCATAGTTCATTTATGTATTTGAGTTCGAACTTCAGGCTTATGACACAAGAAGAAGTCATTCCAACCTTAAGGGCTTATGGATTTATTTTTATCCCATTGTAAGTAAAATTATGATCTTGTAACTGGTATTTTGAAACATATAATGTTTATCAATTTTCACTCATAATTATTCTTCAAAAACAATACGGTGGTCATATGGACATTCATAACGTCATTGTTGATCTGGATAGAAATATCGATATAAGCCTCAAAAGCCTTTAGACCTTCGTTCTGAGCGAAGCCTTTTGTTTACTCATAATCACTGGAAGAATTTAGTCATTTGTTTATTCATGAACTTAATAAAAATGGAAGGGTACAATATTTTAGGCTACAATTATTGTATTTTTGAGACAGCAATATTCCCTTCATTAAGAATAAACACAGAAACGGTTCACTGAGTCAGCCATTTAGCTTTTGGCCGCTTAAACTAGAATTTTGATTCAAAAATCATTGAACGAATATAAGCATACTTCATTTACAGTGTATGAGCATTATTTGAAATCAATAGGTGCCTGTGAGAAACTCAAACAAAGTATCTTTTAATTTTCCTGAATTTTCATGATGAACACGTTCGAAGTGAACACAGTGCTCATGTAACATTAACAATGGGCCGAAGAAAATAATCACATGTATTTTAGAGACATGAAAAATTGAAATAAAAAATGTGAACTATTAAGCTTACGAGCATATTTTTATTATAAGAATGTGAGAAAAATTTTATCGACCATTGTCATATTTTTCTCTCGGTGTAGAAAGTGAGACCTAGGAAACTCGCACTGTATTTTATTTTAAATTTACACAGTAAAATTGTAACTTCACTTTATTGAAAAATTACTATTTTATAACGATGTTGCTACATGTTCCATAAATTTTGCATATGCAATTGTTTCAACCCAAATTCTGGTTCATTTATCATGTTTAAAATTACAGAAATTGCGGGTCTCAGTCGAGATGGAATCACCTAAAAAACTACACAAATCTGCTATAAAAATGAAAATACGCAATTACAGATCCACCAGCCGCAGACGTTGCCAAGCGCTTACATAGACCACCACAATCACTGTCATTACACAGTGTACTGACGTTACGAATACTTTATTGTGCCCTACTGATGCTCTCTCACTGTCGTCTCGGTGGTTCTCCACTGCCGAGACACAGTATTGAACAGTGCGAGTAATAAGAGAAAATAGCCGAGAAAATAGGAATATATTGCGGGTAATATTTAATTTTAGGAAGTTAACCACACATACGTTTTTTTTGTATTATGATTAGTAGAGTAAAGAACAGCCCCCTTTCTCTTTTAAAATGGATTTAGAATAAATCTTTGAATGGATTGCTCTAACAAAATTCATTAAACTACTTATCAATTCGAGTTCGAATAATTTTGGCGTTATCGTGTAAAAGACACATTGACTTCAGCACAATTTTGTGCCGGGTTCGTTCCAAATTCGTTCGTTAATTTGGTATGTTATCACGACCATTTTTCAAATAGGAGCTCGACACATGAATCCCATTCGTTCCGTAAGTCCATTAAGACTGACACTTTAGACCATTGAGGATGAGAGTAAATAGCTTTTTTGGAGATTCTTTGTTTCATTTCTGTGTTGAAAGTTTCTTTCTCGCTTGTAACTACTAGCAGTCGGAAATTCTTTCTGCGCTTGTTGGCACAATTCCACATGCATCACAGTTCGACAAACGAGTCTCGTTTCAATTGCGGTAAATTGGGATTAAACAGGTAGAGATATGCTGTAGCACCATCCTATAAAAATAATAAAAATTACACGCTCCTTCCTCTGAGTAATAGGTGGCCGTTCATTTCTCATGTTGCCTGGGCCATTATTTTGACTTAGAGGCCAGCAAAGGAAACAAACACTAAGTTCTTAGCACAACTTATGCTCATGAAAAAGTACCCATTGTGATGCCGACTCTATAACCGTGCTTTGTAACCATTCTAATGAAGAATGGGATGCAGCTCTCTGTACCTAAGCTATCATAACCTCCCAAACAAATGAGAACCAAAATGTACCGACTTGAAAGTAGGATTGTTACTCCTTGTCCGGTATTATCCAATCGTCTGTTGAAATATCGTACCATCAAGTAACACTAATAGTTTGTTTCCTGCCCTTTCCGGTTTCTGTTGTCAGAAACTGTGATTATTTGCAACCTAATTTGAATAATTATCGGTGTATTTACTGACTGTATTCCAGTCTCTGCGTTTGAACATAACACCGCCTGAATTTGCTGTGCGTTTAGAATGAGGGCGTCTCTCACCCGAATGTCTACTTCGTTACTAAGTGAACGGAACGATTGGTCTGACAACGAAGGCATAGTTATCAGAGGCTGGAGGGCTGAACGACTAAGCTGGTGGCGATGCGACTATGTGATAGGCTCGACCTGAAGGCGTTCGTAGGCCTACTCCAGGCCAGGCTTTTGTGGTTTGAACCTTTGTTTTGAGATTTTTGAGCCAGCGCAACAGGAGGCCTACGATTAAGTTACACAGAAGCATATGGTTGTCTGATATGCACTCCCAGTGAATCCCGTTACATCAAGATAACGAGAGGGATATACATTTCATGTAATAGATTGTTAGTAATAATAGAGTCGCTGTGTGAAAATATAAGAGTAAATCTTTCGATTGGTACTATATTTTTACGTGCTTCTTTCACTCCTAAGTGTCGTGCTATTTTACTTGTCTTTATCTTACGCTTGATCAAAATTGTCCCCATGGCTTCCATAATGTTAACACAAATTTCTGTGCAAACTTCATGGTAGTGATACCGTAATTGTTCCTCATTAACATCAGTGTGTGATAATAAAAACAACTGCTAATCTTTCTTCGGTTCAGCAAATACACTCGCTTCCAGCTTGTCGGTTTTGCAATTATAGTGATGATGGTCTTGAATCGAAGCAGTTTACTAAGAGGTTTTTTGCTAAGATGTCTGAGCTGTTGGAGGATTAATTGAAAGGAGCCTTAGCATGTGAAGCATGCTTACTTATGACAGATTTAGTGATGGTGATGAGGATGGAGGTGTACGGTGTGTGCCAAGTCTCTTCGTGTTTCATGTGAACGAGAAAATTTTATCGTTTATTCATGATGATTGCTTTACCCACTGTTAATTACGCAACGGAGGAGGTAAAACTACTACCCCGAATTTAAGCTCTCTGATCCCTTCAATGCAGAACTTTTCTAGCTTGTTATCCATTTTTAATTTACAGGAAGTAAAAGTAGCTGATGGAGAAACAAGTTCGCGTTTATATTATAAGACAAGTTACGCTTAACAGGATCACGATTTTTTTTTTTAAATAAATTCATTTTTCATTTCTTATTTACATAAATATTCACGCTCATTTGGTATCTCCGTGTGCAAAATAACTGAATGAATTATCTATATTGTACGAGTATGTGAGGGAATGGGTCAGAATAAGAGTGTAAATATCATACATACATCACAAGTGCTCACAAATACTTTTTTTTGACACATATGTTAATTTAAAAAGTGGTATTGATCTTTCCACGCTAATGCCATAATAATGGTTTGAATATTTAAACTGCTCTTCTGAACTAATCCATCACTGTTCTTTATCGTGTGGTATCGAAAATTTGTCTGTAATCACGGATTCGCTGTAATGTGGCCATTACCTAGAGAACACGAGCGGAACCTGTCCAGTAGTAGTAATTATGTTTCATAGTGTTATAGTCTATAATTTTTAACATTTCTATTCGTTCATTGGAGTTAAAAATGAAACTTTTGTTCATCAATCTTACTTTTCACGTCAATGAGGTTTCTGTCGTAATAAGAGCTGCGAAAAAGAAGATTTACAATTTTTCCCATGTGGCTGCACGGGAAAATGTTAGTCCTGTAAACTAACTTGATCGTTTTACAAGTAACAATAACGCACTTAAGTGGGTACTGCACAGAAACAACATCTGAAATTCAGTTTAATCAGTTCATGTCATCTTTATTTAAGGCGTGATGTCACTTCTTCAAAAACAGTTGTTATCAGAATGACAGTACTTATTGATGTCGCTTATCACCTGCCACTTCGAACTGAATCGTTTGGATTTACAGCTAATTATGATTTCTGATTCAATTAGTAAAATATTGATCGTTTATGCAGAGTTGAAAGTGTATTTTAGATGTTCAAGTTTGGGCCTGTGCAAGGTGTATTGATCACATGTGTATTTGTGATTGTATATGCGTTATTGTTTCTTCATCTATGATAAGACTTCACTTCTCACTTATGCCCTATTTTCAATGTAATTCTCTTCATCATGAGGTTGTCAATATAAAACAGTGTTGCTCAAAGCTGCTTCTAGCTCCAAAGCTTCAAAGTTTACTTCGAAAACATTCTGCTCCTCGTGTATTATTAGTAAAATCTCTTGACACGAGCTTATTTGGCAAATATACTACACGTTCTTCCTTTTTTGTTCCCTGCACATCAAAGTGGAAGCAAGAGCTGCTCCATCATGGGCAAGCTCATCCATCTGAAGCTAAGCATGAGGAGTCCAGGGCCTCAGCCCGAGCTCCCCTGGGCTATCAGACGATCTACAACGCCTTTCCAGCCTTGCTCATTATTTTCAGGCGACTGGAGCCAATGGTGAGCTGTCTATCCCCTGCCGAGAACATCCTTCCACCTTCAGATTATCCCTGATGTGTTGTGACAGAGTCCATGTTTACAGCTACACAAAGTGCCACTTGGACAAGAGCCCTACACCGGTCTAGATCTTCACACCTCACATCTTTAGGTTCCTATGTACCCATGGGAATAATTTGTTAAGACCTTCTCTTTGAGGACTAACAAGAAAATGACGGCATTGTCCATAATTTTGGGCTAAGAGCGCTTCACGCGAGCTTAGTATTTTGTTCCAGTAATGGCTCGTTAGGATATTTGTCCTTTGGAATAGGTCTCGAGTCAAATTTATTCTTAGTCTTTAAATGGAGGAAATTACTTTTAAATTCATTTCTGAGTTTGGCGCACATTTTGAAAAATCATGTTGGGCAGCCCACACTAGCTCGAAAGCAGGTCATCATTTTATTTTAGTTATTTCCCCATTTCAAAATTTGGTGGTTTTAAATACGCAACTTTGGGAGAGCTTAAGCAAAAAAGTGTCCTTACCAATGTTTGGAAGCTAGAAAAATGTTATGACCTTAAATTTTATGAGAATCATTGCACTCATGAATAGAGTTAAGAATATGGCAAAACTGCTTATTATTTCCTTGTTTCACACTTGTTTCGAAAAATAACGGCAGTTAAAAATCGATGACTCAGGGGAAATCTATACATGCAATTTTGTTAGTATGTTAGCAGCTCCAATAATTATGCTATGTTAGCAGACCAATGATAACAGAATAAATTAGAACACAATAGTTGATATGAATTTCCTTGACGAATATTCATTTTCAAATCAAGGGGTTCAGCTTTGAAATGCAGATCGTCAAATCTGAACAAGTTTAATGTGGTTTTTCTCTGCTATGTTTGAAAATTTTGGTAACAAATGAGGGTATGATTATAAAATACAGTAATGTTCAAAAGTACTGCAAGCTCCAGCACGGAATTCTGCATTGTGCACTGTGAACACACACAGTAAATCCCTGACTGAATAATCTATCATTGATCGTTAAGCACAGCGTGCGTAAATAATCTATCCTTGACTGAGCATTGCGCACAGCGAGCGTAAATGATCCATCCTTGACTGAGCGTTACACACAGTGAGCGTAAACAATCTATCATTGACTGAGCGTTACACACTGCCCGCGTAAAAAGTATATCCTTGACTGAGTGTTACGTGCAGCACACGTAAAAAATCTGTCCTTGACTGAGCGTTACACACTGCCAGAGGAAAAAATCTGTCCTTGACTGAGTGTTACGCACGGCGAATAAACAATCAGCATAAAGTGAAAGCAGGAAGGTGGCCTCAACTATGAGCTTCCATAATTATGAAAGGCTATAAAGATGACTTAAAGCGATAGCGAGCAGCCCTGTCTCCGATAGGTAGCTTTATGAGGGCCGACTATGAACGTCCAGCAGTTAACGCACCCATTAAAACTTGCCCACTAAAGCTATTTGGTGATTAGAGTCGAATTTTTAGCCCTTTATCAGGACTCGTAGCATGAGCAAGAATATGTTATTACCGAGCATAACAATGAAACTAGATTCTAAAATACAATTTAGGTACTGATGGCAAATAGGAAGAGTTTGATCGTAATGGGCTTTTTGACTAGATTTCAATGACATTGTAGCATACTTTATCTGGAAATAACACATTGAATAGAAATTCGTGCTAGAACTCACAAAAATATTGCTTCAATATTTCCAACCACGATAAGATTCTACAGGGTATGCATAAAAATACTTCCATGGTTAATACACAGACTTACATTACAAAACGCAAGGATTTGGATTCCTGGTACTGTGGTTGCTTTATTTTTAGTGTGGAATCAGTCACTGTGGTGTTCCTTTTCGAAAACTTTTTATTTTTCTTCTTCACGTCCTGAAAGTTTTTTTTTCAGCATCGCATCTCAGGAATGGGATATATCTGTCTAAAAAACTGTTAAGTCAGCTCACTCTTGCGTCTCTCCTGGTGTTAGAGAATAACCTTGTCGAACTAGTAGACAGGTGATATCTTCAAACTACCGTATCGCCCTAATGTGTCGTGTAAATCACCGAGTCGATGCCAGTGTTAGCAATACTGAACGCTTCGTTAGTTCAATTCATTACTGAGGGAAATTAGAGAATTTTATGAAAATACTTTGCAAGAACAGACCAGATGGCTGGCTTGTGCCGTGGCTGCGAAGATTGATTGTCTGTCTAGCAGGACGGTAGATCTATTGCTTTAGGAAAATATAAAAAGTGGATCTGAGGCTAAATAAGTTTAAGAAAGTCTTAGAAACAGCGTTGTGCTTGACTTTGCTGTCCACCAATGGTGTGTGGGATAAGCAAACGAAAGCTACCACGTTTAATTTTGTGCTAAATGTTTTTAGAAATGTGCTTGTTTAGACACTGCCCGATTATTTGTGTAAGCATGAAAACTTCCTGCATTGAAAGTAAGCCTGAAAACTTCCTGCTAAAACACTAGATAAAATTACTTTGAATTTTCTCCCATCGGTTTATGAAATTAACACAAACACTCAAAAACAGGTGATGGTGGCAGTATGATTTAAGGGTGCCCGTGTTTCTCTATTGGTGTACGGTAGCAGGAAGTAATTTTCATGAGAAAAGAAACTAGATGCAATTTTAAAATAATTCATTTTTTGAATGACGTTGATAGATGGTGCTCTGACGGTCTGCAAAGAAATGGCTGTTATTTCTGTCAAAACCAATCAAGCAAAGTGGAAAAGTTATTTAGTACATTAGGCCGTACGTGGTCACTGAAGTACAACACGAGTCACTTCTGATCTGTTTACTTGACATCCATTTCAGGATTTTACATTGAACTGATTTCAATATCGATATTAAAGTTCAAAGCTTACTAAAGTAAGAGTTGTGATGATACCCCCGTCGACTGCTCGAGTGGAACGTTATTTCACTCGATATTAACATGTTCTTGGATCAAGCCAGGCTTCTGGCACACCCCATTTTAGATATTTCAAGCTCATAAAATACACAAAACACATAAAGCCTTTCATTTACTTTAGCAGCTACATATGTTTCAGAGTGGTTCCCGTTTTCATGGATATGCGTATGAAAGTTTCAGGATGTTTCTCTTCGTAAAAGGAGGTCAAATCATGTACTATAGTTCGGTGTTCAAGCACGGATAGTAAATAGAACATAGGAACGAGCACCCGTGCTGATATGTGTGGCAGAACCAAGTGAGAAAACTTGCAGTTATACATATGAAGTGCGGCAACATAACTTCCTACTTTTGAAAGGAACTTCCTTTGAAAAAAGGAAGTTATGTTGTCGCACCCTGCATATGTTCTTAGAAGCAGTATATGTTTTCGAAGCAAAAATTGTCATAAAATAAGTCGACGTTGAACGACTGAACAAGTAACAACTGTTTTGCATCACTGGAAGTGGGAACTGTTGAACTATAAACAGCACCATCACTACCAGCAACTTCACCGTAAGCAACAACTTCAAAAACAACACCAGGAACAACAGGATCAGCAGCAGTAGCAACAGCAGCACAGGGAGCAGCAGCAGCACCATATGTAGCGGCAGCACCAGGTTCAATTCATTACAGCATCAGGTGCAGTAGCAACAGCAGCACAGGGAGCAGCAGCAGCATCATAAGCAACAACACCACAAGCAGCAGCAGCAGCAGCAGCACCTAGAGCAGCAGCAGCAGCAGCACTGGGAGCA
>VCRD01000169.1:51392-88526 GCA_006783055.1 Trinorchestia longiramus
AGCAGCAGCACCGGGAGCAGCAGCAGCAGCAGCGGGAGCAGCAGCAGCAGCAGCAGCACCGGGAGCAGCAGCAGCAGCACCGGGAGCAGCAGCAGCAGCACCGGGAGCAGCAGCAGCAGCTGCAGCACCGGGAGCCGCAGCAGCAGCAGTTGGTTGCCAGAATAAAGCTCACAACCACCACGAGTGTAGGAGGGGGGCCTGGGGAGCAGGTCCACAGTAGAGGGCTGAGAGGCCCCCGCCCCCCCGCAATGTGTCAGGCGTTGGCTTCATAAATCAGCCGCGTGGAGGGTGTCTCTCGCTCTCACTAATTTAGCGTCCGCCTCTGTGATCCATCACAGCAGCCGTCATCCGTCACTGCAACAGTCATCCGTCTCTACGGTCCTCATCCATCTTACCCTCGCTCACTTGCAGCCCAATTAAGATCTTTTTCAATGCTTTAATAGCGGTACAACTCCTGTCAAGAACTTTCTTCCTGAGAGAGCTGCTGTTTCCTCTGTTAAATCGCTACACTACTTTAGCTATTTCTCGGAGCTCTCTTTTTCAAGGGTCAGTTTATGAATCCTACTTCTCATAATATCCTAAGCTATTCGTATTATGTTCAGGGAAATTCAAGGGTTCATAAAAATATTTTTCTTCTAGTAGTAATACAGTTACAAACCAACTGAAACTAATCTGTTACAATGGCTACATAGTTTTTAAATGTAGTGCCAATAAAATAACTTTGCACTGTTAGGTAAGTTCCTCACGCTTACCACAACATACAATTTTTCAATACACAGTAGAATCTTGAAAATTTTTGCGTCATAAATAATGAAAGCCAGTCAGCCTTTTCAATGATAATGGAGTTCAAAAAGACAAGTTTCGTCGACACTTTGGGTGGATGCATGGCGACTAAAAAATCCGTATGTGGACCTGACTAAGACTCTTACGTGTAAATTTCTTCGCAAACATGATTGGGTTAATACCTGAACAAGCATCTGCTATAACTCACAATCTCGATGTTTTCCCCTGCTTCATCGAGAAAAGTTACTTGATTTTTCTGCACAGTATGGTTGAGAAGTTCTATGTCCATGTAGGCAAGCAACACAGAACTAGTGAATGCAGTTACTGTTCCCTGTGAAATCCACTGCAGTTGTTCATAAAAGTGTATCCTGGTCTTGGGAGTCTCGCCCATGAGCAAGATCTCACTTGGTGCTTCGTTCACAGCTTGGTAGTCTTGCCCTCAGTCAGTCATGAAGAATCGCGTGTTTGGCCGCCAGAGGCAGACGTCAGTCACCTAAAATTAAGTAATAATGGAGGACTCAATAATTGCAGCGATAGCACCATTAGGGTGCACTCAGACTTTTCGAAAGGTCTCATTACAGCGCGTTTGACTGACACATTGATTCGTGGCGCTGTAATCCAGTCTGGCTTTGAGTGAAAGCCGCCATTTTAGCGAAAATGGAGGCTTGTGGTGAGGTTTTGTAGCATTGAACATGTACTTCTCGTGTCATTCGTATGTTCTACGGTGTGACCTACAACGTGCTGATATAGTCTCAACCGTGAAGCAAATCTAAAATTCACTTGAAAACCAAACATGCTTATATTATGAATAATGATTATCATGCAGTTGAGGGATTTCTAATTACTTGAACGATTTTTCAGAAAATTAATAAGTAACAGCAATAAAGCGCATAAATCGAATTGATTGCCTTGAGGCATTCAATCTTCAGTGTTAGCAGAAATATTCTAGAGACCAATATTACTATTCAAAAGTTATTATGAATAAATACGAAGATTTTAATATTAGACAGATGTACGTAAAATAATTTTAAAGAGCTGTAAAATCGTAAAGATTGTATTGCTGTTTAAGATTATGGTGTTGTTGAGAATTAAACACTGCTCTGTTTTCCCTCAAAATTTGTGAAGACGTGACGTGTGTACCTAAAATTGGTCGTAAAATTGCAAAATTAGACAACTTTTATATGCTGAGAGATTTACAGAACAGAACTGAAAACTTCGCGTTGTTGTATTTTATAATGTTCCGGATGAAAAGCCTATTTTTTAGAGCCTCAGTACCAGGTATTCCAGTATATGAATTAAATAACGAAATGCCGAGAGGTTGTATTTCCTATTTATAATTCGTCTCTAGAAGTATTTATTGTACAGTAATATCCGCATTCAGTGTACACTATTGACTGGGACCAACTCTTACCTCATGGAAGCCTATGAACGAGTTTTGATAAGAGAGAATATACGACTTCGTTTTGTAGGTTCTTCTCATTTTCTTTGTACACAGTTGAGAGTTTTCCGAGACTCATGAAAAGCGTCTTGCTGTTGGCACAAAAGACCTTTTCCAGTGTTCTCTCTGGAGCAGTCCTGTCTTATTCGAGTCTGCTCCTGTGTGACCTAATCTGATCCCAGCTCAAGAAAGTAATAGACAAAGCGCAGTGTATGCGGCCAGCACTGCTGTGTTGTGCAATAAAGTAGCTCGCCCTCGTCCAAATATACTGTTATTACTTCTCGAGGGGAAGCAAGAATTTATCGCCCTCTATAGATTCCGAGGCTGCCACATCCACACTCCAGGGATATTTATGAGCGACACATATTCGGTCGTCTTCGTATATGTCACAGTTAGGGAGCTCATAAATCCTCAAATTGGCTAGCTTTGAATAAGGCGTTGGTGTCAATAAATTTTGCAGCTGTGGCTGCTGAAACGCACCTCTAGATTACACTGCTCTCCATGACGAATGGCTGCGCACTTATGCGATATTTTCTCCTCCGCTCAGGTTCTGATATGAATCTTGTTAAAGACTTGGGCCTACCGGAAAAAAAGTGTGTTTTATACCTCCATTGCAGGATTGTTGTTTGTCAGAACAGTCGCTCAGGTGATATGAAGCAAACGTTTTGGAACATCCGGACGTAATAAAATAGGGATCATTTCTACGCAAAAATAATTTTGGGAGCAGTTCAAACTTTCATGATATTATGAACTAAATCATAAAGCTATTAATACCAAACTAGACTTAATTCAGAGAATAATTAATTATATTTGAAAAGACATGAAGTCATAAAACTCCGAGAAAAGAATTTTATTATTTATCTCGCACAGGATGATTGTTTTCTCCCCGGACTAACCATCGTGGACATGAATGATTTCCAGCTTTCCTAAAGTTATCAAATCGCTCCATAATGACCAACTCCAATGATTTGTCTTCAGAGATATTCAACACGAGGAATAATGGCAGAAATGATTCGGTCGTTGCAGGAAATGATTGCTACGTTGAGTCATTTTTTCCCTGCATGGAAAGAGGATGAATGCAGAACGGAGATTGTGTTGTGGTGGCACCCGTGTTTCGTGCTTTCATTCAGTGCATCGGTAGTTCCTGGCCGATATATCTCGATTTATAAGGGAGAATAATGGGAGCATAAATTCCCTGATATGCAGGGGCTTCATACCGTGAAGAGCAAAGATGGAGGAGTCCTAAGAACGCGCACCTCATGTCGTTCTCCAGCGTAGGAACCTCGCTTTCACTACGGAGCAAAATTTATGACTCAAGATGCTATAATTCTTTCGTCTTCTACTAGTACTGTTAATACATTGTTGTTGTCCGCACGTGAGCAATGTTGTGGAAGGCCGTTTTTCAACGAATGAACTCGAGAACTATTCAGTGTCACCTCTAATTCAAAAAGTAAAGGATTTTGGAGGGTTCTTTTCCACTCATGTAGAAGTGTTTTCGTTGTATAGTCGAGAAATATTTAAGTTAATGTCAACATATTATAAAACAGATCTTTTCGAGTGTGATCAATACTTACACGAGTAGATGTGTTCAACTGTAAGCCCAACCTAGAGCTTTATTTTGTCAGCCTTCACCTTATTTAATTGAATTTTCAGAGTAGGAAGAATACATGACTGAAATAAATGAGAATTAAGTGAAATTTATTTCAGTACAACTGATGAGGACCTTAGTTATAATATGGAATGCTTATAAATATGTAGTTAGTAGAGAGAAGTTTCCTTCAATTTATTTCATGATTGTCCTTTTTGTTGAATAAAACCTGGGAGCAGTAAGACGTATAGTTAGCTGCCTACGAGTTTGTTGCAGCTATGATCACTTAATTTTGATTTCAAATTCAATAATTGAAACCATGGCGTATTTTCATGATATCAATATTTTTCGAACGTTCACAATTTTGATTGAACGACGAAATTTTTTTCCGTGTAAAATGTAAGCAGAACGATTGCAGTGGTACAGGTTATCGAGAGGGTAAAAATATGAGCTTTGTGAGTGATACTTTAGCAGATGTGTTCAGTGACACAGTGGCTGGTGGGATGTAACTGGGTGCAGTAACTGTCTGCAGGTGTGCTACTGTAACTGGGTGCAGTAACTGTCTGCAGGTGTGCTATTGTAACTGGGTGCAGTAACTGTCTGCAGGTGTACTACTGTAACTGTATGCAGATGTGCTATTGTAACTGCGTGCAGGTGTGCGACTGAAACTGTGTACAGCAACTGTTTGCAGGTGTGCTAGTTAAAGTGATTCCTTCATTAGATACATATATAGTTCTATCACGCTTGGTCGACTAGTGAGCTGGATCACCAGCTTGGTCGACTGGTGAGCGAATCTGCTTGTGAGCGGGAAGACCCGGGTTCGAATCCCGCTGCCGACATGGTTGACGCGGCTAGAAATACGGCATGGGACTTGGGTAAACAACCGAATAATTATCGAAGTAATTATCCGACCCAAGAATGGGCCAGAAGGTTCGTTCCTATAGCCTCATTCTATTCTAATATAAAACGTATTTTTCGATTGTCAACAGCTAATTTTCATTGTCATCCTTCGATTTCATATTCCCTCTGATCAGCAGTACACTTACGTTGTAATTAGTAAGCTTCGGTTATATGCGCAGATTTTTCATTGTAGTAACTAGACATTTACGGTATAGGGAACTTCGATGGACAATTCGGACAATTCGGAAAATTACAGACAATTCGTCCTAACTATTACCTGATCATCTCACATCTCTGTCTGACTCATTGTTACCTTATGTTGTGTAAGAAAAACCTACTTTCTATTACACAATGTACACACCAAGAACAGAAAGCTACTGTAAAAAGTAGTATTGGAGCGATTACGTACGAATTTCTTATGCTTTTAGGACTTGTTATATCATTTCTTCCTCCATCCATCACTTCATCCATTTATTTTCGAAAACTTTTTGTCAGGTATAATGATGATGATACATCATGTATACTATACGTACGTAATTGCATGAATATACAAGTATAATCAAAAGATTCATATTTTACTGCATGCACACTGCATGTTCACCTATATGTACGTATATTAACTCTCGGGAGCCCTCACATGTGCATAGACTTACTAGAACAAATCACTATTAATAACTTATTCTCGAATTTCTTCTTTAAAATTCAATTCCCACTTGGCGTGCGCCGTACTTTAAGAACCACTGGTCTGAACCCTCGTGTGTTAAACACTTGGACTTGTCATACCCTGGGTAGGAAAGACTACATCGAGGACCTCAAGTATGTGTATTAGGAGCACTTTGAACTAGTTCTCAACAGTGACATACATGACCCAGACATGACAGAAACAAGAGTTCTTTGCAAAGTGCATCCTTCCCCTGCGAATCTTTGATTGCAGTTCACTTCACAAGTTTGTTAAAGCACAGCTACGGAGCATTTACTCAAAATTTTCTAGGGTTTTCTAAATATCTCAGGAGCTAAATGTTAATGCATCATTTCATCCAGAACGGTGCTTGTAGACTTTAAAGGGTTCTACCCGAGTCATAATTTGAATGGTTTGAAGGTTATCTACGCAGAAATGCCATACTCCTCTCTTTATTTATTGATAGTAAAATATTTTCAAAATTTTTGAAGAAAAAGAATCAAGGTGTTTTACTAAATAAAATTATTCTTTCCCCTCCATTATTATAGAAATGATGTCCCAGTTTGGTCCCCAGCAAGGAATTAGCACGTGCCATGACAGCTACAGGGAAATCGAAAGCGTCCAGGAGCCTGAAAATCAAATATTGGCAAACGTGTGTCATTGAATTAAAAAGTATTATACTGCATCATTGAGGTGTTAAGTGAATTCATGAGTGTTTAACTTTTTTAAACCTCTCTGATCTTATTTATTTCTTACCCTGTGTACATGTACGTTGTGCAGTAATATGATACTTTTTATTGAAGAGACATACGGACACGTCTCGGCATCTCACGTATGAAGTTCTGGAGCAACTATTGTACATGAATTTTTATAAGTCACTTCAATCTGGTATCTATAGATCATTCAGTATTTTTTCTTACTTCTCTCGGTGTTTTTTTCTCTCAATTCTTCATAAAACTCGTAATTGAGTGCATGTCTTTCAAATTCAAACACTTCGAAACAAATACTTATCGGTTTCACTTTAAAATATCTTAGAATCTTTTGCTGTATCGCCAGCAGCAGTCTTGCTGAAAAGCTCAAGGTATTTTCCAAACCATTCTCATACTTTCCACCGTGAATAAGTTTCTTTTACCTTCACGCACAACTTAACCCTGACGTACGAGTCTTGTAATGAACTTGTTTCAACGACGGAATTTCTGCAACATTGTGGCAATTGAAGTTTTAGGATCACAGCATCACACTAGCAAGATATGAAAAGCATTGCTGATCCTGAATAGTTGATAAGTTTTTCGTACAAAGTCAGGTGAAAATTACTCAATTCGACGACACTTTGAAAAATATTATGGAGCTGAATTCATCACTTTAATGTGGAACCAACCAGAACTGTGAACTGTGTAAAAGACCTCTTCACAGTAGAAAGTGCCTTGAACTGTTAGCGTGTACTATTTAGCTCAAGTCACGTA
This sequence comes from Trinorchestia longiramus, assembly GCA_006783055.1. Taxonomy (NCBI): domain Eukaryota; kingdom Metazoa; phylum Arthropoda; class Malacostraca; order Amphipoda; family Talitridae; genus Trinorchestia; species Trinorchestia longiramus. Next base: position 58,244 of record VCRD01000169.1, read on the forward strand.
CGAGCGTTTAACAACAAAAGGGAATAAAATTTTAATGAACCAAGTTATTTTGAGCAAGTCTTGAATCTTTTCCGCACATCAAGCTTTTAATCTGGATTTAACGTTTCCAGAATAATAAAAACACTACTGAATGGATGTTAATAGAGGCAAAATTATTCACCAGCCCAGTTTCAGACGCAGTTTTTCTCATTGAAGACCTGCAACGCTACATAGAACAAGGCAGACAGAGAAAGAACCTGTGGCAGACGCGAGCGTAATTTGCGATGAACATCGTAAAGAAACTTAGGTCCATAAAACAACCCATAAATACTGCGTGAATTGCTTCTCTAAATCCTTAGCTTATCACGGTGATCGCGTACTAAATAATTAACAGGCTTATAGATCAGCACTGTGACTAACCGAAATGGCAGCACAACCGTAGTCGGCATCGCCACCGCTGGACTTCGTCAGGCGACTCACAGAGAAAAGCTTAACTCAGGTGCATGTTGTTGCCTGATTGCACTGCTCGTTTTCAATTGAGCGACTTCACATTATGGTGAAACTAACTCGCAGAATAACGCCATCGTGAATTAAACTAATTTTTTTCACTCCTTAACAATTCTCCGTTGTCAGAAACTTGGGCTACTGCTTCGGACGATATTGGTATTTTACTTGGGCATTTGCTTAAGTAAGATGATCGTTTTCTAGTCTGTTTATGTGCACTGACCTCATCCACACTTTCGTCGCTCTACAGGTTCCACTGCTCATTTTATATTTAATTTTAACTTCATGATCCTTGTGATAAGAATCGTCCTGAAATTTCAATTTGCAGAACAAGCTACGCATGCAATTGATGAAACCTACCTGGGCTACGTAAATGTGAATTAGGTATGAATAAATTACACATCTGAGCTCAGTGATTTACAAGTAGCAGTTTATTGTAATCAAAATGCACTAAACATATATAACATTTAAGATCGGAAACCATGCATCGTAAACTGTGTAGTTCAGGAGAATTAACTGTCAAAATATTATACAATCTACATTCCCGTGTAATCTGTATTAGATCAGTTTAATTTCGGGTGGAAAAATCCGTTGCAACCACGGTTGGAATGTGAGTACATCTTTCGGTTTCAATTGCTAAACTTTGTAATTTTATGTCGAACTTTATTATGTAGTTTAAAACCTAGGAACTGATAGCGATAAATATGCAACTAATAACAATAAATAGGCAACTAATAACGATAAAGATGCAACTAATAACAACAAATAAGCAACTAATAATGATAAACATGCAAATAATCACAATAAATAAGCAACTAGTAACAATAAAGACGCAACTAAAACCAATAAAAAAGCATTAATAACGATAAAGACAGATGCAACTAATGAGGATGCAACTAATAACAATAAATAAGCAACTAATAAGGATAAAGACGCAACTAATAACAATCAATAAACAACTAATAACGACAAAGACGCAACTAATAACAATAATTACGCAACTAATAATAATAAATAAACAACTAATAACGATAAACATGCAACTAATAACAATAGATAAGCAACTAATAACGATAAATATGCAACTAATAACAATAGATAAACAACTAATAACGATAAATATGCAACTAATAACAACAGATAAGCAACTAATAACGATAAAAACGCAACTAATAACAATGAATAAGAAACTAATAACGATAAATACGCAACTAATAATAATAAATAACCAATTAATAACGATAAAGACGCAACTAATAACAATAAAGAAACAACTAATAACAGTGAATAAGCAACTAATAACAATAAATAGGCAACTAATAACGATAAAGACGCAACTAATAACAATATATAAGCAACTAATAACGATAAATACGCAACTAATAATAATAAATAAGCAACTAATAACGATAGAGACGCAACTAACAACAATAAATAAGACACTAATAACGATAAATACCCAACTCATAACAATAAATAAGGAACTAATAACGATAAAGACACAACTAATAACAATAAATAAGACACTAATAACGATAAATACCCAACTCATAACAATAAATACGCAACTTATAACGATAGATACGCAACTTATAACAATAAAGACGCAACTAATAACGATAAAGACGCAACTAACAACAATAAATAAGCAACTAATAACGATAAATACGAAACTAATAACAATAAAGACGTAACTAATAACGATAAAAATGCAACGCTAAAAATTCTTAATTTATGGTGCAGTTAGCGCTGGGAATGCAGCCCATAAGTTTAAATTGATGGTTACGCACTGAAGTTAAAATAGAACTTAGACATGCCTAGTGAATTTAATACCCTTGGGGCCTAGTCAATATGTTCCTTCCATGTTGAAGGAAACGATAATCCACCTACTAATGAGACATTAGGGTAATCTTGTGAGACATTAGGGTAATCCACCCACTAATGAGACATTAGGGTAATCTTGTGAGACATTAGGGTAATCCACCCACTAATAAGGCATTAAAGTAATCTTGTGAGACAGAAAAATACTAAACCTGTGTTATAGTTTTCCAGATGATTTGATCAGACACAAAATGATGTGGTGTTCATATTCCACCAGGAGCCGAGCTAAGTAGAATACACGTAAAACAGAGTCAAATCGAAGGTGTAACGGAATATCACACTCATTAAGTGTATCTTTATGAGTCCTATTTTTCCACGCTGAATTATTCAGACCCTCTAACTAACCCATCATTCAGATAAGTTTTTACATGTTAAGCCACAACATTGAGGCAAATTTTTGATGTAAAATTTAAAAAGCCGGAACAAGATCATCACAGGCTTCCTCGGGGTCCAAGTTTAACACATAATCTTACTCTTTACCTGATTCTATCATGCCTCTTCGTACACTCTTCACTCACGATATTGATCGACCTAAAGTTAATGTTGTAGCACTAACTTTTTAGTGCGACACTTCAGTCGTTATGTTCTGCCCTTAGCGAAAACAAGCGTCTCTTTATTGGATGAAAGAGTGAGACTATAAAAAACAACGCAGACTCGAGTGACTGTACCTGGACTATGTAGCAGACGTCGGTTGGTGAAATTTAAAGGCGTCTATTATTCTTTCCTTATGACTTCCTCAAGTATTAAAAGACCAGCGGAACGAGCGGTAAGCTTGCTATGAGGCTCTAACTGCCATTAGTGTAGAGTTTTATGAAGTCATAAAGAAATGCAGCAATATGCAATTTGATGGAGTTGATGACTAACTGGCTTTTTGATTGTTTCAAATGAGGCTGTTTGGACCATAACAGTTAGAAGAGAAAGAGTTACTCTAAGTCCATGACTCTAATAAGAGAGATGGAGAACCATGACCGATCATTACTGACTTCGTTGTGACAATAAAGAGTGAGCCATGCGCTCTTCCGTTAACCCTATTATCATTATAGAAGCTTTATGGACCGTTAGCTCATGCAATTGCACTAAATTAAGCCGCGCTTCTTTGTATCTACAGATTAGCAGTCAAATTTGGGTCCGGAAATTATATCAGTTTAGGAGAATATTTCTGTTAATTATTCCACTGAAGAAAATATACTACACGTTTTTCTAGCATAATTTTTTTCCTAATTTTGACGTTGATTTGTATCGCAATCACGCGTAAATCTTGTTATTACAGCTAACATGGGAATTTGACAATGAGCACGCGAGCGAACTTAATGAAATAACTGCAGGACTTGCTTGTAATCAGTGTGATCTACTGGTCATTTGAAACAGGTACTGTAAAATTCTTCAAGCTACGATCTCAGCGATCAACGTACTTTTTCTTTTTCTGGCTGCCAAAATTAATATTATTTTTATTATATTCCTAGTTCAACTCCTGCAGCTTAGCCCTTTCAATCCGACTTTTGGTCTGCCAAGTTTTGGTTTTATTAGCCCAGAAATAAGACATGTTTTCCAAATTATGAATCTATTTGTCGCGTAAATATGTTTCTTGCCGTTGGGACAAATACATATATCCTATTAAGTTCAAAAGTGTTTACATAATTGAAAATATCTGTGAGTACATATTATAATTTTTGTTTCCTTTAAGGGTTCACGGAATCGAACAATTTTATCAGGGTTCTGTATAACAATGAACACATCAGGACTTATCTCTCTCAGCAAAACCTTTTTCATTTTGCACATGTAGGAAGAGAATCTGAACTATTTCTTACGTTCCGTACTGAATCCCTCTCTTCCGCAGAGTGCGTAGAATTTGTGCACGACACTGTTTGTAAAACGAAATAAAAAGAATTTATTTTAACAGAGTTAAAAAAAATTCCTGCCACGTACAATACGAACAACGATCTCTAACTCCGTCATATTGGTAAGTTCATGAATAAACAGTCAGTGAACGATCAACTAAATCAGGCATAGTCTTCCTTACAGTACTTCCCTATTGCTCTTCTCCCATTGAAAGCGTTAAAGTATAATAGAAAGTCAAAACCTGAACAAAATGATGAAAACACGTCAATTTCATGGGAGTCCGTGACTGCTTCTCGTCAGGGCTGACTTTAACGGGCATTGCGAAATTCAATGAACACAATTCTGCAGCTTGGCATTTTTGTTAGTCTGGGAGAGGTACTTGTATCTCAGCTCTTGTAATTTATCATAGTTTGGTGTTCTGTTCGGTAAAATTCCATTCAATCGGAAAAAATATGCAGTTATAAATCTCGTTAAGCATGTAACTCTTACAAAGCTCGTCGATTTAACTCATTAGATAAATAAAATACAATGAAAAGGGCTCACGGTTGAGTAGAGATTCATGTGCAGTTAGGGACAAAATTATTTGAACACCACCAATGTTCATTACAAATCATAATTTCTTCGAGTTCAATACTGGTATGATTCCCAACTCTTCACACGTTAAGTACTTAGCATAACGTGGGGCAACATACATCATAATTGTCATTCTCACATTGACGGCAGGTTGAAATACACTCCAATACACAAAAGAATATTGAAATTTGATGACTACACCAAAATATTGAATGAAAAGCTCAAGCTAGCACCACAAAAACTTAGGCTCGGCCAGCAGTTTAAATTCCACTACGACAGTGATCCAAAGCAGATCCAAAGCAGATGTGTAAATCTGTGACTGCATGGCTTCAAAAAAAATGAAATTACAGTTTTTCCGTGGCCTTAAGTCATCTCTTAAATCCACTTGAAATTCATGGTGAAAATTAAAGGTTCGAATACATCTACAGTCTACGAAGATATTTTCAAAATTTGATATATGTGGTAATTGAAAAATGGTATAATATCCTAGCAAAAACGTGTTTAAATGTGATTGAAAAGTGTAAAAACTGTTTGATGGAAGTTACCAAGATAAAAAGTCATGCCATTGACCATTAATATCGTTATTATGTTCCAATATTGTAGCTGTACTCTCATTTCTGTTATATCATTCTTTGTATGATGTTTTTGTTAAATTTGTTGAATTGAACCTGTCGTTTTGAAAACTGAGTTTTAGGTTCCCTTTTATACACTTAATAACATATAGAAAACATGAAATCATATGAGCATTAAATTATAAAAAATGATTAAACGTATTGAACATTGGTGGTTGCATCACTAATTTTGTCGCTAACTTTACAGATAGATACAGAATGCGGCAACATAATTTCTTTTTTTAAAAGGAAATTTCTTTGAAACATTGAGTTATGTTGCTGCACCCTGTAAATTTAATTTCATCAGGCGTATAAAATAATATTTAACTATCCAACAACGTTCATGCCCTGTTAATTGGTAAAAATTATTTTGATCATTGTGTTCATTGAAATTTTGTAACGATAACGTTTAAAACAAAGAAAATACAAATTAGTGAAATAAACACGATGATACGCTATACAGATTCTTTGCCAGAAAGCAGCATTTTATTCTAAATTCCATGCACCGAGTGCTGCACTAAAACAGCATTAACTTATTCCTATGTGTGCATATACTTATATCTTTACCTACTACTTGCCCCTTTTATTTCTTCAGTTTTCAATGAGATTATTTTTTCGCGACTCCTAGCTTCCCTGAACAGAGAAAAGGAAATCAAATCCACCCCATATTCAATCCCCGTTTTCTACAAGCGTTTTCACGGGCGGTTTGGGTACTTCAGGTTATGAAGCTGTAAGGTAAGATAAACGCTTTACGATGCTGATATGAGAGAAGCATTTCAGGCCTTTATCACAAGAGTGTTGACAGCGAGCACTTCGTATACATGCCACTCGCGTCGCCTCGAGAGCGAGATGGAACTAAATTGCGTACTTTAACCACGTAAGGCCCATTAGCAGTATTTATTGGATACTATGACTCAGTCCTATATCAGTGATGAAAGAAATCCAGGTATATTTTAAACGCATATGCTCAAATAAACGAATAACAAGTATGCGCACAAATAAATATTTTAACATTTGCAGCTGTTTTTCGATATTTCTAAAAACGTGTCAACTTCAAAATAAAGAATATAGTCGATTTTCTAATCAAGGGTTTCGAAAGACTTACACCTGATGCACCTGGCATAGTAGGCAAATGAGCTTGCATAGCGAGGCTCTAATTATTGCTAACTTTATTATTCAGGAGTAACTGCACATGCATGATTGCATGACACCAATTTGTGCGAAGGACGCAAGCTTGGTTGTCGTCCAGATGATTGAGCAGACTCCCATAATGAGAAGGTTAGAGCAGACTTGAGATCAGTTAATTCATCTCATTACTCAGGCATGATGGAGCGGAGGTCTCTGAAAATCTCTTAAGGAAAACTTCTATTATGGTCGCCCAACTCGCGCAGTGCTGGGCTAGCGTGATTAATGCGTTGACGCGAATTTACTTGGCACTCAGCATGTGAGTCTTGTCGTGGCGAGAGACGAACGGCGTCGTACATAATCCTTAACGACTCTAAATAATATATCGAGTACTTTCAAGGCATGGACTGCGCGTTTTAATTGATTCATTGTTGTAGAGGAAACATCTCTCTTCTGCGCATTTTGTCACTGTGAGATTTGCGGCGCACGAAGCACACAGGATTTAACGGTCTCGGAGACGACTTTATCTCGTGAGAAAGTGCGGTAAACTAAATGTTACTAGTATAGAAAAGTGAATAGAAATTCAAGCATCGGTAGGTATATTGTTACTCCTCTAATAATAATGATGAATGTAATATTTTAGTGAGAAAATTGCTGTCAAATACACCTACTACTTCACTTCTCACGCACTCTATCGTTAACGTGTCATCACACTATTATTTGTAGGAATTTAAGTTATTTCATTGCGTGCGTTAAAATCCTGGTACAAAGTCTAAAATAAAGTGAAAATATAAGGCATATTCAACGCACGTGCATTTAATAAATTCTAGTACCTTGTGGAGATGACCTTAGAAATTTCATGTTGAATTGCTGAATTCATTTGGAAGCATCAATCAAGACAATGCACGCACTTTACGCTCCAGACCGGTTACATTCTCATTCTGTCCACTCTTTATGCAAAGTCTGGAGGGCTTGAAGTGAACGGCTAATTTCAGATTGCATTATCGACTATTTTTCTCAATGCTATTTCTTAAATCCAATTATCTTGACTTGTGTCCTTAATTCTGCTTTAGCTCAGTTGTGCTGCTGTTTGAAGAACAATAACTGCAGGCCCTAGAAAATATCATCTTATTGGGAATTGTTGCGCTGGTGTTAGTGAAGACGATAATAATAAAAGAAATACTGCTAGCGATAGCTTTTTTAAATTCAAACCATTTAATCGGTTTTTGTTCATGAGAAGTAAGCAAGCCTTGACAAAAATGCAGCTGAAATAGCATTTTTGAAAATTGTTCTTCGAAGTACAAGCGTTAAAAGCCAGCGCTCGTGCACGTTTTGTCGTGAATAAATCACTTTGAGCTTCATTCTTTTTAGGTGACAGAGAAGGATCTGAGAGCATGGCCAATTGATGAACTCTATTATGAGGTTCTTCCTAGATCCAATATATAATGTATATATTATACATTTTGCGTACCACTTTGTTATATGTACGTACATAATGTACTACGGTTTAGAATTTGTACTCTTCCTAAAATTACACCAAAAAAGTATAATAGAGTGGGATTGGAAATTTTTTGATATTTCTGCAGTAAATTTTTGATGATATCCAAGAAAAATGAATTGAAAGAATAGAATAGAATAGAATAGAATAGAATAGAATAGAATAGAATAGAATAGAATAGAATAGAATAGAATAGAATAGAATAGAATAGAATAGAATAGAATAGAATAGAATAGAATAGAATAGAATAGAATAGAATAGAATAGAATAGAATTGAATATGGCAATAGGAACGAGCCGTTTGGCCCATTCTTGCGCCGATACCCAAGTCCTATGTCGTCTAAAGTAAATCTATCAATCATACACATACACCTTAACCATGTAAGTCAATTCAGTCATGTACATGCATTTCACTCACGCACAGGCATTTCAGTCACGCGCATTTATCTCAATCATACACTGTCCCTAGGAGTTAGGGAGATAGAGTTAGTACGTTATAATACTGGGGGCTCGTAATCCAATATTTGTCGAGACGATTTTTGAATGTGTTCACAGTGCGAGAAGAAAGCACAGTGTCTGTATAAGTAACATGATGTTTATAAGTCATTATTTTAATAATTACTTTAATTGTTAATGATGTCCAAACGAGGGTTATAATTGATGGGCTTCCATCCATCGAATAACCTCTATTATTGACGTGAGAAATTGTTAACTTGTTAATAAGTGATCGTCGATCGTAGATTTAGTTGAACGTGTGTGTCAATTAATTTAAGTCGTTTCTATTCTTGTTAACCTAATCCCAACTATTTCATTTGCATTATCATTATTATTATGTTCATAGTTCAACTCTCATTTACATTTCTGCGCTATTTCCTTCTATTGTGATTATGATGAAAAGTTTTCGAAGGTAATAAATTTTTTACAAGCGTCTAATCACCTCCGTAGCGTTTGTTGTTTGTCATTATTTATTGAAGCCAGTCACTCCTCTGGGTGATTATACTACATATAATCATTATGTTAGCTGCCATTTGAAGATTTTAAATTCAGCTTCGTAGCTCCGTACTTATTAAAGGTTAAAAATGTACTTTCGAGCCCTTGTGACATTTCCTTTACTGTTATGTTCTTCGGAAACGATCTGGGTTGAACCCTTCCGTTTTTTATGCTTACAAGTCTAATCACCATTGCCCGTCCATTCCATCACTCTTTCCACACACACCCTAGTCTGAGCCATCCATCTTTAGTTCCTCCCTCACTTTACGATGCTTTAGAGCCTTGCTTAGAATTTATAGGGCCATGGAGAAATATGTCGTATATTTTCCATGCCCTATTAAAAACTATGGGGCGAGTCAGCCATAAATTAGAGATCACACCGGGTGCTCTTTGTGGTGCGAGTCTCGGGGTGTCGGCAGTCCGTAATAATCTGCAGCTGCGAGCTCTGGCTCTAAAATATGAGAGATCATGCATCAAATAAAATAGTTCACTGCAGTGTTTGTTCTCTTGACTTGTTTATCTTTAGGAAAGCTAGGAAATGATATTCTGATGGTCGTTTGTTTTCATTAAACTCTGAAAATTATTATACAAAAGCTACAAACCTGGTATCAACATCCGGTATGACTTTCAAAATAGTGTTTTAAACACAGTGTATAAGCCACGTGTGGTACGTTTGTTATGCTACATGCATTTCCCCCGTTAAACTTTATCAATACTTGCACTAAATTTTTCTCTGTATTCGTAAACCAGGTTTCTCTTTGTCTAGAGCGACTCGGGCATACAAAGCCCCCAGCTTTCGTTATTTTTTGGCTTCACTTTACAGAAAGAGAACTCACAATGGTTTCAAACCTTAAATCACTGGGAGGAGAGTCAGGGGGACAATGTTTAATTATTTTCTCTCACTCCACCGCGGACAAATTTCCTGTGCTTTTATCGTTAACAAATCAACCTTGAGTGTGGTGACGGTCATCATTATGGTCGGCTTTCACATGGCGTCGCTTTGTTATCATTCGTCTTGGACTGAAGAGCAACCACGTCGAGGCTGCCATTGAGTTCTCTACCATCCATCAGGCGGGCGAAACTGAGCAGTTCTGTGTAACCCCATCCCGCTTATAAATCAATCTCGCCCTGTAATCACCATCGCCATTCATTCTCTTCTGTGACGCTTCCCCATTTTTCTAAGGTTATTATTGGCAACTCATCCATCTTCCACACTGAAGTCATTTCCATTAGGATTCTCTGGCATTACATCGATTGCCGCACATCAGGGTTTCCTGTCTCCGTCATGTTGGCGCACGATACCACGCTGTAGCATTGCAATCTGCCCTCAATTCTGGCTTTAGATTTTAGTTATTTGAAAAAATCAATCTGAAAAGAAAATTAGGTCGTAGCTATTTGAAAAAAACAATCTAGAAAGAAATTAAAGAGCTATTATGAACACCATAATAGATTATTCTATTTTGGCAGGAGACTGGAGAAACAGTACATATAAAGAAGCCTGAAACCAAACAGTAAAGAAACTCTAAGAATACTTCTTTCTCTGTTCAATGACGGGCGCTGGTAATGAAAAATGCCATTATTTCTGATGTTGTGTTGCTTACGTTGAAAAATTACACGCTTTGCGTGCAGTCTGAGCTAATCACAATGAGAAAGTTCTGAGAAATATGTATCTTGGTGGAATGGATATTGCGAATCAAATATTTTTTCAGTACGAAATTCTCAATTAAGAGTTGTTGAAAAAATTTTTGTGAAGAAATTTGAGATAATATTTCTGGAAATCCTCTTGAGCTATCCGATTAGAAGAGTGAATCGGGGAAAGAATATCAAGAATTGCATTGGAAAGTTTCCACGCGTAAAACAGTGAAAAGATCAAATAGCAAAAAAGAGCAGCACATTCGAGAGAAAAACGGTGCCAGAGATGTTCCTTAGACATCGCGCTGCTGAGCTCAACAAATCGCCGCCATTGTCCCTGGATTGCTTCAGATCCTTCTAAGAAGCTCCATTGTTTAGCTTGAGAAGGGAACAACAATTTTCGTTATCGTAACTTCATTGACGAAGACAGCCGATGCTTTTCTTCAAAAATAATGCAGGATAGTGTATACTGTGCCTATAACATAAGCAATGTGAAAAAATTTACATCGTTTTACTCTATATGATAGTAATCTACGTACTCTCACACGGGGAACGATCATGCGTATGTTGGATAGTACTCAATTTTTAGCTAGCAAAACAAGCAATTAGCGTTTTTCTTCTCAGCAAAATGTGTACGTTACGTCAGAATACGTTAGAATGTGTTACGCCAAGTAAAGGGTACCACAAAAAATGTATACAATTTTAAAAGGCTGAAGTTTGAAAACTACTGGTATTCATAAGTTGTACACAAGGTAGGTAACAACGTATTCTGGATATAAAATAAAACTTTAGGTTTTGCTCTTTCGAATGAAACTCGTCGCAGCCTTCTAGTATCAGTAGTAGTCAAACTCCAACTTTTTAAAAGTATATACATATTTTGGGAGCACTCTGTATCTTCTCACAGGATGTTTATGGCTGAGTGTTTAGCTCACTCAGACAAGACGACCATATAATTTCTGGCAACTCTGGGCATCAGGAGAGAAGGCTGCATTGCATAGGTTTCATTCGTCCGCGTCATGATCTTATTTGTCTTAACTGACATGTTGATGAAATTTCTCAGTGTTCGTCAATGAAAACTGCGCGCGAGAAGCATAAGACAGTTATTGAATACGCACAGCAGTAGATAGGTTTCATTAGTAATATAAGTTTTCTGGGTGTGAGGTTTTATACGTAATTTTAAAAAAGGTTGGCAAGGTCACTACTCGCACGCCTTATGAATGCATGATTTTCGAAGGATAATGAACTCCTTCAACCTACGTAAATGCAAAATGAGCTAAAAACTAAAGAACTTGAGAGGTAATTCATGTCGTCACTGCGGCCTTCCGTTCCTCTTCATCATTTACCTCAGAAAAATATAATTTTCAGCTGTAACCAAATGGCTAGGGTATCTTTGATACCCTAGATATTTTCAAGCATGTCGGGTCTATGTCACTAATGGTGATTTATTAAAGAGTAATGAGAGTTATTATAATGCTAGTGGGTATGCCCGATAAAAATAATGGGTTTTAATATCACACATTTGAAGGAAGAACTTCAAGCAACAGATTCTCAGACCTAATCAGAAAGTCTACAGATTTAACTCCAGCGGTTAAGAATCTATATGCTTGAACGTCTACGGATTTGACTACCAGCATCTAAGAGAGACTCCCATTGTAATAACATAGAAGAAATTACGCACAAAAATGTATAAATGTATTTATTTAAGGAGATATCTGGTGTTTTATTATACAGTGTTGATTATTTTATAATCTCTTGCCTAATACTAAAGAACAGAACAATGCAAAAGGTGACTATGAATATTTTTTTTTCACATAGTGGCATCAAATGCTCAAATAAGAAAAATATGCATGAGTTTTGGCACATTATTTACCTATCAATGGTTCTAATATTCATGTCTGGATATAATGAACCGTAGTCACTCTGGTTTTAAAAATAAATACGTGGCTTTCAGAAGAACTTGTGTAATCCTTGCGTATGAACTACAGGTCATCCATTATTTACAGGTAATTCATGAGGCAGAATTTTCTACTCTATGTATAGCAGCAAACTTTCAATGCGAACATCAGGGAAGTTGTCCGATGGTTGTAGGTCATTGAGGTTCAACGCAAACTGTTAACGCTCGCACATGCTGCTCGTTATTTTTTGAAAAATATGAAGAAGGAGCCGCAACACAAGAACTGGAAAGTCCTTCTTCGGAACGAACTTTTCTGTCAGTTTCTAACTTCATGACAGAGTACACTTATGTCTCGTCACAGCTAAAAACTAGGTGTGGCATTCCGAGTAGTGCATAATACCGATAATTAGACATTAGTAATAATGACCCCATTTGTTAAACGAATAAGTAGAAGACTCGTAGCACATTTTATATCAGCGTAGTTCAGTGTAGTTCATAAAGAAAAATGACAGTACAGCTTTGCTTGCAGTCAGATGTTTTGCTTCATGATTTCTTCCGTGTAAATTATTAGTTATTGACATTCTTCGACTGATAATAAATAGGATAATCAAATGCTTCGATAATAGAGGTAATGACACTAGTATTCATAATGTATTCAAAGGTATAAGATAAAGAAAGAGTATAATTACATACATCACATTTGTATACTTCCATCTACAGCCACACAAAGAGGGCTGTCACTCAAGCGTTGGGCAAGAGAATCATTCATACCTTTGTTTATTTATGCATAGATTATATGTTATATAGATTACAATATATAAATTATGAATTGAGAATGTATGTTTTCCCTTACAATTTACTAGGAAAAATACAGGAATCAGTATCAAAAATACAAGTTTTTTCGTAAAGTTAATGAAAGCAATTTTTAGTATTTTATATTCTTCCGTTTCACGTACTATAAATAAGGAAATGTAGATAACCGTAATCTGAGATAAGCATGTAGCCTCTTCAAACTTTAGAAATGAACTTCAGTGTTGTCATTTCAACCCGCCCATAAAACCATTCTAAAATGTTTTATCATTTCAACGGCCTGCTTTATATCACTCGAATTACACATAAGCCTTCGTGAAAATTATTAAAAACGCTCAAGGCTCTCAATTAGTTCGCCTTAAACAAAATGAAATCACCTCATTGAAACTTTTTTATAAATATTATTTCGTGCATCTGAAAGAAGGATCGAAATTCTCTTAACCCTGAAATGCCGCATTGACGAGGTTGAACAATTCTTCGAGGATCAACTAGTTTTATAGTTGCGAAGGGGCTAAATAACTAATTGGTAGTTCTAAAACATGATCCACAAAAAATCGAAGTCTTTTCAGTCTATAGACTAATTATAAAATACGTAGAAGATGGTTTATTCATTAAAAACAAGTAAATTACGTATGCAATCTACAATACATGTATGACATACTCATTACATTACTGAATAAGACAAAATTAAATTCCTCAATATTCATAATATCATCATATTTAGCATATGTGCAATCATGTTTTACATTGGAATATGTAGGAGAACAAGCCCTTGGATCTGAAAGATATGCCCTACATATTCTGCGACAGTCAAGCGAATCGTTCGCGGAGCAGCGCCAACTTCCCGTGATGCGCTATGCGCCCACCTGATATAAAACATTTTCTGTTGAGCAGAAAACTCGGAAAAAACTGTGAAATAAATGTAATATGAAAAAAACAATAAAATAAACATTAGATAGTTTAGCTCAGTTCGTAAAACAACTGTCGCTGGGTATGCAGTTGACACGTAAAAGTTTTCAGTTTCTTCAAAATTGTTGGTGTCAACCGAATTTTAAGCTGCAGGATACAATGCCAGTCGAGGACAGTCATCGGGAGATCATTGCATACAAGCATCTCTTTTTTCTAAAGTAACGGACACGAAGAAAGACGTTTGACGTCTGCTGAAGTACGAACGTCTAAGTACAAGTCATCCCATACCGGAGCACCGCGGAAGTTACGAATCCTGATTCGTCGACCGGCCTTAGACGTGACCAGAAACGCTGGTCCATCCACTAAGCTGTCGATTCAGTTCGACCTCTTTACAAATACGTCAAACATTTTATTATTAATAAATTCACTAGTTTTTACTTATGTTATTGAACCAATCGAGACAGCTGACATATGGGAAGTAATGGTTCCCCTTTGATGGTGCATATGGGCTAGAGGAGGAGGAGTGACCCAAGATTGCGCTTTTCTCCGATGGCAAGAACCGTCTCACTGTGAATGTTGATAATGCTATTGGCAATTTTTCTGAGATATGGAGTTAGCTTCACAGCCTGCTAACAGAATAAAAATTAATAGATCACCTCTAAAACTGAATTAATTATTTTGTAATTGATCAATCCTAGTGGATTGAAATTGTTGATGAGGAGGAGCAGTGTGTTATACATACAGCGGGCATCCCTCACCTGAAGTATGGATTCAAAGGTAAGCTTTCACTTTGAAATTTCAAAAAGGATTCAAGTGATCCAAATTTTGAAAAACTATTGGGAATACGTTCCATTTACATTCATGATGTCAGAACACGTAAAGTCAATTTAAAATCATCTCTACTTAAAACACGTTTTGGTGAGGATTATCATTAAATCGCCTTAATAGATATTGCTGTGTGAAGGATTCCTGTAAATTGAGCTATTTGAAGTCTCTTTTAAAGAACTTCACGTACCGTAGCTTCAAATGGCGGATGAAAGGTAGCTCTTTTTTGAACATAGTAAGAGAGCGCAAAAATATTCAAAATTCATGAACAAGTAGGTAGATAAGAACCACGTTTACTAGGTTGAACACGCATTGGCCACTATAGTGTGATCCACGCTATTAATTCAGACTATTTTTTTAAATACGTGTAGAAAACATGAATAGGTATTGCAAGTTATTTCATTTTAAGGACTCAACTTAAGGTACTTCTTATCTTTTTTATCTTTTTCAAATCTATTAAAGTTGGAGGAAAATAATTTTCCTGAAATTTGAGTATTTTTTATGTCCAGAGATATTAATTTTGAGTAATTTTTACAATGAATTACTGACCCGAGGAGAGTTAAGCCACAAATATCAATGTAAACAGTGAAAATTGGCGAAAAAATGGCATCTATTAAACAATATTCATCGATGAAGGTTATTTATTGATATTGTATCAGTTATATTTGAGGATCCCAAAGATACAATTGCTTGTTGAGTTCACCAATCTATCTTTTTTTCAGTTGGAGTCACCTTTTGAACCCAAGTACCGATGATTGAAGACGACAGTAAGGCGATGCTGGTCGTGAGCTTTTTATATTATTTTAGTTGAATAATTCACTTGAGAAGTGATTGAAGATCTCTCCTCGACGTACGGCCTTCCCTCGGAGATTCCTCTAATGAGATGCTTCGTCTTCAACATAAGAATATTTCTGGAAATAGGCAGCAAAACCTAGGCTCGTAATTGATGTGGCTAACATTCTCAATCTGAAGTAACGCAACTGTGTGAAATCTGTCTAGTTAACATTCGTATGCAAGGAGTTTTATAGAAAATGAATGTCACATGAGGTAATTCTACCGGCGCGAATTTTTTTAAATTTCATCAATATATACTGTCAGGAAAAGACTGAGCTAGAGACACATAGCTTGAATTATTATGGCTCTTGAATTAGCATTAACGGAGTGCCATATATCAACTGCAATGAAGTTTTATACACCTGTATCGGACTGATAGAAGACTTTTATTAGTGTGGAAAATACTGAGAAAAATTTGAATCTGATTGCAGTTTTCCTTGAATAACAAAGATCGCCGCCTTTAAACGCTGCACAGTCAGGGTCATATCAATCCCGTTTCCCCGAGTCCTTAAAAAGATAATTTATGCACGGACATCCTGTAGATAATTACAGCTGTTCTAGCAGTCCTGCCGCTTTAAAACAGGTTGTGTACTCGTATACATACGGCATACAATTACTTCGTGACCAGAACGCGGCGGCGCTGCTGAACTATCATTAATGTGTACGTGAAAATGATGTTGCAATTCAGTAATTTAATAAATATCTTGAATGCTGACATGCAAGTCAGATTCACACTTGGTGGACGATTATCATCGTTGAACTTCAAGTCGAAGCACAAAGCGTTGCAAGCTATGATGCAACTAATCAGCACAACACTATTGTTGCAGTGCAACAAACTGCTGCAACACTATGCAATGGTTAAACAGTGTACCTCATGTTGCAATAACTTTCTGGTCACAAATCTTGTTCCAAAAAGCTTCTACGGCTGTCTCCTACAAAATTTCCTTAGATTTTTATGCTTAAAAGATAAAGGTTGAAGAAATGGAATCTTTTAATGTTTCAGAACTCCGGAGACCGAAAAATCTTTACGTTTTCTAAAATGAGGAAAGAGTATGTAATTAAAACAAATGATTCATTCAAAAGAATTACAAACATTTATCAAATGACAGGAATTAATAATGATGGGAACATACATTCAATTTTTATGAGGGAAATTTACTCAAGTGGGATGTTGAAGATTCGTTGTGCAAGAGCCATCTCTCTCTGCTAAAGTAATGTTTTAAGTTGACCTATTCGATACCCCGTAACCACTACGAAACACCATGCAGTTTCACAGATTTAGCTCAGTGAAGCAGAGAAACTTGTGCAAATTAAAATCATATCTTATGCGTGTGGAGCCTCGGCAGAGATGCGGTCAGACGTGCTTCATCTGGCGCATGTCCCGTCAAATAGAACGCCCGCCAAGGCGTGTGACGGGCCCGTCAGTCCCGGGAACACGCGGGGTGGACGTGTCAGCTTGTCGGGGGCTTTTGTGTCGGGTGCTAATGGACGGATTCGGTTCACTTGCACACATGACGGCTGAGTTAGGAGGCCTGCCTCCGAGGTGTCATCGCCGGCAAGAGCGGTGGCTGGCGCAACAATGTAGGAGTTATGGAGCGACAGCTAAAATATGAGCGAGGCAAGGGCGTCATTGTGATTCCCGAGCACCGCTAGTTATTTGTAATATATCTAAGTACAGTACATGCATGTGTATACCTCGTAGAGAATGCAGACAGAATCTACCTAATCACATTACTGCGTTGGAAACTAATTCTAAATTTTAAATCATAACTTTGTCGAAAGACATTTTATCCACACTGATTGTCGCGCCTGAATGCGATGAAGGCAAGCGATTGCGATGGAGGAATGCTTGGGTCTGACAGCACCCTTGTCACCTGAGACTGCGTTTGGTGAACGAACAGCAAGATGAGGCAGTGAAGCTGCCAAGGACGAAGAATTAACACAGAAAATGCTAGCATCAAATTTCACTCATCGTGATGAATACTGACATGCCTTCAGCGCAACCAGTAAGCTCAATATAAGACTGAATCTGAATCTAATCTATGATACGTTGGAACTTCGTTCCTTGCAAGTTCTTCATGAATGAAATCATATTATACTGTACTTTAGCTTGCTTTGATTGTTCTATTCGATATCACTTTAAAAAAATATAATAAATGACATCTTGGGACCATTTCTGCCATGGAGTAATCGCTATATACAGGCTTCTTTCTTTAGAAGTTGATGCTAATTCTGAACCATGTGTATTGATTTGGATGTAAGTTGGTGAATGTTTTTCATCTTGTCTAACTTTCCCAGGACCATTCAGAAAATAAAGCTACTTTAAGTTACCTAAAAATGGCTGATCGGAAGCAGATCCTGCGGAACTAATTAGTTGTGTGCAGACTATCTCTAGACTATCATCTTGAACTATCTCAATGACTTCACATGAAAGAGCCGTTCAGTAAAACTTCGTGTTCAAAGAGCTGTGATGATATTTTTTGTAGCTAATGAAGACCAAGCGCTGAGGTATCATAGGTAAACTGAGACTGTTATTTATAAGAACAAATTAATGAAGCTACAAGCTCACAGGAGCTTAGAATGGCACCCTTGAGGGAACTCGAGGCTATGATCTACGCCTCTCGAGAGTCAGTAAGCCTGGTTGTTGAGTTCAGGTCATTGCTCACTTGAGTTACCGCAAGATTCCCAGCGGTGAATGGAAGATATGAGTCTAAGACACTGTTGACGCTCATTCATATTACTCATTGTGACTTTGAAGACATCGTTACATGTTACATGTTTGGCCAGGCTGTCGGATAGGAGAGCAACAGAAGCTGCGGCAAAATTGAGAGCATTGATCTCTGATCTTAGCAGAGAATATTTAGAATAGAATGAGGCTGTAGAAACGAACCTTCGGGCCCATTCTTGGGTCGGTTAATTACTTCGATAATTATTCGGTTATTTTAGCCAAGTCCCATGCCGTATTTCTAGCCGCGTCAACCATGTCGGCAGCGGGATTCGAACCCGGGTCTTTCCGCTCGCAAGCAGATTCGCTCACCAGTCGACCAAGCTGGTGATGTGAATTTTGCGAATAATATAAAAGAGACAAATTTGATAGTTCTATTTTGTAGTCATGAGGAATTTATTCGAGCTCATTTGAATCACCACAAATCTTTGGATGGTAATTATTCTCGTAAAGTTTCTTCTTCCAGGTTCGATTCACAACGATGTGCACACGGCTTAATTAGCTGCCCATTGCAACGTCATCGTTCCTCATTGCCTTTTCACTCCTACTTTACTACTATTCATTGCCATTCAATTCTACTTCAGTGTTCCTTCACTG
This sequence comes from Trinorchestia longiramus, assembly GCA_006783055.1. Classification (NCBI taxonomy): domain Eukaryota; kingdom Metazoa; phylum Arthropoda; class Malacostraca; order Amphipoda; family Talitridae; genus Trinorchestia; species Trinorchestia longiramus. The sequence goes on from VCRD01000169.1 coordinate 77,469, forward strand.
CTATATCATTGCTACTTCAGTGTTTCTTTACTGCTGTATCATTGCTACTTCAGTGTTTCGTTACTGCTGTATCATTGCTACTTCAGTGTTTCGTTACTGCTGTATCATTGCTACTTCAGTGTTTCTTTACTGCTGTATCATTGCTACTTCAGTGTTTCTTTACTGCTGTATCATTGCTACTTCAGTGTTTCTTTACTGCTGTATCATTGCTACTTCAGTGTTTCGTTACTGCTGTATCATTGCTACTTCAGTGTTTCTTCACTGCTGTATCATTGCTACTTCAGTGTTCCTTCACTGCCTATATCATTGCTAATTTAGTATTCCTCTATTGCAGTATCATTGCTACTTCAGTGTTTCTTTACTGCTGTATCATTGCTAATTTAGTATTCCTCTATTGCAGTATCATTGCTACTTCAGTGTTTCTTTACTGCTGTATCATTGCTAATTTAGTATTCCTCTATTGCAGTATCATTGCTACTTCAGTGTTTCTCTACTGCTATATGATTGCTAATTTAGTATTCCTCTATTGCAGTATCATTGCTACTTCAGTGTTTCTCTACTGCTTTAAGATTGTTACTTCAGTACATCGCCACTTCAGTGTTTATTCACTGATGCATCATTGCTACTTCATTGCTACCTTCTTTGGATGTGTTCAGCTTCAGCTGTAATTTCATAACGAGCAGGAGAGGTGATTGCTAGGATCCTGTTTTTATTTCGTTACAGAAAATACTATATATATATATACTATATATATATACTATATATATAGTACTATATATATATATATATATATATATATATATATATATATATATATATATATATGTAAATAACTATTATTTTACCTGATTATTTCCTAAATTTGGTTGATATTGAATTTAAATTAGTATGTTAATAAGAAGTTAACCCAAATCCGGCGTTGGTCTTCTTTTCTTCCTAATCTCGCTGGTTTTAATTATTGTTTTACTCTATGTCTGTCAAGTTTAATTTTCTCGCTCAGATGAATATCTCACCTCGTGAGCTGCAGATTATAACAAATAAAAGAACATTACTGTCAGTTTTTCAAGTGAGCAGGCTAACTGTCACCCTGTAACTGATCACATGACCAGCCCCAGCTGAGAAGCAATTCATCTACTTAACACTTGATCCGAGCCTTCACCGCCACTGTCATATTACCAGAAAAAATGCCAGAAAAAATATGTCGAGCAAATGGTGAAAAGATGGCCGCCTCGTCGACTGAAGTAAAAACGTCACGAAACACATGGTGGCGCGGCTGCTCTACTCGGCTGAAAAAGATCTGTGATGCATCTAGGCTTGCATGCCTTGAAGATATTTGAATACAAGAAGCAGTGAATTCTACATTTTACTGGCTAATTGCTACGGTGAACGATAATTTCGAATTTGAGATCACCTTACGAAACAAGTAAAAATTGGAAATCGTGTTTGCTCAAATGCTGTCTCATATGAAATAATATGGAATTAATAAAATATTCCTGATTTAAATACTCTATAAAATTACCAAATAGAACGTTTTTCACTGTCTATTAAGCGCACATGTTGAATATGAGTAGATTATTGTAATTTATGTATTAAATCTCACAACTTTAATTTCAGCTTCAAAAAGAGTGCTTTCTTTTCATTGTAGAATTGCACATTCTTGCTAATGCTGGTAGTAACACGTCGAAACATTTTCTTGTTCATCCCTTTCGCGGTTTCACAGAGAGCTTATTCTTAAATTTTCAATTGTTGATAGGTTGAGCTGATAGAAAATGGATCACATTGCTTCCCAAAACTAGTGTGCAAAACTTGACAAAAGGATATTGTCTAGAGCAGCGATTACAGACTGTCGAGTGGTACCGATTTAGCGATTACACGGTGGTGAATCAGTAAATTTTCTGAAGTTTCTCAATATTTTGAAGGGAATATTGTAATCAGCTGTCTGACCATATCTTCATGGGCAAGAGGACTACTATCAACAGGACGGCGCTCATTTTTACTGCACAAACGAACGCTTCTTATTTTTATTCGACGAATTTTCTGACCGAATGATCAGCTGCCGATCGAACCAGCATTACCCCATCCATTTCCCTGACCTCAGCCTCAATTACAATTTGAAAAAATTGTGATAAAAAAGGCAAGATGAATAAGCAAGGAAAAAGTTTGACGTGCAACTGCTAGCTTCAGCAGGAGTGTTCAGATCAATGATCCTACTTCGAAACTGAAATTCAAGTTTCGAGATTTACTGTTATATTATGAAATTTACTATTTTCAGTGTAGTTTTTGAATCTACAGTTTATAATATTGCATGAGGCTGATCGTACACTCAGCAGTAGACGAACCTGACTACCATCAGCTAAAAGTAAGTTCCAGTAAAATGTAAGAGAATGGCATAGATGAAAATTAACTCTTATTCTACAGAGCGATAAGATACTTTCGAGTTTGATTAAATAAGCTTATATTAAAGCAAAAACCTTGTAATGAAGAAAGTGCATAACCATTGGTGAGAAATTCCCCTTAAACATCGAATTTTCACAAAAAACATTCATTAATTAGACAATCACGTATTAGTGAGCCATTATTAAACAATTTTGAATGAATGATTTTATGAACTTAGGCACGTTGATACGCTTCATACGCTACTGATTCGTAACACGTTCGCTTACGGGCAGTTTTCTCGCCCGTCTTGCGTTCTCAAATTATTGTGCGTATGCTTCTTTCTAAAGAGGCTGTACTGAAAGGTCTCACAAACCTTTTCTTCACTGCAGTTTTGCCTTCCTAGCGTTATGTTTCCGTTATTTGCAAGGATAATCTGTTCATAATGTACGCGTATTAATTTCCATTTTATTTTATAGTGACTTGAATAAATAACATTTAACACTATTACGGGTCCTCTATTCCAAAACTAACTTCATTTTTGTTCTACGTTCGACTAAATCATTCGAGTAACAAGTACAGGTATAAGAAAAAGTCCTTGAATTTTGACTGTGCGTTATTGTTTTACTATTTTCTTGCTCATTCTAGACACCTACGTGAGTTAAGCTTAGAAGAGTAAAACATTCTTTACGTGGCACTAATGTTATTGGCTCCCCAAATGTGCATCAGGAAATGCATTTTTTCTCGAGCGTTGTCGATACATCGCGTTAGAACTATCCAGTGAAATTTACTTGTTATTGAGCAACAATAGTATGAAGTAGGAAACAAATGTACATTTATAACACTTACATTTACAATTAAATGATATCTTTGTGCTGCACAACTACCTTCATACGTCATTTAGAAAATTAAAAAACCCCTTAGAGTCAAAAATAAAATTACAGTCGTAAGGGACGGCTAAATTTGCCACAAAATCCAAAAAAGACACCCTTAGATTTTACACCCCACCGCTCACTGCCAACGCAACCCGAATAACAAAACATTTTGGGTAATTCTTTTCCTTTAGGCACGAAGCACTAAGCAAAAAAATCGTCTATATTGCTAAACTTGAGTCATGAACAGGGATGTCCTCCAGAAAATGTGTCCGTCTCGCATAAGCAACTGTTCTTATGAAGTTCATAGCAGTCAGCAGTCATTCATGATCCAGTATCATGAATACCGAACATCATAACGAGCTTGTATGATAGATGCCTCACATACACATAAAGTTGATGCCTAAAGGAAATTTTTTCAAACACATTTCTTCGAGGAATGCTCAATGTTCAAGCTAATACACACCAGTTCGAAAGACAGAGCTTGACACATCCACAGCATAGGCTGAGGAGTAGGTGTTGAAGCCCTCGACTGCGTGGTGAACCCAATTTAGAATGCCAATACGCGTCACCGAGAACTTTTTAAGAGTTCTTACTGCGGCCACCGAAGATTTTCTTGCGCTTGTGTGTGGTCTCTAAGCTACCGTTAAGTCACCCCTGACGTGGGCCAATAATCAAAGGCGTTGGTCTTGGCGACGTGTCGCTGCTGGCAAAACATTCCGGGAGAGTGCTCTGACTGCAAGGGTAAAACATTTTGTACCGTTCACACCATTAGTCCGATGCCCATGTCCCCGATTTGGTTCAGAAATGTTTAAAATATTCTACTTTGTGATAATACACAATTTGTTGCCTGCTTGTTTTCTGTCACGCTCTGAAGGATTAAGATAGGAGAAAATTCGTTAGGGTATACCTGTATTGTAAGCATTATTATTGTGGACACCAAAGGCACATCCTTCAGTGTGGAAACTTGTTCGCAAAGCCCGACTTCACTGCCAACCCAAACACAGAAATTCAGTTAAAAACACGTGAATATTTTCACGGGAGTCTATTAGTTGCACTATAATAATGAGTAGAACAATTGCAACCTTACTTTCACTACGCAAATTATAGTGAAACATACTGCTTAAATAGTGCCAAATTTTTGACGAATATTTTCCTTATCACATGCACCAGCTGTAGCACATGAATATACCTAGAGCTTACACAAGTTTTACCGACGGTGAAAGTCTACAATGATTAATGGAGTCTTAATTTGGAAGAGATATTCCTAGAGTTTCGCCTACTTCTTCCATATATGCAGACAGTCGACATTGACAAAACGACGAACCCCGATAAAGCCACGCTGAAATGTTCATATTTATTCTGCAAAGAAACATCGATTGCATTTGTAGCTCAAGTGTTATCAATAAATATTTACTTCTGATGGTTAGATGGACTCAGTATTTATGAGAACAACTCGTAGAATAGAATGTTGTCTCCTTTGTAAAAGAGTTAAACTGGTAATCTGGCTTTTATTTTATTACTAGAATTGATAAAATGTGTTCAAAATGAAGTGTTGAGTTAGGAAATAGTTAGTTATTTGTGTCATTTAGTCGGAAATGTCTCTCTTAATACCAGCTATAGCGTGGTGCAATAATATCTTATTATAGTACTGCAAAAAAGGAGAAGAAAGACAGCTAAATGCTGCGCCACTATTGAGGCATCGGTGTATGATCGTTGTTAACGGAAGTTGTACGAAAGAACATAGATTAAATAACAATAGCTTCTTCGCTTCTTGATAAGGCAAGAACTGCGTTGCTCTATTATGGAAAGATAGCGTGTAGTCTGCTTTGTTGAACGAGTGTTAAGGCTAGCTTAAAAAGAGACAATTATTAACACCTCACGGCTTTCCAGAACTTGTTGAACCGTCAGTCTAGGCTAGTGTTTCTCAAAGTTTTTTCAATCACCGCCCCCTTAGGACACTATTCGATAGTCCACCGCCCCCTAATGATTATATTACTGTATATTATACAGTAATATACGCCCCCATTCATGGCGTACCCTCCTACCGCCCCCTTGCATTTCCTCAACGCCCCCAGGGGGGCGGTACGGACCACTTTGAGAAACACTGGTGTAGGCAATGGGAATATTGTGGAGATGAAAATGGAGCAAAAGATTATTTCCATCATCTGGGATTGCATTTTTCACAGGGTAAAGAGGTATTATAGAAGTGAATTCGTGGTATAAGTAGACATGCCGAAAAGATGTACAGCGAAAAAGTTAGTGAAAAATATCTCCATGGCTACTGAGTACGCAAGCTTGATTGTTAGGGAAAAGGTGATTACAAAAATTAAATCATATGATTTAACGTTGAGAGGGAGAAACGGCACCGGAGTACATTCATACGAACAATTTCATTAATGATATGAACTTCACGTTGTGTTGCTGAGTTGTGGTGGGTGGCAGTAATTGGAGAATGAACACCAAGAAACAATTTAATTATGTTTGCTCGTGGTGAGACAAGGAATTGAGTTGATTGTGCTCAAAATTGCTACAAGTACTAGGTTTCATTGACGTATCACAAACAAAGTGAGTAATCATATCTCTTCAATATTCCTTAAGCGGAAGCAGTTAGGGCTAACTAGCTCAGCAAGAAGACTGGTGGATAGACAAGGAGACCGGGTTAAAGGCGGGATGAAGTTTATGCGATAGAATACCTAGCAAGTTAACCGAGACTTATAGAAAAGTAAAAATGGGTAAATATTCTGCTCTGAATAAGCTACAACCATGTAAGAACATGTGATTAGAACAGTATGAAGTGACAGCGACACCTTGCAGTAATTAAATATTTAATTTTTCCCATTTTAATTAATTATTGTTTCATGTTTGAAATGTGAATGTAGATGTGCATGATCACATATACAGAGGTTCCGTCTTGTTATTCTTTTCTGTCAACCGCAAATTATGGTTACAGCAAAGATATCATTGGTATCTCACTACGCATTATTCGTGTAATTAAAATGTTATTGTTCTTTCATTCAGTGCGCAGCATCGACACAACAGAGAAACAATTATACTCTCACTACTGCACATCGTTGCTGACGCAGAGATGAGCAAGATTTGCTCATCAAGAATATCAATTTTAACTTCGTCATCTATAGTTGGGATAATTTTGTTTGCTTGATCATCAACTTAATCGTTAAGATAATTTTGCAGTAACTGATTTTGTAGATTTCGTAAAAAAACAATACTTCTCACATCGTCCACTAACAGTTACTTATCTAAGAAACATAGGCTGCGTATGATTATTTAACTAACAAAAAATTTCTAATTCCATTTTTGAAGGAACTTGAGAAATATTTCTTCGCTATAATGATGCTAAAAATGAAACAAGGAAAGCTAAACAACGGTGTATGGTTTGCAAAATTATGAGCATTTTAATTTACTATAGGTAAATGAGCAAATAATTTTACTTACAGAGACTATATTCAAAGCCAGTGTACATAAGGCTGTGAAATCTCACAAAAGTAATATTATTGATTCCATTCTTCCCCACATCAGCTATACATCACTGCCTCGTACATACCTTAGCCTCTGCCTGTTAACAATTGAATTTGACATAAAGTCTCAAAGTGAGATAAGTTATTAAGTACTACAAATTTCGGAATGTTTGTTTTACATATAAATAATAAATTTTGCTGCAATTTTTCAGTTTCTAATAGGCCTAACTGCGGCATCGGAATGCGACTTGAAGGGCAAAAACTCATGTGACTCCCCAAGTCATAGATAAAACAGTCTTCTCATCGCTCAGTTAATCCATGAAAAGCAACGTCTAAGATTGATTGCTACCTGCGCTTGCATGGGCGGGTATAAATACATTAAATGTGTGAGTTTCAACGCAGAGGCGCATAATTATTTATTGACAGGGAGAAATTGTTTATCCTGATTTATCTGCAGTGTTTTTTTAGAATTATGTGTCCGAAGAGTATTTCAAAGCTTTCTAGTATAATTAAATATTATCCTGCTCATTATAGGAAGACATGTTTTCAAACCAAACGGCACATTTAATGTTTCTTCACTTCCGGTGTTATTCCTCGTATGAAGGAAAGAAAATTCACAGTTTAGGTACATTTTACAATTTGCTACAGATGAAGTCGTCTTGACGGCCACAAAAACTAGAAGTTCTCTTCTTCAAATTAGGGCCTTGGAACTTGTAAGTTTGTGTCTCGATGAGTAGAGATGTTTTCTGATGTTCACCTGCTATGACCTACAGCATTAACTCTGCTTTGATGAAGAGGTTGTTGCAAAAAATGGGAAATCATATTGTTATGTAAGAATCCATCCATCCATAAAAGATGCTAGTTTGCAAACTCAGAAACAAATTCCAGGGTACATATTAACTGCCTATTATGAAAGTATATTTTTTACAAATTTGGCGTTGTGCAACAGTATCTAGGTGAGAAACTCTTATTTCTCAGCGTATTTTTATAGGTAAATATTAGCATGAGCCACTACAAGGATAATGTATGTCCGTAATAAAGTGTATGATGTAAAAATAATTCAACAAATTTGATGCGTTGAATGATAATGAAACTGCAAAATTGTTTTGAAACAGAAATCGATCAAACCTATAACTCAATTAGAATCTTAAGTTTTATGTTAAAATCTGTTAACCAAACGTGGAGACTGAACTCGATCTAGACGGCCAATCTCGAAGACTGCTACTAGAAGTGACAAGATGTCACTTATACACTTGTTTGTTAACGAGCTAGATAAAAATTGAATCCAATTAATTTCTGAATGAGAAATTGATTTTTGCTGCTTACAAATAGTTCTACGACTGATTTATAGGCAGCAGCTTAAAAACATGTGCTTTGCAACGCATAAATCAATGCATTTACATGCCTTTGAGAATCATAATTCAGTTTGCCAAGAGTGGAAAATACCTTTGCAAGTATGGAGAATTATTCTAGAAACAGTGGCCAGTTTTCCGACAGTCAGATATTTATCTCATGACATGCATAGTCATATGTTTGTCTCTAGAAGGATAGGAATGGGAAGCATCGGTTTATCAGGGGAGCTTTCGTTTGTGTCATGCACAATGCTCATTATAGAGCCTAGTGGCGTGAGTGCATGCCTCATAATTTCTAGTCAATTAGATGTGGAGACAAAGGAGTCGTGCTGTGACAGCATGGCCTTATTTATAGTCACACTAACATCGCTCAATGGTAACCGAATGCTTTTGCTGATTTCAAATTCCGACTCGCATTTTTGCGATAGCCAGCGTCAGAGCTGATGGCAGCTAACTCAAGGTTCTGTGAGCTGTTTTGGTCAAGCAGGGAGTTCCGAGACTGTCGTTGACAGAGTATTCTACTATATAATAATGTACAAACTGTGTATTATTCCACTACCAGTAGAACCGCACGCGAAAATTCACGTGTTTTTTACTGAATTTGTTCGTTTTATTTGCCAGTAGACACAGGCTTTGCTAAGGAGTTTCCACATTGAAGGATGTGCTTTTGGTATCTACAATACAATGCTTACAATAAATGTATACCCATCGGTATTGCCTCCTATCGAAATCCTTCAGAGTAAGACAGAGAGACGGACCGAGCACGCAAGCAACAAAATATGTATTATTATATAGTGGAATTTAATAAAGTGCTTGCTTGCTTTCTTGGTCTGTGTCTCTGTGACGCTCTTAAGGATTTAGTTAGGAGGAAATTCGTTAGGGTATACATGTATTGCAAGCATTGTATTGTGGATACCGAAGTCCCATCCTTCAATGTGAAAAATTCTTCGCAAATCCTGCGTCCACTGGCAAATCAGACCAAAAAATTCAGTAAAAAACACGTGAATTTTCACGTGTGGATCCACTGGTCTTCAAAATAAATGTCATTCTAAGGTCGTATGTAAAGAAAGGTTGTGGGTATGCGAGTTTTATTTCGACAGAAAAACACTACTCTGGACTATAATGAAAATTAATTTTTTAGAGGATCCCGAATTGTGTTGAACGTATGTTTGCATGACTCATACATGAACACAGCTGTAAACAAAAGTATGTCGCAGTTCGAGTAGCAAAATTATCTTCCATTTGCATTTTTATTTTAAGTTATTTTTATCGTCATGCGAGATTATAGCATTAACGCTTCCTCCTCAGAAAATACTTAAAAACGTTCCTTCAAATTTGTATGTTTTGTTCGTTCATCACCGCAATTGAGTCTTCTGCTACATTGATATCCGAGCCCATGCCATGAAATGTGTGTGTTGCTCACAAAATTTCAAGTGGTCCAATGAAGTTCTTTGCACACATGTTCAAGAATAACAGGGCAGATAAGGTAGCTCAAAATATTCCTCCAGTGTATAGTGTTCTCAAATAGAGAAGAATAGGGCAACCGGAACGAGCAGTTTGGTGCATTATTGGGCTGCTACCCACGTCCCATTACAGAATAATCGCTTGTATAACGAGTACCATGAAAATTTTTCTGTTACTGTGATGGTAGGATAACTGAAACATATTTTTACATAACATTAAAACGGCCATCGACACCGCCAGTTGCTTCGCAAACTGTTATGAACAGCATCAGTCCAAAACTTTACCCCATAGAAAAACACCATAATGGTACTCATATGTAGGATATTTCTATTTATTTCTTTATGTGGCTCCCATACTTGACATGACAATCATTACTCAACGCAGAACTCAAAGCTATTGCTTCTATATTGTTCAAAAGTATCTTGTTTTGATTCTCTGTATGGGGGATGATTTTGCAATAAAAGTACTCCTTCCTTCAAAAAAGGCTAGCTAGGTGTGGGTGACGGTAAAATTGATTGGATATTCCAGCTAATTTTACAAATCTAATCATTAATGTTACGAGTCCAGTGTAGGGGTAAAGCTGTACTTGAAATTTATTACGGCCATTGACGTCCTTCTAGAGTGAACACAGATAAGGAAGTTGGATGCTTTAGATTGCATTTAAATGATGGTGAATGCTATGAGTTCTGATGCATATTAAGCTATGTTTAATATTTGCATTCACGTTTCAATCATTATTCGTATTCGTATTATTAATTCTTTTCCGAATATCTCGGAACTGAGTTCATTTAATTGATTGATGAAGTCCGTTTTGAGGCTGCAAATTTTTATTGACCATTACAGATTTTAAAATAAAATAGATGAAATTAAATGGTACATTGACACAAGTGGGTTCAACAGCGTCATTTGTCCCATATATGACATACTCATTAACGAGATTCAACTCTCCATAATTATACTAATGTTTCATAATTATATCCATCCATCGAAGGCACCGGAAAATTTGGTAAAGGAACATAAAGTGCATAATTATATATAATATAATTAAATTATCCCATTTTTTCTAAATGAGTTTTTTAAAATAAGTAAGACAACGTGAGACGTATTGTCTCACAAATTTACAAATCTTGGCTTTATAAATCAACAAAATCAGCATCCATAAAATTTTCTTCAGTGTGAAGCTGACGATCTACTAAACGAACTGCCCAGCGACGGTACATCAAGAAGCGTTTGCATGACTACGTTTAGGAATGTAGATCCTTGGTCAAATATTACCGTCAGTTGCCTTTGATAGGTGGATTAAATGATGAGATACGCTGGACATCTTCTTTAGTGCTAAAAATGACATTATTTATCAAAGCCCTGAATCTCTGAACATAAATTCATTCGTGTTATTATTAATAACCATCGTTTTCCGCTATCATATACGGAACAAGCTCGACTACAATAAACATGAAAACAGGTTCTAAAAAGACATCTTTCGTACTGTGATTACACAAGTTTAAGTTTCATATCGTA
>VCRD01000169.1:94116-129601 GCA_006783055.1 Trinorchestia longiramus
TATATATATATATATATATATATATATACATATATATATATATGTATTTATATATGTATATATATATATATATATTTGAGCGGTTTTCTTGTTAGTTGCATACCCAGAAGGGCAGCAAATGATACAAACCATCATTTATAACGAAGCTACAGCGGCACGTCAGATGTGGACCAAATGAATTTATTCATTGAACCTTGTTTCTTATCATAAAATATTCTTATTATGTGTTCATATAGAATAATGCTTCATTTGCAGGCAGAGCAGGAGTATTCAATAACCTACGCAGGAATCTGTCTTTATAGTCTCATCAATACACAAGACTTCATTCGAGAAGAGAACAATGACTTCAAGAGTCTATGCCTCTCTGTTATAAGGTCCCCTGCTGAGCAAATTTACTGCAGAAGAGGAAGCTTGACCGATTACAATCCCTTTAATCGCTAGCATTAATTTGTGACCGAGATCCTTGCGAAATTTATTGCTCCTTAGAGTTAATTTAGATTTAGCCAGAGGAGTAACCTAATGAAGGTTTGTCTCAAGTTGCTAATTGTTTGCTATCTTGATGATCAGTGGGTGTCACCGAGCAGCATTCTTCGTCAGCTTCCTGGGAACCAATAGCCCTTGCTAGAACATAGCTCTTAGTATTTATGGCTGCAGCGGAATTTAAATGAAGCAACATTTTCCTCGGAGCTAAATGTGCCATTTGAATTAACTTTACTTTAGTTTGCTGGTCCTTGAAATACATCACTGGCTAATTTATTGATGCAATAATGATAAGGCATGCCACACAAAATTGGCGGTACTAAATTCATCGACTTTGTTGTCTGATATCTGAGCTAATGATAGAGAGCCGTGCGCGCAATGCAAACTATTGGCATTTCGAGAGGACTCGGCTCGTGGCAAGTTGCTTTGATCACCGATAAAACGAGTCGTTCAATTTGTTTGCGTCAGAAGAATGACTGAAGAATTCTGCAATTAATCAGTTTATCTTATACCTCAACTTAATTATGGCAAACCGTAGAGTTTTGATGTAATGGAAGGGTGTACAAATATTGATCTCAAATGAACTGGGCGAACAGTAATTAGATGGAATACAACACCTCGACTAACATTTTAATTGTAACTTTCGACTCAAATCTATGTGTACTATGTTAGAGTGGTTTAAAGAACTACTGAATTTTTGAAAGTTCATGCACAAATAACCTCATTCTAGAAAACATCTCCAGCTAAAAAACTTTCAGAATTGTGAAATTTAACTTAAATAAGTTGCATAAATAACCTCATTCTAGAAAACATTCACAGCTAAAATAATTTTAGAATTATGAAATTTCACTTAAATAAGTTGCACAAATAACTTCATTCTAGAAAACATTCACAGCTAAAATAATTTCAGAATTATGAAATTTAAATTAAATAAATTCAGTACAATGGAGCGATAATTTGCTGAAAAATTGTAGCATAATGGCTGGAAATGCAAAGCTGCGTCACTAAGTCTAACAATTCACTTGATAATTTCTATGTCTAAATTTTTGTTAGACTACGAGTGCTCTGAAATACAAAACTTCACAATATTTATGCTCCCTCAATCTAAAACCAAAGTTAAATACAATAACTTCATCTCAAATACTATATAAATTTCCTCAAACTCTGTCTTGTTTCGATTTGGCGTCGTGTAGTTGTGTTTGAGTGAGAGGACGAAATGAACGTCGAGTAAATATTAGGCCAGAAAGAAATTCTTTTTAATTATTATGAGCAATCCTGCAGTATACGTCAACTAAAAGTGTTAGTTTGTTAGGAAGTCCATGCACAGCTGTTAAGAACACAAACGTGAATAAATGGTTGCCAGCCATACATTAAATTAATAATGTCATCTGTTCATCTATCAAAGAGCTTTTCATTTTATTCATCTTCGATGTTGAAATTTGCGTAGCCGTTGCGCAGTCTCATTGTTTTTTTTGCAGTATTGATTAAAGAATAGATGAATTGAAAAGACAGTGATGCAAAAAACAATCAGTACTCGTAATTACAAATGTTAATAACTTCATCAAGAGAGAAAAAAATTCAAGCAGTCGATCCAGTTAATCACTAAAGCTTTTCAACTTATTAATAGGAGTAAGAATTTGATACAACTCACAGTTCACCCTGAAATAAAAACATTTGAGTTTCAAGATCATTTTTATCGGACCATGCTGTAAAACAAAAAATACATTTTACATTGTAGGGAGAGTACCGAGGTCGACTGTAGAAAGAGAGAGCTGATACTAAATCTGAGAACTTTTGTTTGTTATGGAGATAATTTCGCTAGATTTTTAATCCAATGCCATTTATTTTCATGTTTATGATAACGTAAACGTCTAGGCTCTTAGCTGTAGCTTTATTTCATTATATAATTAATTATCATCGCTTATTATATTATATTTGAGGTTCATCTGAAAAGCTCAACATTTTGCACAGTCCATGTTGTATATTTCATATTCTTGTGCCTATAAACTCGTTCATTTTTTGACAATTTTATTATGTAATTTAGAACACACTTTACTCTATTATTTTTGTTAGCTCTGTAGCACTTCCTACAAATTTTGTTATTTCATTCACTATTTAACAAGTGCATCTGAATAGTCATTTTTGAAGTGGCTCTTAGACCTTCCTTAGTCACTTTTTATTTTCTACCATTCACTGTCGATAAAAAATCAGAAAGGCATGCAAAAATTCATTGTGCTGCGGGATACACGACGATTAGGACAAAAAAATTGCTCCTCATCCTCCTAATTGACGCACTGTCACAGGAAAATACCTTCTAATGCTGTATTATTGCGTGTCCAGAGTCGTCAACAAATCTGCCGAAGTTGTCTCATCAGCAAACTTCAAACTTCTCACTCCTGCTTTTCTATCATCAATGACATGCACAAAAAAGACGACCAGGGGGCGAAAAACTTCGATGGAATAACGTTACAGATGTAATAGGATTGATTAACTCGAGATACAACATTACGTATAATATTGGTAGATCAAGACAGAAAACGCATCTTAGTGAGTGAATGTGGTAGGGCACAAATGGTACAGCAGGTTCCAAACTGCATGAGTATTTTTTATTTTAGTTTCTGTATGTAAGAAACGAAAAAGAATCAACGTAGGAATGAAAATTTCTAAAATCAAACGTTTTCTTAGGCAAAGATGCCGTTTTTATTGCTTAATGAATAAAGTCAAACATCATGTACATACATCGAAAATAAAAACAAAGAAATCTATATTTGTTTAGTATACATAACAATCGTTGATAAAAAAAATCGATTGGATTTACATCAAGAGGGACATAAACTGATGTATCTTTTAAGTATTTTCGACTAAATACAGATTTCAATGCTAGTAGACATCGAGCCATTGAAAGTGTTTTTAAGCAGGGTAAAATACTAATTATTGAAATCTATGTGTTAATTTAGCCCCGTTATTAATTTGTTTTCGTAATAGCGATTGCTTAATAAATATGTCAACTGAATTAGTGAGTAATTTTACGCTGTTCGTCATGTAGAAAAGATGATAAATGTAATGTAGGTTGAAACAGTATATGTACAGAGACGTGTCATTAGATGAGGCTAGTAATTCTTTAAAAAACTGTATTTACGAAAATTATGACAATTTTATGAAATACAATAAGCCTCAATATAAGAGGTGACTTAAAATTTCGCAGAGGAACTTATTTTTGCATCTAAAGGTAGGACATATTAACGAATTAAAGGACTAGCAACAACCTCTAGCCTCTCCTCTCATGCCAAATTCTTTTTTCGTCCTCTTAGAAGAACATATAATGGACCATCTGTTTTTATATTTAATGGCTGGACTTTCCAAAAAATTTAAAATTCACCACTCAGCTCATACATCTCTTCTCTGGGAGCAAATTTTTGTCAGCGTAGAAACATCTGTCCAGCTCTGCAAATCCATATCAAATGTAAAATTTTTTGGACATTATACTATACATACATTTTGGACATTTTTGTCAGCTTTCAATTGCTTTGATGCGTCTCTGAACTCTTACACACTTATGGAAGGAAGTATGTATTCTTTAACATAGTCAGACAGACAACCAAAACGCTTTCTGGGAATTGATTTATTCAACTATAATAAATCATCTTCCAGAGCGTTTTTTCGTTGTGCGTTTTAATAAATTTAAGAACATATGCTTCTAGAAGTGTGTCAGAATATTTATTAGTTTGATTAATTAAGTGCAAGTTATTAAAAAACAGTAGCAAATTTATCCATGCATTACGGATAATTGGTGATGCTTCATTCAGGTAATGTGGTGGATTTGCTGCATATTCAATGTAAGGAAAAACTTAAATATGAACCAGTGCGAAGAATTTTGATCAGAAAAATTTAATGTATCTGTTAGTTAAAGTTTCCATTCCTAAAACTGAAAGTAATTGATGGTTTTGTGTCTTTTCTATTTCAGTTTTTGGTAATTTTTTTTGGGAACCATCCCGCCTATGTTTTGACCATAGTTGAGTAGTAGAAGTTCAAAAATTATGTTGGCATAAATGAAACCAATGACTCAGTTGTAATATCTTCAGTTCTGCATTTCATTTGCAATATTCCCTTCGATTTTTTAATAACTTGTGACCTTGGTACACTGGTGAAAAATTTTAGTTTGTTCCAGTGAGCTAATCGTCAATATTTAATTCATAAGTAGTTTTTGAACAACAGGGTGCGGCATCATAACTTCCATTTTTTGAAAGGAACTTCCTTTTAAAAAAAAGTCATGTTGCCGCACCCTGTATAAAAGTGACTGTGGGAGAATATTTAGGGCTAAGATGCTCTTCCTATGTCAAAACTTTGCAATTAAGCTAAGCTGAAGAATCACTCGAGCAGGACGTTCCTGCATGTAGTTAAGCACTACATTTGTGTCAGGCCTCTAGTCTTCGAACTGAGCATGGAAGGCTCCTTGTTTTTCAAGTTGTCTGTCAGGTCGCTCTCATTAGTTCTTCGTTAGTGATGCTTCATGTACTCATACAATTTATTGAGTGTCAGCACAACTCGAGACTCGCTTGCACTTGGAGATCGTTAGTTGCTGCTCGCGCCATACACACGCGAGAACGGTGTGTAGAGTTCGATTGCTATGCGGAATGCTAATTGTATCACTATTAATAGGTGCATTAATACTGTCATAATCCGGTCAAAAGTTATCTAAGTCTTTCTTGTATATCAATTACCATGGCTGACTGAAGATTCAATAAAGATTAAGTAAAATTAGATTATCTAGAAGGAAACAAAATTCCATGTTTCAGGTTGAGTTTTTTTAGGGCCAGCTTTGAATACCCTACGAGCGTCAGAGATGTTCATCTTCACGAAACAATGGACGTCGAGTGACAAGCGCCCCAACAGTATCCCGAAGTACAATAGCTTAGAATTTAGTCGAACAATACAAGCCTCATGACGCGATGACAACATAATGTACAGTCAGCGCCCAGGCCGAGTATAGACTCTAATGAATCCTATTGAGCCAAACATCACTGAGCTGCGGCTGACCACTCAACACGGAGCACTGCTGAATGTTTCCTGCATGTTCAGGTCTACAGTACACGACGTGTGTTGTGGCTATGTACGTAGTTTTTTACAGAACTCTGTTAAGTTCCATGTTGCGCTAGTGAAAAATGTTTTCTGATTCGTTCTAAATATGTAGGTCACCTTTATGAAATCTCAACATATCAACAGTCCTAATACTCCAGATTGGTACGACGGTTGACTTAACACGCACATGCACTTTATTGTTAGTGAAAAGATTTGTCGGAAAGATACCAGAACGTAGCTCCGTCAGACTAGTTCCACGTTATGGTAAATATCTGAATCGGAAAACCGGGGACTCCCAAAATCTTGCTAGGTAGAGCTACTAATAATTTTTTCCAGTAACACATGGACCAGTCCAATCCAACGTAAAATAAATTTTGTCTGCTTATGTTATTCAAGCTATAAAAACGACAGATTATTTTATTTTAAAAACACGCTGCCTTTCAGTTCTTCACTAAATCATCGATGCAAAAGCTTGTATTAAGGGTTGCGCTTTGAAACTTCATGAATGATATCACGTCTTCTCAAATTATGTAGCTATTTCAAATTGTCATCCGTCTCTCTCACTCACCGCGTAACGCAGATAAGCAGAAAAAAATTGGAAATGCATTTAAATTGAACCTGTACACTGATATAACGTTTAATTGGACCAAAATCGGGCTTAGATTTGTACGAAGTTCATAAACCCGTACACCAATGTTGAACTTTTACGCCATTGTTGTACGACATTGTCTTTATAGTGTTACATTATCATTATTTCAATGCATGATGGGTTTCTACATCCCGATACCAATCAACTTCTTAAAATACTCCTTGATTATCATTACGACGCGTTTACATGTGAAACCAGTCACAGTACAAAACTAATTCATTATGAAGTCGAAGGCTACATTCTGATGTCACTTCTACAAGAAATGTGTCTTATAAGGATTGTGATAACGATGATTGTGCACTCATTCATCGTAGAAAGAGTAAAAAATAAAATAATTGGTTCTTTTTGATAAGCGATGGATATCACGTATTTTAGTGACTGATCAAAGATTCAGAACAATTTCACCAGAAATCATGGACAAAGAAGAAGCTAAAGAAGAATAGTAATAATTTTAGGATTCAAATGGTGGGGAACTTAAGGTAAAGCGTCAAGAATCAGCAACTTGAAGATAAAGCTATTACGTGTAGATCGATCCCGTGATTTTAATAACATGGATGCATTCTTTTCCCTAAAACCAATAAATCTGTCAATTTTATTTGCAGTTCATGGTCAGAAATCACCTTTCACATATTATCAATGAGGTTCAGATCACGGCTTTGTATAGGCTGTTCGTAAAGGACTTGGTTTTCTGATCTGTATAGTTATAGAAGATGTGTTACTGAGGGTGAGAGCTGATGGCTGAACGGCGGAGAATATGAGGCATGGAAATGCACGCTCTCTTCTTCTTAAATTCCTGGTGCACATCAGTTCCCCGAGAGCGAATGGCATCAGCTGCATGGACCTTGAAGTATGAAAGATACGACAGATCACTTATTCGTCGTATAACTTGCTTCCTACCTTCAGAGATAATCTTGCTAAGCTATAATTCATAGCTAAATTCAACTTTTAATAATTTTTCTTCAGTATGATTCCAGGAGCGTGTCATTTCATATGCGCATGTAACCCAAATATTTGCCCTCTCACGTTTCTCTTGTTGGTATGTTGCTCTGATTCTGGGCCTTATGATTACAGTTTAGCTCGTTGTAGTCTATGGGAAACATTTGGCAAGAATATAATCTTATAATAAACTTCCCTCAGGTCCCGAGGCAATAGTTTTTAAATAAGTGTTTAAGAAATATTCTCGTCATCACGCGTACTTCCTTCCATGGTGTATGAGGATAGCCTTGAAGGCTTCAGGGTTTAGTTTCCAGTGAGCTTCACTTTTTATACTGAGGAAAAAATGCAGCACAATTCTTTTCTGTCTATCTATGGAATTTTTATTCAAATGATTGAAATTGGCTTGAGCACACCGCATTAAAATGTAAACTTTTGTTTATCAAGATCTTTGCCCACGAGTGTAGAACTACGAGAACAACCTCATGACAGGTTTTTCTACAGTGATGTTTAGACATGGTTAAAAAATACATCTCTGTGCACTTGAAGCCTTCAAAATAGGTAGAAAAGTATCAAATTCTATTTTTGTACCTGTTTGTCAATATTTTTGAGCAAAATTTACAGTACTCCTTTTTGTGTTTAGCTAAATTATTAATCATAGCTTAGTTATTACGAATATTTAATGGGCTATCCATCAAAGTTTCGTTTTTCTTTAAACAAAATGGCAAGTTCTCATGTTTGAAATTTTTTCACTATGAATGATTACATAATAGTCGATTGACACAATTACTCATATGTTGATTATTTCATATGTTGATTAACTTTATTAAGAAATTCCGAGCTGATTCTTTTACTTCTGTATTTATTTGTAACTACACAATACTGTAATTTTTTATCTTTCTATGATTCGACTTGAGAGCTTACTCGTGTACGAGGACTTCAAATTCTAACGAAGACATCAATAAATTATGCAAATTTTGTTTTGATATATGGAACACAATCAAATGATCCATATGAACTGATGTATATCATGAAAAGAACGAAAGCTTAAATCACAAAAAAAGTAATCTTTAGGAGCACCGGTGTGCTGTTTGGTGTAGCAAAGCCTGACAAAATAATAATCGTAAACGAATTTTCCACAGACGTTGTTGGACCTTACTTCAAAAAGCCAATCATTAACTTCAATGTAGAGTAATTTTAGTGCCTTGTTCTGTTGAAATACATCGTTGTTTTGCAGCAGGAGAACACGGAGCAAGAGGTGTCAGTAGTCCACAATAAGCTAGGCCATACTTCGGAGGTTTAATGAGCCTCTTAGAGTCCCTAATGACCCTTAATAAGAGGTGATAAGAAAAGCCTTGAGAGATGCCCGCTTCAATGATATACGGACAAGAGTTGCACTTCCAAGGTATAATCTTGCCCCTGCAGCATCGTAGCTTGATGATAGATGCCCATTTGAACATAATAATGATCAAATGGTGCATAATAGTCTTCCAAATGATTACTTTGAGGTTCATTATACCATTCCATAAGGCGTATGAAAATTTTGCAACCGATCATTTTCTGGTAATCATTCTCGTCAATGGCCGATTAGCCTAATTTAATTTCCAAATGCATGTCTTGTACTACAATAGGATT
Source organism: Trinorchestia longiramus (assembly GCA_006783055.1). NCBI lineage: Eukaryota > Metazoa > Arthropoda > Malacostraca > Amphipoda > Talitridae > Trinorchestia > Trinorchestia longiramus. Next base: position 102,893 of record VCRD01000169.1, read on the forward strand.
AAATCATGGGATTTCATTTCACATTTAGTGTTTTAATGGGATTAAAAGTGCCTACTAAGTGAAATACTTGGAGTTGATGTAGGAGACATGGTTTGGTGTGCATATATTCGAAGAAACCATTTTCAAATAACCATTACTAAATTCCCCTTCCAGTTCTGGCGTTCCCCTTTACAGGCGTGTGACATGACCATCCATTTAGCCACGAATCCCTCCCCTTTTATAGCCAATACTTTACTCTCTACCATCTCATTTGGTCTATCTCTGTGCCCATTACTCTCTATTTATGTGGCGCTCTTCGTTAGCGCGAGTAAGCTGTTCCGTTTTATCTTCTGTCTCTCTGCTCTTGCATCCCATTTCAGCGTCGAAATGTTTGACTTGCTGGATAAAATATTTCCACCATGAACTAAAATTTATTGAGCCGAGAGTCTTTCGAGATCAAATTGTTAGTTGGAACGATGAATCCTTCGGGATAACTTCAGTACAGCTAAATGTAGCTGTAATCTGTTACGAGTAGAGTTATGTGGATATGGTTAGTAGTCGGAGATTTCATAGTACAATCAAACTCCCTCGATATCTTGTGTACTGGACCAGTTTATTGAATGATGATGTCAGAAAAACATTCAGTCTATTATCTTCTTTAAAGCAAAAATATGTGTACTAACTAATGCTAAAATACATTTTTAACCCATCTGTGGGTAAATTCACATTGGAGTCACTGAAAAATTGGGAATAATAAAACTTCTCTGCAATTCACAACGAAGAAACATATTTAAGAGACCGAGCTTACTATTTCGTAAATAGTGCAGCATCTTTTATCGGCGGTGACATTCTTGGACTGCGACTCTCTTGTGAGTTTACGAAAACACTTCTTCAATATTTCACGAGGTCTTTCATGTAGTGGCAGTTTTGTGCGAAGTCGACGTTGTCGGCGGTGCCATATTTCAACATTAGCGTCAGCAGGCTCTGCTCCTTTAGCCAACACGTCGTTAGAGACGCCTGTCAAATACTCGAGTCTCCCCAGTGAATTGTTTGGCTTGTCACATGTCAAGCTGTATTAGAAAACAGATGAGATGTGTCACAGGCAGCGGCCGTTGTGCTGCCGGGGGAAGAAGACCATGTGTTCAGAGTGCACATTTTTTCCGCTGGAAAATTGTGAGTAAAAATGTTTGTTGACATAAGTAGGTTTGTCTTCTACTACTTCTCTACGAATTTTTTATTTTAACCATCAATCTAACTTAATGTAATGATAGCAGAAGTTTAGACTGATTTCGAGAGCGATTCAGTGTTTAGGCACATGCGGTAGATCATGGGATAAAAATAGTCGAGGAGACTGATACTGGTGTGGATACTAGATATCATAAGTATATTATACAGTACTAGTGTGTATGCCCGTTAAAAATAACGGGTTTTCATACCATGCATTTGAAGGAATAACTTAAAGCCACAGATTCTCAGACCTAATCAGAAAGTTTAGGAATTTAACTCCAGCAGTTAAGAATCTATATACCTGAAAGTCTACGGATTTCACTACCGGTATTTAATAGAGATTCCCACAGTAATAACATGGGAGAAATTACGCACAAAAATATATATATAAATTTATTTATTTAAGGAGACACCTGGCGTTTTATTATATAGGTTGATTGACTGTTAAGAAGCAGTTCATTTTAAAAACATACAAATAAAAAAATTACGATGCTCAGATGCAAAACTTTTTGTAAAACGTTTCTCGGCTTTCATTAAGAAATTAATACCCGAATTATTCATTTCCTTTTTCAAGGAAGATAAATTAGGGTAATTATTAATGATATGACAAAGCCATTCAGATCGGCTGAATGAATTGTTATTGAACACCTATACTACTGGCTACCAGTTGCGGTACATGAACCATTTAAGCAGAGTTTATCTTCATATCTCTGGTCTGCAAAACAACTCTTGCAATTCTCAGTTTCTTGTGTGTCGTTAAATAACATGTAGTTGTTATACCATACTGTCACTCAAGAAGCTTGTACTTGTTTACTTAGAAAAGGGCTTAAAATTTGTTTTATCAAACTTGAACATGTGTATGTGAATGCATTTGTGCCTTAAATTTGCAATTGAACTTGAGAGAACTATTACTCCGTATTAGTCTCAATTCATCATGCGCGTGTGAGTTGATGCTTTTGATGAAGTCTGTCACGAAATAGTAATTAAAAAGTGCTGGAATGTTTTACTCACCCATAGTCCATCCGTCCTCAATTTATTATTTCATGAATTCTGAATCATGAATTTTTCACTGAAAATTAATATTTAGTCGCTTATGGCAGGGTTATGCAAGGGTGATATTGAACTTCATCTCGACTTTGGTACTTTTCTTTCTTCATAATTACTTTCTGCAGGTACTTTTTCCTTAGTAATGATCATCATCTCCTCTTCAAAGTCATTAGTAAGTAATTTACTTTCATAGTCATGAAACGGGAATGATATTGAGATATTTTTCGTAATTAGCAGATCAACATCTCGATTTTTTTGACAAAGGAATATTCTATTCAAGAAAACGAGGATTTCCGAATGCTCTAAAATTGCATGATTGAAGGTTGTTTAAGGACGAGGCTATAAAAATGGGAGATGACACATAGTCTGATGGTTAATGAGTGTTGCTTTCAGACCAAATCTGCCTTCAAAAGGCAAATATAATTGCAGTAAAGATTAACAATAATTGCTTAAGAACTATCAAACTTTTGGTGAATAGCAATTTATTTAATGCCTTACCATATCCAAATGTAATATTCTTTGGATGAAGTTCTTTTAGTTGTTGAGCAGGTCTGCTTCTACGACTGATGGACGAACTATAGCGTTTAACTCTATGATAAAGAATATACTTCTGATCAAGAACTAGCTCACTCGCAAGTAGTGCCTGAAAATGTCGTGAAAGCAACGATTAGCAACAAGCAAAATACTGTAGCGGATTTTCCGGAGAAATTCTTGCAGGACACCCTTCCCTGCCACTAAAGCCTTAAGAATCTTATACACTTTGCGTTGGATAGTCGTGTGGGTTACAGCGAATTGCGCTGCAAATTCCTTAAAGCAGTGGTGGAATTTGCTGTGACAACAGCTTCCAACTCTTTGGAATCAAATCTTGCGGACGCAATTCTTTCGGCTCGTCCTTCAGACTGAAATCCCCACTTCGAAAACTGGAAAATCACCTTCCAGAACTTTTTTCATTATGTGTATCATCCCCGTAAGCGGTCTGAATGGATTTTGCTGTACTTGCTGTACTTAGTGCTTCCCTGATATAAGTATGTGAAACTCATGGAGTAAAACGAAGTTTTCGTAATGCTTACATCGGTAGAAAATTGAAGTGGAGCCAGCTAATGAACAATATTTCTATCATCTGGAAAAAATGTATAATTTTGCATTGTTGCTTTTTTAAACCATAACATGAGGCACTAACGTGAAAAACGAAAAGGCCAAATGTATAAGTACACTAAACATTGCTCTCATTCAATAAGTTCTTCAGCATAAAATAAATTAAAAAAACATCTTAACTTCGAATTTCAAAAGTGCAGGAACAACCATCAGCAACAGCTAGTACGTACATATAAAAACTGGAAAATCTTATGATTGCAATAGCAGCTAGATACCACAGCACAAATTAACCAACAAATACATTTTTCTACCTCACGTTGGTGGGGTTTGCATACCTATAAGTGTAGTAACTATAATTCATTCCCTGTTTCTAAAGTTGTGTCTACTAATACATGAATGTAAGAAGTTAACAAGAATTATTCATCCCTACAATAAAATTCAGTCCATCATCAAACATCGCACCCTGAAAAAAAGCAACACGTCATGAGGCTGCCTCACCACAAGGCGTCATTGCCGCCGTGTGTAAACAGATTCCATTATTCCTCTGTGGAGAGTTTGATGCAGCGGCTCATGAAGATTGATTAGTTTATTCTTTGCCGCTCATTTGAAGTCTAATTGCCTCCATGAAGAGCTGTACCGTCGGTGTCTCTTTTTGCACTGCTTCCTCGTTGTTTTTTGTGTTATTCTTACGCTTGAAAGAACCTCAAATTATTCTTATACATAGAAGCAATAATATGTTGCAATTGCTCCTCCAGTGAACTTTTGCGAGCTGTCCGACTTTTAAATCTATATCCTAAAATTTTTCTCACGTCTCTCCTACATTCTACAGTATTGTATTATGTTATTAGTGGTTGTGAACTCAGCTGACATTCGTGCCAAGTATCCATCACTTCCCAGTTTTTTAAATTTTGGTTCGACTTCTAGCGTTTGAATCAATGTATTTACGTATAATTTAAGTTTCTAAATCTCTACCGCCTACAATAAAATACAACTCGTCTGCAATCAAACTTCATCTTATGAGTCATAGTTGAGTCACAGGTTGGACGACTCAGAAACTACCAGGCATTCGGAGTTCTGGAATGCCTTTCTCTGTTTTTGTAGATGTATCTATGCATATTTAAATTGAAGTCAGTAAAGAACTGATTTCCTTAGCTAATTTTGATTCCAATTTGTTTGAATATGACAGATTCAATGTCACATAGAGCTGAGAGGTTCTCGGTAAGAATACCAATGAATGATGATATTATTAAATCCCTAGAAATAATTGAACGTTAGGCCATGGACATCCATTTTTCCTAAAAGTCGGGGAACTATGGTCTTCCAACTGTCCACAAAACTGGAATATAAAAGAATTCCAGCTACTTATGATGTATACTATTTGTTTTACTACATTTGCTACACATTTATTCCATCAAATTTTATTTTTAGCACTCATAATTTTGTGACTTGACTCACATGAGAATCTAATTAGACCTGACGAGAAGTAACTAGAAATACCGACCAGGCAGTGCAGCTGGTGCTCTGCGATGAAGGGAACGCTTCTCTTTCTCAAAGGGAAGGGAACTCAAAGCGTCCTGTGACGACATAGCTTTCATTCTACATATGGGCGTACTTCCTCATATTGATGGTTTTACGACGAACGAGAAAGACGTTATCTTGTTTAATAATTTATAATTTTCATCACCTATAATTCATAACGTCAGAGTACGCACATTCATCCTTCCACCATACACATAGTAAATCTCCTTCAGTTCATCATAAGGAAAGTCATGTTTCACATGGTTTCTCTACGATTTTGTGTTTTTTTTTACAAGTATGCATTATAATTCGATATACTGCTATAGAGAACGATTCATACGAATGTCTCAATCAAATACAGTTCTCTAAGGTTCCCGATTTAGATTTCAGTCGTAGGGGGAAATTATAATCTTTGTTATATATTTCCTGCAGGACCAGCAAACATTGGACGCTAGCGCCGTAACGCTTGTGATTTTACGCATAATTTAGTGTGTGAAATTTTGTAGTAGTAGGTTATACTAGCATAGTGAATTACATTAAAATATGGAATGTCGTGTAAGCTCAATAAAAATGTTCTTAATTGCCTTACGAAATTATCATGTTATTTGCTTTGAGTAATTTTTCCCTTAGTATATCTTAAACTTTCTCCTCTTAGCGTTTCATTTCCTTCTTTTGTTTTATATTCTTGCTCAAGTGATGCAGCTTACTAGCGCTGCATCTCCTCGCAACCTCAACTTGACAGACCAACCCTCGCCCATAAAACTACAGGAGGCTAGTCGTCTGCTTCCCATGTGGCCCATAAATATTTTTGCTCCAACGATTTGCTGCCACCATCTAAAATACGAGGCCATTTTTCTTTTCAAACACTACATTTAACGCCGGTCGGTACCTTGCCGTTCAAACAACGTCCAGCTGTCAAACCGAAGCTTGAGCTTTCTGAGCTCACGTCCCAAGGACCAAAATCCTACCGTTGCACTTCTTAGGTTTGTGCCTCGGATGAACTTAGCCGCTATTATAGACGGTGGTATTCAAAAGAGGGTGACAATAACACGACTATTTATGATATTGATGTTATTAAGACCAATACTGTCGATAAATTTGCTTCATAAACTCATGTTTGAGGCAGCGTGCGGAAAATCCGCCGTCAATCCTCTTTTACAAGGACACGAAAGAGAGAGACAGGGAGAGTGAGAGAGGGAGAGAGAGGGACTTGATTAATATTGCTCGGTAATCGGTCAGAGGAGAGCTTAGTGTAGGACGTGTCGCATGAACTGTTGAAGGGACCTTGCATTTTCAACAAATGATGAATTTAACATTTTATTTCTGGGGTACAACAAAACTGTCCGAAGAACTTTTAGGCCTGCTAGGTAGGCTAACAAAATTTGATCTATGGTGTGAAGCTTGAAAAGAAGGAAAATCAAAGTAGAATAAATCAGTAGTATAACTACTACCCATTTTTTAAGAAGAGCATAACTAAATTCTCTACAAGCCCAAGTAATAAAATGTCTATTATTTTTCATTTAAGATTCCGAATATGAAAAAGTTTCAACAAGGGAACACAACTCATTCATTAATGTTAGAATGCAATATTGAATTCATAATTTATACCGTTCAATAATCGAATTTCTTATCGGGAGCTATCGTCTCAGTTGACAAGAGGTGTTGATTCTTGCGTGTTCCTGACACATAAATCTTGATACTTTTAAAATTAATGCCTGGATAAAAACGAACATATTAAACTTACCGAAAAGGAAAACGTCGCCATTTTTACTTCCAACTGAACGGTTAAATATTGGCAGGTAAGGAAGACGGAAGCCATGGAATATTTTATGAAGAACACAGATTTATTTAGATTTGAACAGCCCGAATTGCTCGTTTTAACCTTTGCAACAAGGAATTCGTTTAATTGCTTCTATTAATGCAGTATAACTACACATGACTTCAAGCATGCACCTTAATTGAGGGAATTTACTCACACTTTTCTTTCGTGCAGTTAAATCTTGAATTTTCTTAGTTTTTTCCGACTCAAGAAGTTCCTAAGTGTTGCTTTTCACATACTTATAGCCCCACACATACCACCACTCGAGCCTTGGCACAAATTGTCTCATTTTTTCGATTATTGCTGCAACTCTAGCGACTGTCATGGACATTTATAGCCACTATCTATTTCTGAAACAGATTCAAAATGCATCCTGCTCGTGCTCTAGCAATTTTAATTTTCAAAGTATTCTCTGTACTTGGACAGAGGCCAAATATGCATACCTAAAACACTTTGAATGTATATGATTGATCTGATAGAAATCTCTCACAATATTTAAACACTTTAGTTGTACTGTAAATATTCGTTCGAGTTCAACAGAGTAATTTCTGCTTAGCAGCATTCAGGAGGAATATGTAATTGAAGAATAAAATAGCATAGAATAAGGCAATAGGAACCAGCCGTTTGGCCCATTTTTGGGCTGATACCCATGGCCCAACTTTTCAAATAACCTTACAAAATCAATAATATTCTCATTTCGTGTAGCTAAAACACTAGTAAATTTCAATGAATGATAAGCATGCAGAAGAGGAGGTGGTTAGGCAGCTTGTTGAAGATATTAAGAAAGAGAGGCGGCCCCGGAGAAGTGAACATATGTGGGTTGATATCTTGGAAGTGAGTTGATACCCAAGCCCCAACTATTAAAATAGCCTTACCAAATAAATCATATTCTCATTCACGTAGCTAAAACATTAGTAAATTTCAATGGATGATAAGCATGCAGAAAAGGAGATGGTTGAAGATGTTAAGAAAGAGAGGCAGCCTCGGAAGTGTGAGCTCTGTGTCAGCCACCAAAGATAGGAGGCGCGTCTGTCTAGAGCGTCCCTCACTCGCCCACTTTATGGCTTGCAGCGCCCCTTAAATTTTCCAGAGGGACATCGAGGTGACTTGTTACCCGGCGCCAGTCTTGTACTAGTCAATTTATCGAGAGGAAACTAAGGGAACACCAAGAAAGTCTCTGGTCCAGCAACGCTTATTATCTTCCAGGCGAGAAAATAGTGTCTTCACGCAGCTCTCATTGCTCTAAAAACAGGTGAGAGCTTCGATAATTTAGGCTTTTTGAGTAAGAACAACGTGCGAGGACATTGATTATTGCGGAAGATTTTTTACGACTGTATTAGAATATAAAGAATATACACTGCATACAGATAACAGCACCGAGCATTACTGTGAAATTATGCTTCTAAGTTTAAAACAAAGTGTTTTCTTTAATCTTAAGTATGAACTTGACTACTAAGGGAATTTTCATATAATGTATAGATATCTCCTCCTACGTCTTTCTTTCGTTGGAAAAAATTAGGAAACGTTGTTTTCACCCTCGATTTAATTTTCTAGTACCTCTTGACAGGTTGACAGCCATCATAACTTCGACTGAGACGACAGCAAAAAATTATTTTTTAACTCTTGGAACGTGCTTTAGTAAAAAAAGTAATTCTAGAACACCTGCCTCTTGGAAGCAGGGGTTTATAGGTTTGAAATTTCTAAGTAGGAATCTAAAAATTTCCACCGACTCTCGAAATTCAGAAAATTACTTTTCTTTTGGTTCTGATTTTATCTGAAATAAAAGTTCTTCAGTGAAGTTACTTAAATAATTTTTAAATACTTTTCATTCAGGACTAGCCGAGAAACTTAGTTCATATGTTTAAACTGTGAAAATCATTTCAATAAAAATGAATCGATCTCATTTGCTCATCTTAGAAACGAAACCATGTCTAAAAATATTACATAATTAATTATTAACTCACAATTACCCTTTGCACGAATTACTTCAAACCACATTTTCTGTGATTGCAAAATGTCCCGTTTATTCATGCATTATTAAATAATTTTCATTTACATTCACTTATTCTTGAAACACATAATTCTTAACGAAAAAAAGGAAGCGTGATTCTGCTGCGAAGAAAGCTTTACATACACACAGTTTATGGTATTGGAGAAGAGTAATGGAGTGTCAGAAAGGAGAGGGCGACATGAGGTATCATGTGTGTACACGTCACATTAGAGTGTTAATGGTAGCAATAAATTCTTTGGGTTCCATTGTACTCAGCGGCTGCTTGTTGGGCTCATCACAAAGAGGGTGTCACGCTGGCGCCCACGTGAATGCCCCACCCCGAGCCCGAAGAAGTGATTATTTACTGTAATACCTCCTTTCACCGGACTTATTTCTTCCTTTTGTCCTTGCACAACTCAGTGATTCCCGACAGTGTGTCGACCCATACTAGTATGCAGCCACTACCTCTAAAGTGTTTCTCTTATTAATCTTCTTTACAAGATGTAATGATCTATTCCACTGTATGTAATGTTTTACGTAATAACACTTAAAACCACAAAAAATTAAGACTGATTGAAAGTGCGAAAAATCACCGTGCGATGACAAATGATATGTGTCACGCAGAATATTTTATAACATACATAAATTCTAACTGGAAATATATTACCTGCTATGAGTTAAAAAGGTAACCACTTGGATTTTTTATTCGGAATACTCGAAAGCTACGAGGAAACTGAAAGACAATTACGAGAATAATATTGCACACTCGAGTTGGCAGACAATATACACTGAATACCTTTACCTTCTTCTTAAAATTTCTTCAACCTTTTTCTAAGTTTGTCGAGCTTCAAATAATATATTTTGTAGCTTAATATAATATTAATTCCAGCACACTATTGTCAAGAATACAAGTATTTCCTACATCGTTCCTTTACGTGGTAAATTTACACATCGAGTCTCAACAATTTTGAGAAATCTAACAATTGATGGATTCGTCGCAAAAGCTCATTTGAATGAGCTTTTCTACTATGCTTCTTTGATGTTGTATACCGATGCTGACAGCATAATCTAATAAGTGATGCAAAAATTTCAATTGCCATAAATTAAAGCTTTTAGTTTATCACATAGAAAAAGAGTAATTTCGTATCCTTTTATTCTTGAAGAAAGCTCAGTTCAACAAGAACAAAACTTACCACCCTACCTCTATCGTTTTTAGATTGGATGAGCAGTTGTCGCTTCGTCTCTGCATTATTGATGATTGTATTGGCATGATGGAATACTGTACGTCTCTACCTTAGAAACTCCGATTTTGCAAAACGCTTTCGATGGCAATCGATGGATGTTTGGACACACTAAAGCATCCCATTATGCGCATCATCCGTCATAGTCAGTTGATGCGCAGACGCAAGCCATACGAAAGTATTTTGAAGGCTTCTCAGCTAAAAGCCCTGAAGGAAACTCCAATGGATCAATGTTGGCATGTGAGGAGGCTCTGGATGATCTTTTTTTGAGGTGTCGCGTGACGTGGTCGACACCGGCGGGTATTTCGACTCCGGGTCCAAATATTTGGGACATAGACAACGTCAGCGTAAGATAACAGATCGTAATTAACATTTGCTTTCATAATAAATGAAGTTTATGAAGACATGTAGGAATAAATTGTTCTGCATTTAGAGCTATTTTGCTGCTTCATTGGAAAATTTTATCAACGATATCAATTGAAAATTATGCAGAACTAAAAAGCACTCAAAATCATTGATTTACAATGTACATACATAGTAATAAATGAAGAGCTGGATTTAGACCATTTACGATGTTCGATCAAAAAGTTCATGCATATTTAGAAAAGTGCAGTTGAGAGTTGAGTTGCAAAGTTTTCCAGGACAAGTTAATTGTTTTTGTTGAAATAACAAGTTAATTGAGTGTTTCTAACTCAAAAGGATTTTAAAAAACCAAAGACGCAAAGAAAATGACTGTAAGAAAATTTTTTAAAAGTATGTAGCTTCGACTCACGTCAGATTAACACGCGACTGCAGATCTTAATACCAATACTTAGGGAACTTGAATCGCTTGAGTAAAAAAAAATATAGGCAGTCAATATGTTCAGGTGACCGATTAATATAAAAGTTCTCAATTTTCAGAGCTTTATTTATCTTCTCTGCAGAGAGGAAAGACGGATTGAAAAACAAGTTTGACTGAAGAATGGAGGTCCAATTTTAATAAACTTACACTTTTTCACAGGGAGGAGTAGATCCATATTTTCGATGATGATTTACAAAATTGGCAGTAACATCGTCGAATATAATGAGCAGTTTGGTAAGATATGTTTAGAAACACTTTATATGTTTGTGGATTATTCGAAGACTTGTTCTGCTTGTCTTCAGTAACGGAAAATTTGTGGGTCATTTTAATATGACTAGCATTTTTTCACATTCAACTGATAGTACTCGAGCTTGTACGTCAAAATTGGGATTTTAGATTGGAGAACACATCGCAACATAAAATGAAATCAAAATTTAAATCTGAGACTATTTACGAGACGTTTGTATATTCAAGTCTTCACATTCACTCAGTCATCCATTCGTCAATTCATTTATTAATTTGCTGCTTTAAATAGTGTTTTTTAATCAATTCAAGCAAATTATGAAGACAAGCCATTCTAGGCCCAGTATACTCGTAATTTATAAACTGAATCACAAGCCATTAAAAAAATTGGTGAATATAAACGTTTGACTCTTTAAGTTATTTTTGAAACGTATGAGAAACAATATTATACCATAGAAAGATATCACAAAGAAGAATAAGTGTTTCATAAAATATGTACATGGCGTCACAAATATGAATTGAATATAATAATAATGACATCACAAATAGGAAATAACAGTACAGGTAGCACTTTTGGTAGCACTTTTGGTAGCACTTATGGGCCAGAAGGTTCGTTCCTATAGCCTCATTCTATTCTAAACCAATAAGCCGACATGGTTGACGCGGCTAGAAATACGGCATGGGACTTGGGTAAAACAACCGAATAATTATCCAAGTAATTATCCGACCCAAGAATGGGCCAGAAGGTTCGTTCCTATAGCCTCATTCTATTCTATTTTGAAGAGTTGTTCTTTTGAAATGAGCAATGATTCTAACACTTTACTGCAGTCCTCATTAAGCTGCTAGTTTTATAGTGTATTCTGAGAAAATCATAAACAAAATTAGCCACGTTCACTACGATTCAATTGCTGCTAACCTCTAAAATCGAAATGCAGTACAAAAAATAACCAATGTAGACTGCATATTGATACGCAGCGAGTTACGTAATGCCCATTTCAAGAACGCAGATTGGTACTGATTAGAGCGGCTTAGTGCACATTAATGCGGGTCGGTGCACGAAATTGTGCCTTTGAGGATATCCGGTTTCATCCCTGCTCGATTTGAAGTACGGTATCAGATCATAAGACAGGCAAAGTCACACTTTCAAATCGTTGGACAGGATCCGACAGGATCAAATATCAGTATCTGAATATCAGACAACCAAGATCAAACAGTCAAAATTTGATTTAATTACTAGTTACCAAAATGCGTATAGTTAAAGAAAAGATTTCTGTCAAGAAAGTTTAAACAATCTGTAGATGCGCAGGTGGTGATAAGTATCTTAAATAGGGCATTCCACATCCACGTTGCATCGCCGATACGCACAGTCGCTCATTTTAATCGGTATCGATTTCCAGAGATTCTGGTCGTGGCTTCTGAAACTACTCACAATAAGGATTCTTAAGTATGCCATAGACTTTTCTTCAGTTCAATATTGTGCTTTCCAAATGGCTCACTGCACCGTTATTGGCCAGTAGATATTATCATGCCGGCATGTCATCTTTAATATCATTCACTACCTTATACATTCTGCGTAAAATAACATAAATTAAATGAAATAGCGTGTTTCTCAACTGTTTCTGGTCAACTTCAAAAGTTGTACGCACCAACTATTTCGAAACAGAGGAACTGATAAGCAAACTCTCCCTCTGTTTTTGCTAGTTATTGCAGTCATATTACAGTTCGACATGTTAATGTGATTTATAAAAATGCATTGCAATTTTACCTTGCTCTTCTAACCACGACATTAGGAGTTTCCTCACAATTATTTATCACCATGTGCTCGCTCACGAACTTACCCTCGCAGTGACAGGGACGTCATCGCTTTGATGGAAAACCCGAACCAGAAAAAAAGTTCAAAAGAAATGTTGGAGGCGTCACTAAGACGTAGGAAGATGAATGGGCATCTGCGCATCAAGATAAATCATCAGCGATGCGGGTTTGTTACCCTAGAATTAGCGACATATTCTCTTGATTATGACAAAAGATGACAGACTTTCAGACTTATTCGCTGCTTGTAAATTATTGAAATACAGTTCTAAAAATAGTTGGAAGATTTGTGTTTAGGACGATTTGAACGTATATTTATTCAGAAATGGCGTTTGCAAATGAAGCAAGTACGAATGTGAAACTGTTGTTTCAAGTCAGTATTTTCCTTATTCTATCTGACTGGGACAGGCAGTACACACTTAACTGAGACAGAGTTCTAACACAAATCAAGACGGTTACATCAAGGACATTCTAAAGTAATTATATTTATCCTAGGCTTAAATGCTCTCTAGAACCACCCATTATGTATTTAATAATCCTGATTCTTCCTGTGGATCTTTAAAAATACAACATCTGATTGCCTAATAGTTGTGTTTCGCACTTTGACTTAAGAAGATCCCCTTCTCTCCAGACCAGTACCCTCCGGATGACTGGAATTGGTTTGTCTGGGAGAGTAAGAGCGAGTACCACCTCACCAAACTTAGTCTCCGATGTCAAAATTGGTGAAAGAACGGGTGAAAATCACTCAAGTAGAAACCATACTCGTGCATCTTGACAGTTTTTGATGCACTGTAAGCATTAGCAAGTTGGTGAGGCTGAGTTAGTAATGAGTAATAAATAATCGAAATTTCATGGTTCTGTTTTTCGTTTGCAATACGTTCGTGACTTCCTATGTTTAATCAATGCAACCAAAACTCACGCAACGGTAATTATTGAACACAGTACATACTGAAATTACTGAGGGCATTGTACACTCAAGTATTTTTATTTGCTGTAGGTAAAGTTATAATTTAAGATTCTGAAAGCTTATACGTATATGCAAGAAAACAACACTGAAAATGACAAAAATGACGAAACACTACTGAACATAATGAAGAAATGTTCTAAAAACATTACAACTTCAAATAAAGTAAATAATGGTGGGAAAAATAACGAGGCTTGAGTGTATTACACTAACACTAATATCTCCTAAGATCTTATTTACTGCTGGGACAAACTGTTTTTAAGCCATTAAGAAAACTCTTTATATAAGATGAATTTGCTTATATCAAAAACATACTCCTCTGTAACATCTTTTTAAATGATTAGGTCAATTTTAAATTTTAACTTAGGGACATGAAACTTTTTATTGGATATCATACACGGGTATTAGCATTTGAGTTCCTGTCCCATATTCTACAAAATTGTCAATGAGGATTTTGCGTCGAAGACAAAAACAATCGAATGCTTGTACCCATTCATTACGAGAAATTAAATACATTTTAAGATATATAACCTAAAATTCATCAGTTCTAATAACAAATGAAGTTATTTCAACTCGCTTGAGGGAAAGCGATTATATTAAATAATTGATTTCCAACTTGAATCGTTTTCCCGACATTGTACATTCTAGGGTTCTTGGGGGTAATTATGAAGTTTTCGTGTAGTTTCTTGTTTTTAATCTCGTGTTCTTTGTACAGTTCAGACTATTTAGTAAGGCAAAGCAAGACTTGCCTCGCTCAAATAAATTCTTTGAACATCTCCCTCTACCGAGTTATAACTAGGTCACAGTATCATATGTTGCACAATTATTGCTCTGAGGGCTCGGACTACTGTTAAAGTAAATCCATTTAATGCCAGTCATGAACAGAACGTCTTCGTTTCAGTGAAGGATTGTGTAACTTGAAGGTGACACTTGCGAGTTCCTGCACGTGTTTTCTTTCAATTGTACATTAACTTTTAAAGAGATAGACGGCACACTACCGATCCTATTTTGATTGCATCTCTTAGTGTACGGATTCTCATACATTTGTGTCTTGAAATTTTTAACATTCTAATTTGAAATCTCGGTCACCACTTGAACATGTTGGGATCTTTGTACTTATAATGTCATTGTATGTTGTGAAATAACAGAGGTAAAGTTCATTTTAAGAAAATAAGAATTAGCTGCTATCAAATCAGAAGCTGTGCCATTTTCCTTTACCTGATTCCATTGAAGATCGTTTTTTATGTTTTCACCGTTTTTTAAAATATTTTTTTAACATATTATTAATGCAATTCGTTACATACGTAACTTATTTTATGTACCAAATGTTCGAGCATGTATGTAAAACTCGAGTACGAGAATACTTAGTACATACAAACCTTAGTCATTAGCAATTATCTTAAGCCCTCCTTATTTAAAATCATAGTTTCTCAGGACGTAATAGACATCGTGCATGATTTACCAGACATCTTGCCATACTCATCAGATGTCTTGTCAAGCGAACCCAACGTCTTGTCAATCACATAAGACATCTTGTCACACTAACCAAACAAATTGTCAATCACATAAGACGTCTTGTGACACTCACTCGACAACATGTCAAGCGACCCAGACATTTTGTACACTTCGCCAGACGTTTTGTTTGGCGAATTATACATAATTCTCCTTAATCAATCAGCTCATGTGACTTACCGGACATCATGACAAGCGTTCATGATGTTTCCGTAGCTCACCAAACATTTGATCAATTCCACCCTAACTTCTAAAACGAGTTTCGGAAGTTATGAATACATCACCTGACTTTTCGTCACGTGCATCAGTGGAATTTTTTCAGATGTCTTGTTCTGCGTGCTAGATGTCGTATGAATTACAATCAAATGTACCTAAAATTGGTAAACGTGTCTTATGTATACGTTACCTATATCAAGCTCCTATCACTTAACACAAGATCAAAATTACGAAAGCACATAACAAACTACGTTGTTAAGAGCATACAGTTTTAGTAATAGACTTATTCTCGGCATCTGGACTACCTTTCCTTACGTGTAACATCACCTATATGTATTCCAATTTGCAAATTACTTAAATGGATCCAAATATGAATCTTTCATTTTAGTCCTGCAAGTTCAAATTTCTAAATTAATTTGCTTTAAACACCAACTGCAGTCTGGTACACTTATTAACACGACCATCTTATGGTATCCAGTTCTCAGGTTAGTGATCACCAGAATATCATGTATTCTTATATCCAGCACAACCATTACCCGATACATCTCTAATGAGTACCTGAAGTTTGATAGCGAGACTTGTCTTTCTTCAGCTTGTGATTCAAAGTGTGGAAGAAATTCAACCATCCGATTAAATGATACGACGTGAGAATATAAGTATATTCACGGAAAATATTTTCGTTCCAAATTGTTCATTATCGAGTTCATTTATATTCGGTATTAGTTTCAAATCTTGTTTCACAACTTCTTTTTCCATGTTCACCTGCTTGAGTATGATGTGAAATATGCATCCAGTTTCAATTAGCATTGAATTTGTATTAGAAGTATGGTAACAAAGCTATGTAGAGTCATAGAATAAAAAGTTGAAGTTTATTAATGTTAATTTAAAGAATGCACGCTAGTGTTCTAGTATAATTAGGAGAGTGCTCACACTGTGTGAGTTAGAACAGTATCGACCGTCACCTTTGCAATAAGCGGAAAATCTAAACATATATAGCCGTATTATAAAAAGGAAAATCAGAGTAGTGACACTAACTTCTTATAACCGAATTCTGATGTTATTCCTCATCTTTTCGAACATCTTCTATTCTTACTGAATACTCACATTTTGTATGCTATTTTCTAAGCAAAAAACCAGTCCTAAACTTTTTACCAGCCATTCGCACAGTAATTTCAATTATGCAGCACTAGGTTTAAAATATTGCTAATATGAAATAATTTTTGCCTGATGGTCTTCAATTTATAGAAGGTGGTATCGAGTTGTAAAACACTTAAGCCCGTGGAGAGATTGAATTAAGAAGACATGAGTGATCGAGGGCGTAGTTTTCAACAAAAATCTCCTAAGTTAACTAGCTATGAGTGATCGAAGGCGTAATTTTCAACAGAAATCGATTAAGTTAACTAGATATGAGTGATCGATGGCATAGTTTTCAACAAAAATCTCTTAAGTAAACTAGATATGAGGGATCAAAGAGTAGTTTTCAGCAAAAATCGCTTAACTCAACTAGATATGAGTGATCGAGAGCGTAGTTTTCAACAGAAATCGCCTCACAAAACGGTATTCCAAAGGTCTTCTCAAGTTCCATCGAAAAAGTTCTTTCCAAAGTGACCCTGTATGACCGGCAGCTATCCTATCCATTTCCGCGGGCCCCATAAAATTTTTTACTGATGTGTAATCTGCAAAAGACGCCACCAGATGATTGCAGTTGAAACAAGGCAATCTGCTGATCAGCCCACGGATCACTTTCCTTATTGGCAGGCTGAGGTCGTAAGTTAAAAGAAGTAATAACCATCCAACACCTTAAACTTTGGCTCGTTTCTCCTCAGTTTATGATGCCCTGCAAAACTCTATAAAGCAATTATAATAACTTGCGGTAAATTAATCTGCGAAGTTTTCATTCCAGACAATTTGGAATGTCAGCAGGTAATAATAAGAAGCTATGGCGCTCGTTTCGCTCGAATACAAAGGGCGTCGAGACTTGGGCAAGAAACTAGCAAATGCCTCCTAAAATGCTTCCATGCTCCAGGAAAAGATCAAGACAGAGTTAATGTGAATCTTAAAATAACAAAGAAATTGAAAGTAAATTGATCCGAACTAGCATGAAATGACGAAGATGGAAGAGTAACAGACGTGTAGGCATCACGTATAGCAGGCATCATAGTGTAATAGTGGTTGAAGATTTCTGAGAAAGAGAATAATACAGAATTTTGTTTTGAAATCCTGATTATTTTCCTTATTGCAAGTGCAGTTAAGCCTAGGAGTAGTGGCTCTTTTTTATATTTGCAGTTTCGTTTTCGAAATACTGATTCTACAAACGTATTTTTCCTATACATCAAATAACGATATACATTTGAATTAGAGTCTAAATGACATTGTACTTCTAAAGCGTTTTTCATGTATTCGGTATTCTCTATTCACAATGTTTCCCCTGAAAATAAAATGTTATTCTACAATTGATTTTTCTTTGTCGTTCAGAATGATACAAAGTAATTTACAACATTGCGCCAGGCATGTAGACTGTATACGTCTAGCCTACAACATAGTTATGGAGAATACGAAGAATGATTGTTTCATAATAGTGGAATAAAATGAAGGAGCATGTCTTATCGTAACAGACTGAAATGATTTGATTTGAATCTTGTACGATGAATTTTCATAGGAACATGCTCCTATGCTGCTTCTTAGCTGCAATGTATGAACATTTTCAAACATTACATGATTTGGAGCATCCGAACACTCGATGATTACAAAATCAAATAGTCTGCTAACCGACAGCTGCCAAATTCGTATCAAACACGTCATTGCAGCACCATTTTTGATGCTCTTTAACGCATCGATGACTAGAACAGCTAGCAGGGAGCCAGGGACGTGGACTAGGGATGACCACGGTGGAGGGGGGGCAGTTCGAGGACAAGTGTAAGAGTCCCTTAGGGGCAGTGTGGAGAAGAAGCTTCCTCCCAGCGAGCTCAAACTCTCGCTGCAATGGTGGCCATATTTCACATTAGTGGCGCATTATGGTGGCACTCCCGAACATTACCTTACCAATTTATGGCTCTCGTAACCGTTAAAAGTAGCGGGAAATTTGAACATCAAGCTGGCACCTTATTGGATCCTTTTTAGGCTTCTGAGAATTGTCACTGGGCTGCAATGTGGCGACACTTCCAACGTCCGTGCCTAATACAGACGTGCTCACTTGCATAATCGTCTAACTCACTTATCGACGTGCTCCTGAGTTCTGTATGCGGTGCTTCTTCACAAACAACGAGGGCATTACCAACAGTTGCCCAATATACTTCAAAAACAACGTTCCAATCCCGATAACCAAACGAGAAATCTGCGCTTCAATAGAACACACATGTGTAGTGTCCAATGAAGATAAAAATTCGTGCATTTAATAGTGTCATCAAAATTTTGTAAAAGAAATGAAAGTAATTGAGAAGCAGCCCACGAATCGACCGTACGAATTGTCTCTGTTGCCGCATTCTATTCTATTCTATTCTATTCTATTCCATTCTATTCCATTCTATTCCATTCTATTCCATTCTATTCCATTCTATTCCACTCCATTCCACTCTATTCCATCCCATCCCATTCCATCCCATTTCACCCTCTTCCATCCCATTCCATCCCATTCTATTCCATTCCATCCCATTCTATTCCATTCCATTCCGTTCCATTCTGTACCATTCCGTTCCATTCCGTTCCATTGCGTTCCATTCCTTTCCAATGCGTTCCATTCCGTTCCATTCCGCTCCATTCCGTTCCATTCCGTTCTATTCCGTTCCATTCCGTTCCATTCTGTTCCATTCCGTTCCATTCCGTTCTATTCAGTTCCATTCCATTCCATTCTTTTCTATTCCATTCCATTCCATTGTTGGCGTATTGAGTAAAATTAACATTACTCCTTCATTAATTTTCCCTTAAATATTTATCCCTGAATTAATGTCATTATTTCTTAATTAAAGTGTAGTCACTGATTTGAATTTTAAGTTCGGCTGCTGGAGCACAGTATCCTGTCAGCCTATTACCGCTGCGAATAGTTACCTAGAAAATACCCATTGAGGAATATACTCCTAAAATATCACTTTCAATGTCATGCTTCCCAACACACTAGGGATTTTTATTGCTGAAAAGTATATACGTTATTTAGATCTGTATTAATAACTGTATCTACGCTCTGTGGCTGAAAGTTGAGATTTGTCTTCTCTGTTTTATTTACAAGATTTTAAAATTTTCATTCTGCCACAAGCAACCATGTTATGAATACACAATATTTTCCCTTAAACTAATCGAGGTAAACAAGAATAACAGATTATTTATGTTCTATTCTTCGGGGTTTGATCTGAACGGGTAAATTTTACGTGAATGGAAATGCAATATCATGCGTAACATCTCAAGAATGTTTGAAAACCCATGGATCACTTCTGTTAATTGAGTTACCTTGAATTATTTCTCTAAACAATGTTGAATGTACAACTACCTAGTTGTATTATCACAAATCGCCTCTGCTTTCAGTTTGAACAAAATAAAATTATTAAGATGAAAGTTTTCGTATAAATAGTAATGTGATGATTTCCTACAATCTAGTTTTTATTTATATGAAAACCTGAAGTCACAACTCCAAGTGCACGCTGACTTGAATGGACATTAAAATCAAAGTTATTATTACATCTACATTTGAACGTGTTCTAGTATTTGTTTTACAATTATTCTCGGCATCTTACCCTCATAAATTGCAATCCATGGAATCCCTATAACAAAACATACTAGTAGGAATGCCTTTATACGTACGTACCTTCTATTTGTGTGAATAGTAAGATGTTCGACACAGTTCACGGGTTTCCACTACAACATTTTTGAACCTATTTGGATCATCGACTTCATACAAAAATTTTACTGAAATACAGTAGATTGTAAGACGCTTTCAGCCAAGCGTTTGGTTCCTGTCATGTATCGTGTCTCTAAGATGGTAACAAACTTAATTTTTCCTTGCACGTTAAGACTTTCTTTGCCACCCAAGCCTGACCTAACTGAACAACAAGGTCCCTGTCTCTTCCATGGAGGCACGACGAGCAAGGAGCAGCCAATTCTCTAAGACCAAGCCTGTTCAGATTGTCTGGTCAGGCGTCCATTTATTATCTGGCAGAGAAGGCTTGTGAACGTAACTCGCCATTATCTTGTCTTCACCCTAAGCCACTCTTGTAAAATATTAGCCTATAATTAGTCGAGGCAATTGTGTAAGGTTGGCAGCTAGTGAATGAGCGAGGCTGCTTACAAGCGGCTTCTATGTCAACATTGATTAGGTCCTCGGTACACTTCAACTCGCTAATGTTCTGTCCTGTTAGTTCTTCTCAGACTTAGTACTTGACTAATCCATTAACATTTTTCTTTCCCTTGGTAAAAATAGTTTTATAGTTGAAGCGAAGGTCAAGTCATAGTGCAGCGACGTAACCGCAACCACTGCAAAATAGTACTCTTTTTCTACAGATTTGAAACAATCTTTAAATTTTAGCCCTGAAAGTTGAAAAAGCCTACATACCACAACAAATAAACAGTTGAAGCTTTCCACTTTTCCAAATATTTAGCAGAAATGTAATTTATTAATAAAAGTTTGATTCAAATGTGTATATTAGCAAGATAGGTGAACTTTTAGCGATGGCTTATAATTATAACATCCATGTGGGGCAAGAAGCTGTCTTTGAACTCGTTTTAGTTTCTATTCAAGGTTGAGCGTAATGTCAGAAATCCAATCACATGGCAACAGTTTCTCGTGGCCATTAAACCTTCTCGTTTATTGAATAGTTAGTATGCAACAGGTTAAGATGAAGTCAATGTTTAATATAATCATCTTTAGATATACATATACTTGAACTAAGAAACTCATGCGGATGCTTGTCCTACCATTCTTAGAAACCACTTTATATATGCAGTGCTCTTCTAAACTAGCGGATCACTAATCGAATGGTACAGTGTTGTGCACCTTTCAAGAGAATCGATTCCAGTGCCTCGGATGCGCTTCATGTTCAGTAACTGAAAATGAACATACGAGAGGATAAGATCTTTTTAAAGTGGAGATTGTTAGAAGTTGGAGTGGTCATATAACATTATACAGTAGTGAGGCTCTTACACTCTGCTCGGCGGGAGTGTAAGAGTTTCAACAAATATACGAGCCTTTACATTTCACATGTAATGAACTCCTGTCAACACGAGCCATGATTTCATCTGAGGCGCTAACAAGAACTCAGTAGTTTGTATTTGTTTAGTCATGAATACATTGACCTCTTGAAGCTGTTTTGCAAACAAATGGAAACGTGGGCTCTGCCTGACTTCAGGAATTTTTAAGAGAACGAAGATGCTCAATACGATTTCATAACGATTTCCAATCATGAATACCGTTGCATAAATTATATTTTTGTAATGAGAAAAATTGTTCTCAGCTTCGGTTACAAGAAATAATTTTATGACTACCTATCAAATATATTTCAGAGCCTCTTCAATTTTGAATAATAAAATGCTCTCTATCACTTCATTTATAATAACAATTATTGGTATTAAAAGAATTTCAAACAATAGGGCAGACAATGTTCATACAAATGTATTCTAACACAAATTCATATTGGTTATCATGATGTCTACTGATTCAAATTTCTGTGATATAATAGACAGCAGGTTCACTTATTATGTTGAGGAGTTATTCATGAGAGTTCTTTACAAATTCCAAAATGCAAGCAGAAATAAAACGAGCTGCCAAAATGTTTTGTGGTTTCTAAAATAATTCTTTGTTCCACAAGATAGTGTGTTTTGATGATTAATTCTATTGAACTATTGTGAAGTATTAGATCCTTAAAATGGAATGCCCAGTCTAAATGATTATACGTACTCCAGAATATTTGTCTCTAAAAGTTAATACCACTGTAAAGTCCTGCAAAGCTGCTCGTGAGATTCATGCTACTAGTGGAAAATGAGAAATATCTCAAATTACATCCTGTAGTTGATTTTTCACATTAACACTATAATTTTAGGCCTCCAGAACAGATGACACGGGTCGACCAATTGAATTCGATGAGAGCGAGTGAGTTAACTGCTTCACGAGTATCGACGCTGCAACTTCGTTCCTGAAAATCAGGATTTTGGCTCTTCAGAAGCTTTAAACAGCATACAACATTTTGTTTTTGTGCAAAGTTTCTTTTTGCTATTTATGAGCGGGAAAGACATAACTGGAGCTTGTTGGACTCTTAACAAACATTTCTATCCACTAGACTTTAGTGTTGCAAGAAGAGTACAACTTGTGTTTTGCACCAGAAATACGAGTAAACCTATTCGAGTACCTTCTACTTTCTTTTAGATAATAACATTATCTTGGATGCTCACACAAGTGCTTGTAACGACGCTAATGCAACAAATAAAAAGTGATGTCCATCTTCCGTACAAACCGGGATTCTTGAGAGGACTACGTGATATGTTGAAAACGTTCAGTTCAACTTGAAAATTTTCAAACCATTTAGCGTCACTTTTTCTTTCGGTAATGAAGAAAGAGGATTTAGCATCACATGTTTTCATTTTAAGAAAAATTGACTGAGTGGTTATTCAGTGAAAGCAAACAATAATGATTTTACAGTGAATGATAATGGAATTTTTACACCTTTGTAGGATGTATCGAGTTTTTTATTGTTCTTTTTGAATGGTTCGTAACACTTGCTAGAATGCACTTCATAAATGTGCATTGAGACAGCCGATTCCACGTTTATTAAATTTTCTTCAAATTTAGTGAATAACTCCAAAGTACTGCAAATGTCATGTGTACACTCTTTTATAAAAATTCTAAGACTCCTATTTAAGTCAGTGTTCACAGGCTTGCTGCATCCATCTGCTTGAAGAACAACTATGTTCTTTGTTGTAACGATGCAGTGCCGGAGACTGTTATTCATGAGGAGACCGTGGATGGTGAACTTAACTGAGCAATGTGTCATAAATAATAGTGTCCCAAGTGCAAACTCTTCTTTCGTACATGTTAAATGAAACTTATTTTTCGTCAAAATTTGCAGTAAATTGTACAGTGAAGAGTTAAGTACCGAAGAGAGTGGTGCTTCTATGCATACCATTTGAATACCTTGGGGATGTACGCACTCTCTCTTGTCTTAAGCTAATTTCAGGGTAGAACTAACGATGCATATATACAGATGATCTGTGTAGAACATTCAAGGCGAACGGTTCCTCTTACAACACGCATGCAGGAACACCTCCTTGGTATCACTCAGTTTATTGTGCATTTTGCAGTTCCAGATTGAGAGACCTCAAAGGAACTTATGCGAAGGCTGACGAAGAATTAACTTACCTTGTTGTCATTACTTCAAGTTTTTTGTATCGATTTGATCCAGTTTATTTTTCCAGTAACTAGCTGGTTTTCGAAATATCTTTACTCCTCCTGATTAATATGATCATTTCAGAATAATTTGGCTTTGTAATTCTCATCATAATTTGCTAAAACTTAAACGAATAAGTTTTTCAAATTATGTTGAATACTCTTTTAATTTAACTGTAGATCACCTCCTTTAATAGGCTACATTTTATTCCGAACAGAATACCTTGGTACAGTTTTCATAGAACAGAAAAAGAACGGAGGTGAATTAAATCATTCTCACACCTCCAAAAGCATTATCTCTCGTAACACAAAGTTATTTTTTGTGTATCCGAAGACAGACCGATGCAACAATTTTTTTACATTGCTCATTAGTATCGCTGCTTTGTTTCTGCCACGTCTCACGACAGAACCCCTTTCTCTCATTTGTATTTCACATGAGAGATAAGCAAGGTATGAGGCCAGGTCCCAACAGAAAAAACGTCAAAAACAGTTTTCTACGAACATTCATTTATCACTTCTCTCACATCATCTGCCCATAGATACTTTGGTCTAAACATTTTAATTACTTCTGACTTGATTGCTTGTAAACCATACCCTGCTGCTTGGGCACAAACCAACTCAACATTGTTCTACATATACATTGTTCTACAACTCTACATTGTTCTCCTACACAAGCTCATTTCATTAATAACTTACTTTACCTATACAGTGTTCAAATGTTTGCTTTTTTACTAGTTTGTAGCACTTTTGATTAACGCAGATTGGAATCTTACACTATACAAACAGACTACAGCGACAATTTGCCTCGCCGATATCCCTATTCAACCGCAACTTAAACCGCAACTTAAAATCTGAAGTCTTAGAAGTAAATATTACATGAAATGTGCCTTCATCGATGGCTATCCGGCACAGTAAATAGTCAATTTACTTCGGGATTGTATTTTCGAGGAACAATTGGCCTCGAAATTAGCGGTGACACGAACCCTGATTCTCCAACACCCGGAATATATTTATACTCTTGTCTCTAAATACTGCCAATAAATTATGATACCATAACACTAACGTAATTTTGAATCATAAAATACAACATATCATAGACATAAACAAACACAAGTACAGCACAACGAATAAGGACGCGAAACTCAACTTTTTCCATAAATGACACATCTATACGAGCGTTTACTCACACAGTTCTAAGGAAGCAGGCACATTTCTGCCATAAAGTAAAAAAAATGTACTATTTTGCTGTATAGTAATGAAAATCAATTCTAAATTTATGAGCGTAGTAAAATTCTTAAGTTACTAACAAGTGCAGGATATATTCAAGGATGGTTAAATTCTAAATAGAAAAAGTGGAAAACACTCCGTGTCAAATAATCATAGTGTTTTTAAAATAAAATATTAGCAGAAATGAAACAAAATTAATGGAATAATTTATATAAGGAAGAACAAGCAAATAGTATAATGGTAGTAAAGAAATTAATCGTGTACATAGATACAGCCATTCCAACTGCTCAAAACAGTACAATACAATAGAATTAAAAGAACGTACAACGTTTCAATTAGGATTTTAATTTTACATTAAATTTGATGGAGAAACACAGTGACCTTCAAATACTGTGTGTAGAAATCACCACAACCAAATCGTTTATTCTTTACTGAAAAGAAATTCACCCTATAGCTTAAAATCAGAAGGATAAATATATTTTTTCTAACTATTCAATAACAAGTCTTCACTCGATGGCACAAAAATTGGAAGACGTATGCTGAGCAACTAACATCAGAACACAATTTTGGAAAAATGCAAAATGGCTTTGTGATCAGGCAAAATGCAGGGGGCTTTGTGATCACTTAGAGGAGATAATGACTACGGTCAAAGTTAAAGATCAAAGTTGAACGCCATAGTTTTCTTTTAGGACACAATCGCGTTTCCTAACATTTTTACGCATATAGAGACTCATAAACATGTTCTGACTTTCATCTAATTCTATGGCTTAAAAAGATAAGTATTCTCTAGAATATATTGACGAAACCCCATCCTAAAATAAGGGTCGAATGCTTCACGCCATGTTTTTCAGTCAATGGATTTTTTCACCACCTTAACTATCACAGTTTAAAGCCAACATGTTTTGTAAGTTGCTATCGAATTGTAATTACCATGGCAAGCCATCAGCTAGTCGATGATTTTTAACACAAAAATGCAGGGACGGTTCACAAGTAGGGTTTAACTATCGAGGTTTCAAGTGACAATTAAAGGCGTCTGAAAATATAATGGGTATGTATGTAGTACCTCGAATATTCTACAATATCACTTGGTGTTTCGTATTCTACTCAAGGTGGGTAGGCCAAGAAAAACCCCTCTAGTGGATGACCGGCTTATGTAACTCTTGACATTAAACGACCGCTTTCAGAGTGCCGCAGGTATTTCACGCTTGGTTAGACAAGAAAACGACATGAAAGTGTGTCAGCAGTCTGCTTCCCTGCCCTTGCTGAAAATAGGTCTATTTGAAAGTGGTCCAGCTAAAAAAACACCGATCAGTAACGAGAATGAAGCTTGCTAGGTGGTATGCGCTTACGGACATGCGTTAATTAAGGAGCAAGAAGCATGGTGGTCTGAAATATGCCTTATTCTATTCTATTCTATTCTTGTGCCTGTAGGTTAAACCTAACTTGTGCCTGTAGGTTAAACCTAATTTGTGCCTGTGGGTTAAACCTAATTTGTGCCTGTGGGTTAAACCTAACTTGTGCCTGTAGGTTAAACCTAACTTGTGCCTGTGGGTTAAACCTAACTTGTGCCTGTGGGTTAAACCTAACTTGCGCCTGTGGGTTAAACCTAACTTGTGCCT
>VCRD01000169.1:129738-165813 GCA_006783055.1 Trinorchestia longiramus
AACTTGTGCCTGTGGGTTCAACCTAACTTGTGCCTGTGGGTTCAACCTAACTTGTGCCTGTGGGTTAAACCTAACTTGTGTCTGTGGGTTAAACCTAACTTGTGCCTGTAGGTTAAACCTAACTTGTGCCTGTGGGTTAAACCTAACTTGTGCCTGTGGGTTAAACCTAACTTGTGTCTGTGGGCTAAACCTAACTTGTGCCTGTGGGATAAACCTAACTTGTGTGTGGGTTAAACCTAACATCACCAGCTTGGTCGACTGGTGAGCGAATGTGCTTGCGAGCGGGAAGACCCGGGTTCGAATCCCGCTGCGATATGGTTGACGCAGCTGGAAATACGGCATGGGACTTGGGTAAAACAACCGAATAATTATCGAAGTAATTATCCGACTCAAGAATGGGCCAGAAGGTTCGTTCCTATAGCCTCATTCTATTCTATTCTATTCTAAATATTGTTCAGCAATGCAAGAAGTTCAACTGGTTGAGATCGAATGAGAACGTCACTTATTCTGATGATGTGACTGACAGGAAGGCGTCTCCCGTGCTGTTACCTCAGTGTTATAATGGAGAGATTATTAAGGTCAGTCGTCTCAAGGAATTTATATTTTATCTCTTGCAGCTCTTTTCCAAAAACAACTGGTTCTGCTTGAATGAACCTATTAGTAATAGGAATGAAGGCAACTAACCATTGGTGAAATATCTGGAGTTACAAACTGAAAAAAACAAGAACCAATAAAATTGTAAGATTCTTTGAGATATCAACATTATTTCAGAAATAATGGGATGAACTTCTTACGTATATAGTATGTTTGCATTAGTATGTATGATTATACATACGATATAAAATATGGATGTAGAGTTATGTTACGGTGTAATGAAAGTGTGAATGAAATTAGCATAAAATTTATTATGTTCCTAGTTATTGCTAAAAAATAGATTTATCGAAAACTTTATTAGTTTTAAGATCATATGAGCCTAATCTAGGCTGTGGTCAAATTGATCTGTCTAATATTCCTTTCAATGTCAGTGGAAAACAAAGCTTTATCAAATGTTATAGAAAAAAAACTCTGCTCGTAGCAAAACCTCTCCATGCAACTCAACTATGACAGTAATAGTTTTTCCCAAGGGGTTTGACTAGGCGGAATCGCGCGCTTGTAATAAATATAAAATAAATGATTTAAATGATGTTGCATGATGAATATTTTCAGTAATGTAGTAAATATTTGACTATCCTGCAAACGAGACTACCTGTTCCAGGTAGTCAAGGCAGGATACAGAGATGAGTGCGTGTGTGTTGATGGCTCCATGTTAGAGTAAAATGTATTTAGTGATAAGCCAAACCTTCAAAATTACAGTGAACATAAACAGTAATTCTACTTCTTAGAAATACGTAAATACATAGAAGCAAATCAGTAAAGCAAGTAAATAGGTATTCGCAAAAATTCAAAATATTACTTTAATGAACCTCCAGGTTCTCAAACATTCAAATTTTATGTAATGGATGTGAATCCATAGAAGTCTAGTGGCTCTGCATTGTGAAAGAACAAACATATTTTTTTTTCTTTACTAACTAGAGTGTTGAAAATTAGGAGACAACAAGTAATTTCAAGTATCTATGTAAAGTAAATAAATTGAATGTTCTTAAGCGTATAAAGAAAATATTGGGGGGTTAATACAGTGATGTTTAAGTCTCTTTTGCTGTGTTTCAAAGCTGACACTCTCTACCTGTTGTTATCTACTTCTGGGTTGTATGTTGCTCATACACTCTATCCCATTCCAATTTGCAAACCACGTTTAAGTATCATGCAATCTTGGAATACATAAAAAACACTATCAATGTTCGTTCAAGTTTTTAATAGAATTTAAGTAGACGATTAGTCATTCCAAAGTCTACTATTCAAGTCATTCCAAAATGTTAAACATACCATAGTAACTCATGTATTAATGTTAAACATTAGTAGTAACTCATGTACTCATAGAAACTCATGTATTATGTTTTAGACAATCATCTGTATGATGCATCCTTCTTCTTTACATTTGAGTGTCTTCATGTAGGCACGAAAACCTAGATTCGAAAATATTAGGTTGAAAAAAAGTAATGTAGTTTTTTGATCTGATTTTTTTCCTGTTAAGAGCCTTTCGTTTGTTAGTTCAATTGAAATCCGAGTTCTAATGTATCTTCACTTCCTTCAAAGACTTAAGCTATTATATTAAAATAAATTTAATTGTTTTAACCCCCAATAAACGAATGTTGATAAAGAAAAGTTAAAACATTCTATACTCTATGAATCCAGGAAATACACATTGGCTGCACGAACTGAAAGAAACATTTGTTCTGTTTAATGGAACGTGGTTTGAATGTTCGAAAATACCAACGGTGGTTTGTTAAATTTTTATGTGGAAATTTTCAACTCAGGAAGAGTCCACGTCCAGGAAAACCAAAATCAATTGATAAAGAAGCCGTTGAAGATGCGGTAGAAACCAAGCCATAAGCGTGCGATAGAGCATCGAAAAGAACCAGTAATCCTCTGATAACAACCAGTTATCAGAGATAACATAACAATGCTAGTCCTCTTCCAGCAACAACCACTCAGGAAAAAATTATGTTTCAATTGGGAATTTTCACCTTCCCACTGTGAACTGTGCGAGTACTCGTTATCGCTCCATCTGATTACCATCTCTTTAGGTCTTTGCACTTTCACCTAAGTAATCAAATTTATGAAGATTATAAACAACTAAAAGGTGATCTCGATTGGCCTTCATCTTGAAAACCCAAAAATATTTTTGAGAGCCTAAATCATTTTCTCTATCGAAGCATTTCAGAACGGCGATAAACTATATTCCATTAAAACTATAATATCAATCGAAACGCTACACTATATTAATCAAGTAAGAATAAATTTTACATTAAAATCATTTGACTCCTCGAGCTGAAGCTGTCTACTTTTAGATAAATGTCAAGGAAAATGGTCTGATCAATAAAGTTTCTTAGTGTAAAATATTTCTCCCTAAATTCTGTTACAAAAAAAAGCTCATTTAATAAACGAGATGTAAAATACACGACATTATATCAGGAATAAATATTTATTAAAAACGTGGGATCTCGACCTACTGAACACACCATTATTTTGTGCAAATATGTGCCTAAGATGAATAGAAAATCGTTTTGCGATCTTGCACACAATTTTTACTTATTTTCAGTTACAAGGTTCAAGACTTTGATTGTACCTGAGTGAAAATTCTGCTTTTTTGAGATTAGAAAAAGCAGGTATCGTCCTCTATCAGGAATGTAAATTTCTCTGATGGGATGAAAACTCTATTGCAAGCTTAAAACGAAATTAAATCAGTTTTTGAGTGTGTGAGCAGGAGAGGAAGAATATGTAGCAGTGTATGGAAGTCCTCTAAGAAAAAGCCAAAGAACAAATTCATCTACTTTTCAAAAAATATGAAATCTATGAACTTGGACTAAAGTCGAGTAAAAGCACTTATCGTGACATTCCATCCGTAAGTGGGGAAACTGCAATGTAGTTCGAGACTAGAAGTCAACAGAATATTTGAAAAATGGTACATGTTTTATGATGATTTGCGTCTGTTTCGATTCAGCGACTACGAGGACCCCTCAATCCTCGCTGAACACACGGCGTTGAGGCAGGAAACAGAGACCTGGGACGTTGACTTCATGATATTGCCAACAGGAAATAGCACAACAGGAGTTCCAACTACTCTCGCATGCTAGAATACACAAAAAAGGCATAACAAGGTGTGTAGTACATGGGGAAAGCGATCAGATCCAGCTTTTTCACAAATCATGTGATGTGAAATTCTGCATGGCGACGCAGGTCAGTGACCCAAAGAGAGTTGTGTATTCCTACAGTATTCTACTTTGTGCTACACATCGTGAGAGAGCGATGATAGTGGTTGTTGGAGAACGTGTCCGAATTCACTAGTTCAACTCTCTTATCTTCCAACTCTCCATTGCAATCCTACAGATTATTCTACGTAGAGCACGGACAATGATTGCAAGTGTACGAATTATTCTACATGGAACACGGAAAATGATTGCAATCCGACGGATTATTCTACATGAAACATGGACAATGATTACGAGTGTACGGATTATTCTACATGGAACACGGACAATGATTGCAATCTGACGGATTATTCTACATGGAACACGGACATTGATTCAATATTACGGATGATTCTGCTTGGAGCGTGGACAATAATCTAACTACGTGTAACAAAATGATCTCAAATAATACAGTGAATACCACGTGCTGTAGGTTGAGTAGGCACCTAGAGACCATAGTGAATGATGAGAAATTATTTATTTATTATAATTTATTATAATTTATTTTATTTATTTATTCTATTTATTTATTTATTCGAATTTATTCTACCGTCGTAGAATAAATTCGTCGAACATAAACCTGGACTCGTCAATGCATTTTAATTTTTAGGTACATTCATTTTTTTGATATGCAGAACCATGCCTATAACACGTTTTAAATTTAATCAAATTTCTGAATCATCTTTTATTATTTTATATGGGCTTGTGAGAGGTACAGTGAAGAACTTAAATTGTATATTGTAATTCTATTATTTTATAAAATGATGTGTGACACAACTTGTTATATCTTCGTCACGTGTTCTTTTACCTCCCAGTAAATTCCCAATATACATTAAATTTGTTCACAAGTTTACGAATCATTTTTCTATTGGGAAATTTTTTATATCTATTTTTGATAATTTTTTATACTCTGAACACTTTTTCCTTGCACGTTGTTCCACAAGAAGGATTGGTTCATGTATATTTTCAATTCACATTTTTGTGAAAGTAAGTGAGGTACAAATAATTAAAAAAATATTATGTACAAAATTAGACAAAAACTTAACAAATTTTCTGCTATCAACATATCGTGAAGATGAGAAGTGAATAAACGCGACTTACAAAGAAATTATCACATTTCATTTGAATATATATTCATTTTTTGTCAACGCTTTGTACGTATATGAGGGATATTCAAAAGTTCCTCACGATAAATTTCTGTTTCGTGATTTGGGGATATTTTTGCTTAGCAATCGCCCAGGATTTTTTAACATATTGGGAGAGAAAACCAGCAATATATGATATTTGTTCTGTGGCCCAAAGCTGTCCCACATTTGAGTTCATTTACTTATCAGGACGCAGCAACTCAAAATTCGGAGCTTTTCAAGTGATGTTCTCGAGTTAGTGTTTTCGTACTAGAGACGATTTATTGCCACGCAGGATAACGCCATGTAAATTACGCCGTATAAACTGCCTTTCATAAATTAGGCACTAAGTCATCCACACGGGAATTTATGAAGTAAGTTTACAGCAGGCATTATGTACTGCTCCAGCCTGCCTTGGCGGCAGTCGGTTCAGATCCACAGTTAACGGGCTGATGTTACGATCATGCAGTGAATATTCTTTGAATTTACTTTCAGAAACTCCTTTTACTACCCATATTCTTCTAGTTCATCAGCAACTCGTTTTGAGAGACGTAAACAAGTTCTATTTTTTGAAGAATATATATGTGTCAGCCTTTCACAACGGACTGAGACAGATTATAGTAATATTAAACCCAATACGACTTCACGTGTTCTGTACCTTATTTTCGAGCTTATTTATGGTCGACTGTAAGCTCAGTGATGAAGTCTAAAGGGTGCTTGCATCGTAAAAATGAAGGTGGCAGCCAATTGGTCTAGGTACTCTTCACATGAGAAATGGCCCCATTCTCCCCTTAGAAATGCATTGTTCTGTTTAATTTAGAGCCTTTAACAAAACGGTGGCTTCATTCTGAAATATTACCGAGACAGGGATTCCATAAATCATATCATAAATCATTCTGGGAATAGATTTATTTCTTTGAGTTGGTGGCATAGACTTCCGAACGTTTTCTTTCATTCAAGAAAAGACTCTGGCTCAGGTTAGGTTATTAATAAAGCTTCTAGAGATCTTTTGTTTGATAAATCACAAGTGCTTCCATAATGAAAGAAACAATGGATTCGTGGGAAGCTTTCATCACAATATATGTAGATTTTTTACACGATTTGTAGAACTTCTTTCGCTGTTTCCACTTCGTTTGAGAAGTAATTATTTTCAGCGTGAAATAACAGTTCTCATAGAGCTGGTACACATACCTACTCTAAATTGCGTGTTATATATAAATTCTCCGAACACTTACATTCATTAATTTTTTGTTAGAATAAACTACTACACCAGGCTATAAATTAAATGGGAAATTGCTTGCAGGTACTGAGATAATAGTATCAATTGAACGTAAACTTTCATAAAAGTCTGGTTAAAGCAAAGTAAGAGGTTACTACATGATGTTAAGCAATTTTCCAAGATAGATGTGGTACTCTGGAAGGAATTGATATTGCTTCTCTCTGTCTGTACTAGTCCAAAGTAGACGTACATGGTCTCTATTATATTCCAAAAGAGTGTCAAAATTGCAAGGCACACAGAGTGAAGAGTTAATTCCGCGTTATTACTGCGGTGGTCTTGTGACTTTTTAGGTCACAATCTCCTCTCACTATAATGGGCCCAACAATGTAGGTTTGCTCGCATGATGGTCCCGTTAAATTCCCAAAATATAAGTACCTCATCAAAATATAACTACTACCTTCTATAATTTTCAGCCGCAAATATTAGCTGCAGGATTCTGTCCCTAGACATAGCATCATAATTCTATCGATTTGTTTACAATGAAGAACATCATTGTTGTTCAAATACAATTTCAAAGAGTGATGAAATATTTTATTTTCTCGCAAATGATGTACCATACATATTTATTACAGTTCTGTCAAAATGTTCTATGTCAATCTATTCATCATCATTCGTTTTAAAAACCACTATGTCTCTCAAATTTAAAGATCTCTTTAGAAATGTTCCATTCTTTGGGTTTACTGTATAAGAGTCATCATTGTTGGGCAGATTTGTTGCAGGTAATGAGAAATAGATGTTTTAATTAATCTCAAAAGCCTATATTGAAAAAATTCTCGAACGCAAAATGTTAGCCATAAATCAAAAATTATTTCTAATCTTTTTGGCCAACAAGTGTGTCATTTAAAATTCGTTTTCATTCAAAAGCAGCCTTTTTTAGCGAACAGAAAAGGTATCATCTAACATCACGATAGTGCACTCACTCATTCAGCTTCATGAATCAAAGATCTCTTGGAAAAGCTCAAAGCTATATGTTGATGCATCCTCCATGTTCTCCAGATCTCACTCCTTTTGATTATCACTCGTTAAAGAAACTACTGCATCAAATAGAACGACTTAGATTGATATCAAGAGCAAGGGTTGGAACGAGTTGTAGTCTAATTTTGTGGCAGGAGGAATATGGCTAATAAATTTTACAAATGTTGCGTCTAAACTTGTAGACACACGGTGAAGCACAGGAAACTGATAGAGATTTCGTTAATGATAAATATTTTCATAGTTATTGAGCTTTTATCTTTTGTGCAGAATCAGATAGATATTTTATTTGAGCCTGAAGTATTTTAGTTTATTGGGAAATTTGATCTATCTCATAATTACTATCTACAGTTCTTATAGCGTTGCTGTCGCTGATTTATGCATGAGTAACTTAGAATAGCACGTAAGTTGCTTCTGCTTCATTAAATTTTGATGTCAAGCCTGCGCTCTATTATTTTGTAAGAATTCACAACTCGACTAAAAAAACATTCTAAAATACTATTGAATTATATTTCATTTACACACTTTCAAATCTGATTTATCGTTCATTCCTTTCAATGCGAACAGTAGATGAATTTTTATGCATCCTAAGGTAACTGTTTGTCAACAGTGAACAAATGCTAACCGAAACTCACTTTAATAACTCAATAGCTGATGAAATTCTTAGCTCTTTTGCCAGATGACCTCATCAGTTTTTGATAGGATTAAGATTTAAAGATTGTTGTGGCTTTTATAAATGTGAAAATAGTCCTATTTTATGCAACTGCATTATTCTCTTGGGTCCTTTCCTTTTGTTCCCGAATCATAGCTGATTCAAAATCCCCCAAAAAGTCTCTTTTAATAACATTGAAGATTTGATGTCTGTAAGTATTCCAACTTACCGACTGAATTTCACTTGTTATTTTCTAAAAAAACAATAATATTGAACATTGTTCTCTGCACAGTGTGGTGCCTTTTCTCCATCATATGAAGACTTTTACTGCCAGACTTACAAACTTAATGTAAGCCTAGAATCTATTTTGTGCTAAAGATGGAAAATGAAACCTGAAGCCGTATTTCAACGTTATTACTCATACTTGTTTACATGAAGAAGCTTTCAGTGCTGCTTGCTGGATTCACTATAATAAAAATACGTCTTAGTTTTCATTCTATCGAAATTTTATTCAAGGAAAAAAGCCAAACTGTGTTCTGTAATAAACACCTTTTCTAGCATGTGACACACTTTATGTATGATTGGATAATGTACGAGTGACTTCACGTACGTACGTAAGCGCATGAACAATGGACTTGTGACTACTTGTGTTATTTTTGAACTTCTCACGTATTCAGTTCCAGACACTTTCCGAAAATATGCGGACATTTTCTGAAATTTTTCGCACATTAAATCGACTGACTGTAACTCCTTTGGTTGCAGTGTCCTAAAACCTTTACATAAACATTAACCAATTATGAGCATCAAAAATTTATTCAGAAAAGATTCATATTACTCGCCTATTATAAATGCGTCGTACATGATAGCTTCACCGCACAAGCCTTGTGGTTGTAGTAAAGATATATTGAAGAACAATCTCATTATCACAGTTTACATTATCACCGTAGGAGTTTTGTAAAAGCTCTCTTTCATCAAAAATAATAGCATTTTTTAAACTAATATTTCTTCACCCACTTTAAATCGAAGTATGATAATATTTTACGAGCGTACAGAAACTCACTGTTGTATTCAGCTGAGCCGTACTTTCCGTGTTTTTGCATGTTTTTCGGAGTTGCTTGGAACGGAAGCTTGTGTACAGAGCGGCCTGGAAGCGTGTCAGGCAGCTGTTGGGACCTGCAGCCAGGCTTTAGTTTGAGTCTTGCGAGGAGTTCATGATGGATGATCTGACCAGCGATGACGGAGCCTCAAAAAACTCGTGCGTGTCATCAAGAAGAGATATTTATGAGAAAACTTCTTGATGGTTTGAGTCTAGT
The DNA here is from genome assembly GCA_006783055.1 of Trinorchestia longiramus. Classification (NCBI taxonomy): domain Eukaryota; kingdom Metazoa; phylum Arthropoda; class Malacostraca; order Amphipoda; family Talitridae; genus Trinorchestia; species Trinorchestia longiramus. The sequence continues at coordinate 138,927 of VCRD01000169.1, forward strand.
AGAGCCGAGCTAATTTTCTGGAAGACCTCACTTGATTTACGACCCAAGTGATTTCACAGTTCCAGAGTGGTCACTAACTCAATCACAAGGTTCTTAACGAAGTGTCAGATGATTCATACACTCTTGAGAAGTTCCAAATGCATGTTAATTTCAATTAAAATTGATTCTTTAATGCACTGAGTCAGGAGACTTTCGTATAAACTTTTCTTACAGCACGTAGTATACTGTACATGCTACCCTCCAGGAAAAATGTCTGTCAAAAACCTAGCTTCACCAATAAAATTTAGATTTCGAACTTTTAGAACAAACAATGGTGTGTTCACAGACGCGCTGGAACAGATAATTAGTCAGAGAAAAAATGAATAAAATATAATTCAGAAGTAATAGCTATTTTTGGAAAGATGCACCATGTATATGGCATACAGCATATGGTTAAATGCACCATTACTTATTTATAACATAATACACGATCAAAAACACCTACTGCAAGAAACGAACTAACTTCATGGTAATAAATATTCTCCTAAGTCAGTTCAAGCAAGTAACTGTTTACTTTTGTATTCAGAACAGTAACACGATCTCACTGGCAACATGGTGTTATGGATAGATAGTTGTGTGACTTCAGCCTGTGGAATAGTTTTGCTGCAACACAAGAACGAGGAAGTTTAGGTTACCACAATCCAGAGCTGTAAGTTAGGACACTGGCTGTGTATGCGTGTAGGTAATGAGCTCATGAGGAGCGTGTTTGAAAACAGTTTTCCTTCGTTTTATGCGTTGCACTCTCTGCTCTAAAATTCTCTACCATCCATGTTTTCGTTTGATATCTTTTCATTCTAATATAATCATGTGCTACATATTATTCGTATGCTTTGGTTTGTATTCACTTGAAATTAATTGATAAAGTTAGGACTTCAATTCTGAAGTTCCCCTCTGGAAATACAGTTGCATCCAGCACTACCTTCAGTACCAAATGTATTTCCATGAGAAATATTCATTTACTGTTTTACGTCATACTTCTGTTGAATTGTTCCACAAGGATCTCACAAATGATGTTGTATATGAACTTCAATACCATTCCTAAATTTAAGAAATTTGATCTTGATTCTCACGATGATTTGGGATCACCGAATTTTGAAATTGAAAGTGATTTAACTTTATCTTCAACCTTTCCTTAAGGTGATCTAGCGTTATCTTTGTGATCCTCAAAGTTCATCATACTGCTCTTCTCTTTCTGTTCACGTACTACTGCCATTCCACACACACGAGCGTTACGCCGTTCTGGTGTTGTACACTGAGCTACAAATTTACCCTTGATGGTCCCTGATCATCTCGGTTACAAATTCAGCAATGGATGTTTTGCCTGTTCATTAAGCGATGATGTGGGTTGAGCACAATAGCGACGTACGCCCCCTAGCGAGGTTTGGACCCCTAAGGGCTCATCTTCTGTGGACCCCCTAAGCGACGCAATGTGTTTCACTTCCACCCCCTGGAGATCCCATCTGGGACTCGCCACGCTGCCTCCGCAGGTTAGTCGAGTCAGAACAGTTGCTTATATTTTCTCTCCTTTGCATGTAAATTTACCGATGTAAGCTGCCGTTCCTACAGGCAACTTGAACCTGATATCTTCAACAGGTCGAATTCGAAATACGTTTGTAACGAAGGTTTACCAACTCTAAGTGAATTTTCATTCCAATTTTAACATGTGTTCCCACTCTGAATATTTGTACCAGAAGGGCTTCTTGGAGGAACCACTGTTTGAAAAGGTTACTTCACTCAGTTGAATTTGTCATACTCTTGTAAAATGTGCGAAATAACAAAGAATCAATTGTTTCTTCTTTATAAAAAATGTTTTTTATCATAATATTAATTAAAACCAACATTCCCATCGTTCATAATACGGAATCTTTTCATGAATTACTAGATTACTGGATCACAATACAACACCATAGAGTTGTATGAGTACATGGGTATCGTCAATTCTATATATTTTATTATAGATTTTCTTGCAGTTATTATGTTGGCATAAGATTTTATGTAGAATTATAACATTATTTCAGTCCTTTTCTTTTCAAAGATTTGTAATCTGTTACAGGATCGAGAACAAAACAGAAGAATATTCCTCATCTCATCATCATCATAACCTCCTATCGCAGACTAAACGGTCTAACAGTCACGGACAAGATGGGATATCACAATATGATTAACTTTTCGCTTCAAGTTCATGACCTCAACACTGAACCACCAAGATGTGTCTTATACTACACACGGGTAAAACTCAAATAATGAAAAGAGAATTCGGCAATTTTAATAACGAAGGAACAAAGACAGTAAGGAATGCTAAAGATGTAAAAGAAAAATTTCAACAGCAACTCAGCATTAAATCGTAACAGAACGGCTGAAATCAGTTAATAATTGTTATCGGGTGTCACAATACATTAAACGTCTCGTTAATGCCTTGTAGCATCCGTACAGATGATTTGAAAAATATTAAGCAGAGTTCATCGTCAAAAACGCTTTTACACCTGCAGAGCCCTAAGGCGAACGATAAAATCTTTTAAACAAAATAAATAAATTGTAGTTAGAGCTTTAAAAGCAAACCTGAAGGCATTCATAAATAAGTAAAAGATCGACAACTCAAAGGAAGCTATTAGGCAATTCATCAAAAGATACGGACAGCAAAATTAAAACCAAAATTCAAATGTCAAATTCAGTGTTAAATCGGGAAGACTTTAGCTAAAATTCCTCAACCTCAAATCACAAGAAGCACTGACTAACAAAACATTTACTGTAGATGAGTTAGAAAAGCTGCTCAGCCTCTTAAGCCCGTATAAACCGACTAGGATATAATGTGATCCAGCTCCTCAAATACTCAAATAAACAAAGGAAGTAGTTAGCATGCCTTTAGCGAACATCTTCGGCGCAATCGATCACTCGAAATGAATTCGTTTTGGAAGCTTTTACGCAGGCAAATATCATTCCTGTTTTTTAGAAATAGTTACAAAGAATCCCCCAATGATTATCGCTCAATCATCTTTACGACAGTCTGGAGTAAAACAATAGAAAGATTATTTTAAGTCAGAATAACAAGACATCTTCCAACTCAAAACCTGATTAGAGACACCCAATGCAGATTCCGGGAAGGACGTAGCCTATCTTACGCACCTATGCGATTTCTTGGAAAAGTCACCCACGCTAACAACATTACCTAAAGGCATGGATCTCATGTACATTGACTTTAAAAGTCGTTCGAAAACGGATCTCATTAAACGCCCGCGGACAAAGTGAAACATCCTTGTATACAAGGTAACTACTCGCGAATACGAACCTGGCTCACCGGTTGCATTTAACGAGTGACTATTTGAATTCAATTTTGCGACTGAACACATGTAATACCAGCGACCCCTCAAGGAAGCATTCAAGGTCCGTTCCATTTCATCATCTACATAAGCAACCTTGACATCAGAATCATCAGTAAGATCAACAACATCGCGGAACTTTATCTCACAGTGGTCACTGAGTAAGTCATTGTTACTCATGACAGAGTTACTCATTTATTAACCCATAATCTTTGCGGCATACCAATGAGTTACTATTCAAACAGCAGGCAACCGACAATTCCCATGGACGGAAATTTGTTAAATAAGCTTCGACATTGGCCAAAGGTTCAGTAATGCACACTGATGCTAATAACTGGCATTTCCAGCATTGAACAACGCACTATTAAATGAGTGAGGTAGCGAAGAGATCTTGCTATCACATTCGTTAAGAATCTCAAGCATGGTCAGTAAGTTGAAAGAACGTCAAAAATGCGAAGAGAATTTGTGGCTTCATAGGAAAAAAACTTGACTACGAGTCAGAGAACATAACGTTTCCCTTCTATGATACAATGCAAAAAAATGATTACATAACTAAAATCGCAGCCACGAAAGGCGGTCCCAACACCTTGAGCTCATTTCCCTTGAACAAAAAGGATTATAAGGATAACTAATCATGACTTACATACGAGTACATCTTAATGATTTCAACATGGTTAGCCGGGGAAGGCCTTTCGACCGAGCCAATAGCATATAAGCGAGAAATATCTCCCAGAAACTATCATAGTAATAAATTTTCCTCACATCCCTATCCTAAGTTTTGTTTTAGCTGAAATTGTCAGAATCTTGAATTAGCTGTGCAGAAATATCATCGCTGCTGGTACCGTAATTATATTTAAATGTCTTGACCTGTACTGGACAAAAGTAAATTTGCAACATTTAAAAGCGCTAACTTGAGGCTTGATCAGAACTGCAGAGAGAAAGAGAAAAACCAATTCATAAAGATACGTAATAAAGCAAACTATGTATATTAAAATCTGTATATGTTCCCAAATTAACCACTACCCTGCTATTGCTTAGTGTAAAAACAGCGTCAAAATGATATAATAGACAAGAAAATGAGTCAAGTGTTCTTGATGAAGTGAATGACTATCGCGGCTCTAGTGAAAATATTCAACATCTGTCGAACGGCTGCTTTCTTGTGTCACAATGATCGTACATGTGCGGGTGCGCGAAAATTTTTCGGGTGAAATTTTCGTACTTGTGTGTGCAGGTATCTCATCTTCAGTATTTCCTCTTGCCACCTCATCTGACTTCTGCTTTGGTGCCTGTGCGTGATTGGTGTCTGGCGTTATGGGACTTTGGTACTACATAACCTGAGAATGGAGCACTCGGTTCATTCCTGGTGCAATATTCTATGCTATTCACATAAAGTTATGCAAGTGCCTAGAACAATAGGGTAGCTGTGTATAAATCTAAAAAATATTCATTTCGTTCAAGTTTCAGTTCTTGGTCATGCAACATGCCTTCAGGAAAAGCGATGAGTAGCCCCAGAAAATACATGCAAGCTTTTCTGCATGCTGTCGGAAGTAACAGGAACGTCATCGGTCTTCCGATACCTCAAAATCACCGAATCTCATCAGTCATCACAGGAAGCGAACTCTAACAAAGCAAGTGCCACCCGTTCCGCAGTCATAAATCAAAGGATTCACTTCAGTCACAAAGAGTTTTTTGTCAAGTCATTCATTTTAATTTCGAGTTCACGTCAGAGATTGTAAGAGTTGGAAGACAGACTCAAGCTGCTTGACCATTCATAGGAACCAAGTCGGATAACGATCAATTCTCCTCAAATTGGATATTCACCGCAAAGTGAAGCTCGTAAAAACGTCTTAAAGTTCCATGAAGCTCATCATAAATCTGATCACAGGAAGATGATCTTTACCTGAACTGGAAGCAGTTCTGTGCAGCACTTCCACGAACAGGAGTCATGCGTTTATGCGTGCTCAGTTTTCGTACAAATGGTGGAATTTGGGATCTGAAAATTTTCAAAAATACAGTTCGAGAAACTGGAGAAAATTTAGAAGTGAAAACATGATTTTTATAGTGAATTCTCATTAAAAAAATTACCAAAAATTCGAGTACGCTGAAAAAACTATTAGTGTACAATAACATAAACAATTTGAGCATTGGAAGTTGTTCTAAAATTTTATTCAAACCGCATTAATCATTAAAAAAACAATTATTCAACCTTCTTTTGTTGGTTGTTTGTATCAGCATTCCCCTTTACTAAAACTGAATACAAGTAAATACATACATTTCCCTCTTCCGAAAATATAAAGGTGTCAAGTTATCTTACTTCTTTCATATTTTTTGTTCGTACTAACAGTTCTTCAAGCTCTCGTTGGACATTTTTTTCTGCCGCGTTTTAGTTTAGCGACCATCATAGTATTTGCTTAGGAAGTGGTTGAGCATAAAAGATGCTGGCACACACAAGCTGCGCAAGCGCTCGTTCGGATGAGATGCCATGAGCTTTACGGCCTGGACTGGACACAAATCAGCGGGAGAGACAAGGTGTTGCTGAGACCACTGATTTATAAGCCATTGTGCAGAGGTAGAACTCCTGGCAAGCTTTGGACAACCCCCTGGTGGAGTAGGCAGTAGGGCGCCTCAAAAGCCGTCGCGGTCTGCGGACTGGAGAGAGCTTTATCGCCGACACCGCAGTTCTTATGTCGGCCGTTACTTGCAGCTGTCAGGCTTCTCGTAATGAGACGCTAGCTTGCATTAGCAAAGCGGATTTGGTTACTCTGCAGCTGCAGCTTTGCTATCTTATTGCACGACTCTCGGGCTACATGAGGCTCTGTTTTAGGAACGCGATAAAAATAATCCTTGCCGTGTCCCACAAACGAATTAAAAGCACTCTGGATGCACACAATCTGTTGTAAGAATTACAAGAATAATAGAGAATTTTTAGTGTTATCGTGTATTTATCATAATTTACCTACCCTTTCCAAGGCATACCGCAATGCGCTATAAGCGCTTATGGAAGAAATTAGTGTTCCTAAATGCGCAAAGTTTATGTGTTATGTCATAAAATAGGCGAGCATTCACATCATAATATATTTGTCTTAGCTGAAAGTCTCTGAACTTCTATACGCTGTTCAGTATTTCTGCTATGAAGGTATAGTTGAATAAACGGGCAAAATACCAAATTTTTCTATTTCTATTTCAATACCCAGTATATTGGTTCAATGTGGAAATCCAACAACAAAAACACTTTTCTACAGACTCAAATCTTCACTTATGGCATTGTTAATTAATATAATTTCACGCAAAGAACGGCATGACGTATAGTATACAGCTTTGACGGAAATAGAACTGCTTTGTTTCGAGCAGTGACCTAAATGTCAAATTACTTCTACTGCAAGTTTCATTCGAGTAACATGGATCAGCGTTTTTTTTCTTCACTTCTTTCCTAGTATTTTGTCTCGGAGCAGAGGAATTTTCGAGACAAATCTGTGAACAAGTTTTAATTGATACGAAGATTAATTGAAATCCCATTTCAATTTAATTCAACTAATCTTCATTTCACAGAGGTGTAAAACTTTTTCTATACATTTTTGTAGGTGTATGAATATTATCCTATAGTCGCTATCAATCATCTTCAATACGTTAACCAAATTAGATTTGACCCATGAACTATGTACGAAACTGTGGCCTGCATAAAATATAGATGTACTGTATTCCTATTGATTCAAGCGTGCGTGTTCAAACAACATTTTTATAGGCACTCAGTTTCCTGTTATTTTGTACGTCGTCAACGATGCAGAATAGTTTGACATAAGTTCAGACGAGTGATTGTCTCATAACAGAAAGTTGGAAACTCCAATGGAATCTTGATACACATTGTGGTAAAGGCACTAAAGTCTTATATTATAATACTCGTAATAGGAATAATTGTTCCTCCATTCTTTCAATGCTGTACGCCGTATCTAATGCTCGATCAGAGATGAAAAAAATTTCTCAGTGAAGTACTCACGCATAGTCTTTAGAGAAAATAACTAATTGTTTTACAAAGCAAATTTTGTGAAATCGAACTAGTAAACCATCTTGACCACTCAAAAAGCCACTCATTCCCTTTTTTAATACTTGTTTAGATCGTAAAAACATTCCTAATGATCCCTTCTTCCACTGCATTGTCTGACAGAAACGCAAAAATGATTTTACAACAATTTTCAGGTTTCTTGCTCCTTATTTTTTATGAAGTTAAAGTCGCATGCTTTAGCTAGTGAAAGCTACCCCAAATCTGAAGGTTAGAGATTTCTTCACTGCTGATAACGGTGTCGTAATTTTTGTAAGTGTAAGCTTGACTCTCACCCGACTATCGTATTGGGTACTTGTGAGTTATCTGTCACCACTTTATTGGGTTTACTAAAGAGTAAAAAATACAACTTTTGCTTCTGAAATGAATTCTTCCAAAATTTATTTGTCACAAAATAACAATAATTCTTTTATTCTGGAGGTACTGGAGCTAACATAACCTAACCTAACCTAACCTTAACATCAAAAGAAAACCATAAATTAAAAGTGGTGACAGATAACCCACAAGTACCTCGTATTATACTTATTATCAAATTATCTGAATATCATTTCCCCTAACCACAAAATTTCGTCAAAATAACTATCTACCTTGTATAATATATATGTATCAAACATCATTGTTACAACAAAAGAGTTCTTAAGTACTAGAGAAACGTTTCTGTCCCGAGCTTTCGAAACACTCTTCGTCACTTTGTATAGACAGCTCTAGTATAGACCGACTGCCAGTGTTTCTAATTGACAGCTTTTGTTACGACAACTTGTTTGAGTTATTTTAAGATCCTTCTTCTCTAGTTTTTTTATGATTTTGAAGATACACAGAAGTTCTTTTCTATTTAAAACCTCTTTCTCTTGTACTTTCTGTAATATTATTGACGTTATTCATTAAGGCAGTGATAGAAAGTAAAATTCTCTTTTTGCATAATTAGTTATAGGTATTTCTAAATTTCCACATCAGTGGTGACCACTTTCTTGATCAAAGAAGTAATCGATCACAGAATATTTATCACAGATGATTGAGTTGATATTTACTTTTGTACGACCGTCTCTATGCTCAATCCTGTTCAACACACACAAACTTGAGGAGGTGTTTGCAGAAAACTGTATCAATAGATCTACCAGACTCTAGCCTCTACACTACTGGCAACAGTCTCCTCTTCGGACTCATGCTTTTAAAGGAGGGAAATTTAAGTAGCAGTGGTTCGAATATACATTTATTCAAAATTCAGGATTATTTGCGATGTACATGGTGTGAACTTTGATACAAACAGGTTTCACTTAATAAAACAATTTTTTGCCATTGTATTTCGTTCGTCTTGTATTACGTGACTTGAAAATAACAAAGCTGAGACAAAATTTACTCACCAAATCCTGAGCTTCAAGTTCACTGAAAATACAAAATAGCTTTTTTTAGCTGGCATTCGAAATATTTTCTGTGGACGCTACACCGAAGGTCGCTGAGTGCATTCGCTGGAAATGCGTCTATTGGAATCTGAACGCCATGTACCTGACGAGATAAACTCTCAGGCATCTTAGAATTTTCCATTAAGGATAGTATGTTTACGAAATTATTCCAAAACTGGAACTTCGGAAGCGTTCGACACTGATGAGTGTTTGAAGTTTCTGATAAGAGAATGTTTATCATATCGGTATGATATTCTAACGCTGTTCAGATCATAAAATTAAAAAAGTATGATTTTACTACACTGTTTTCGTCGTATCTGATTTCTGCGCATGACTGCAAAATCAAAATGACGATATGTGCTTCAGCTATGAACATCAAGATGTAGATAAGTAACAATTTGTTCTACTTATTAACGTTTTCATTAAAATCATTCAAGCATTACTACATTTCAATTTGCAGTGAACAAGAACCAAAAACTCCAATCGTGTATACATATTTACATCAATACAAACGTAAATGAATTCCAGATTGTGCATTTCTGTTGAAATGTTACCCGACAAGAAAAAAAGTGAAACCGAATTTCAATTGGAAAAACTGATGAGGAGCATGTTTTTGGTGGCAGGTAGTTCTGCACCGTTGCCTAGTTATGTAGAAAACCCAAGTGACAATGTTCCTGTCTTAAATATCTTGTTTTGACTACCAAACTCGTCATTGGCTAATGAGAGACGAATAAAGCGAATGCATCTACAAAAAGTTGTATCATGAAACTTGACATTAAACAGAAAAATATATCAATTTGGAATAGGCAAAGGATTTAAACTCAAATCACTTGAGTATTACGTTGAATCAAATAATTTCATAATATGAATCACCTATCGGTTCAATTTTGTTACATTTAACAGTTCTTTTAGAAAGTTTTCTAGTAAAATAATTTTCTTTGTAAAAACACTCATTGCGTACAATGTTTTATGTCTCGAAACCATACAGATACATGTAAGTGGTTAAATTTCTTGAAATCAGGGAACTATGTACGTACAAATATAAAGAGGAATGGTCGCATCTCAAGATCACTGCTTGATTATGCTTCCGAAATTTCACTCATGATGCATGTTCATGAAATCAATGACTAACTCATGATTTTTTCACAGATTTTCTTAATTTCTAGTAGATTTCTCGCGTCCTTTTTATTTCTGTACGTATGCTTACTAAAAGGCAAATACTGTCAAGTATCTTCTCTGTTCTTAATTTTATCATTTTTATCAATACCTTAACTTCTGTCCAGTTTTCTATATCTACCATCAGTACTTTTGAGGAGTTACGACTCCTATCACCAGCTTGGTCGACTGGTGAGCGAGTCTGCTTGCGAGCGGAAAGACCCGGGTTCGAATCCCGCTGCCGACATGGTTGACGCGGCTAGAAATACGACATGGGACTTGGGTAAAACAACCGAATAATTATCGAAGTAATTATCCGACCCAAGAATGGGCCAGAAGGTTCGTTCCTACAGCCTCATTCTATTCTATTCTATTCTGAAACTAAATCTTGCTTCCAGTCCAGCAATAGAGTGACCACGTCCTGATTACTAGCATCTGTACTCCTCAGACAGTTTTTACAACCTCAACAGTTCTCCTCAACAGTTTTTACTTCGTCATTGTCACAGCTGTTACGTCGCTTTCATTCCATATGTCTGTGACCACTGAAGAACGATGGGCGATGTCGGAAACCGTTGTACCGTACATATCTCATCTTTAAATTCAGAATTTATTCACATCACTAAATTTTCAGGTAGGTCCGTCTCTTCGTGACTTACTAAGTCTCATCTTGAAAATTCCTCAAAAGGCTCATGTGCAAGAAACATTATTTAGTGTGGTGCTCATTGTACATATCATGAGCGTATTATGGAGCACAAATCTTCTTATTAGTTTCTACAAATCTCTTGAAGTTAACTGTTAATGAACGAACTCGAATCATTTCTCTTCAATCACTATTGCTGCCTAGCTCCCAAAAAACTATTTTCCATGATTATTCACATCTTGCCGGTGTGCTTCCTTAATGGATCAATCCTTTAAGATCAATAACCACCAACAATCCGTTTTCAATCACTTGCTCCTGAGTTTTTTATTCACTTCCGTCACTGTAGCTACATTTCGCTCTGATAGTCAGTTTCCCCTCCACGTTATTTTTTCTCCGCTTCTTTCCCTCTTTTCATTTTTCACCTAATGCTGAGTGGAGCGGTTCGAGAGAATGAAGTGAAACAATTCAATTGAAAGAAATTAATGACGAAGAAGAACGATACTTAACAAACTGTTTTAAATATTCATTCCATCGTTACTTATTCCTTCTCTGGTATATTGCAACACTTCAGTCTAAGCCCTTCATCTAAAAGCCCTCTATAGGTACCTCCTTCCACAGCCCTCTCTAGCCCCTCCATCTGTGGCCCTTCAGTCCCCTTGCAGTCCACTACAGCGTCAGCCGACAACGCATCTATCAATGTCCTCGCTTGAAAAGCAGTCGGGCAGGTAGCCGTCAGTCTCGGGCGAAGCTCCTGTCAAGGCCACTGACAGACTGATTTGATTTGAGGAGGAGCTAATCATTATAGCGATCGATAAAGAGAAACTGCTACACTCGAGTTCTCGTTTGGAGCGCTCGCTAAACTTCACCGTGAGGTCCGTGAAATTATTGCCTGACGGCCGACGTCACTCAAGTGTCCAGAGCAGCAGACCATTGACTGCTCCCTCGGACCAGTATTGGACCTGCGATATTAAGTGACAGCCTCTGCGTGGACACTCAAGCCTCAAGGTAACAAGTGTAGCCTTTATGAACTCTCCACCCATTAATTAAGGGCTCTTTTATACACCTTTTTCGAAAGCACGTTCTCGGCAAATGAATGTTGCATATCACGGTATTTTAGTGTGTTTTTTTTTGTTTTGAGTTCTTATATTCACGTGTATGGTATGGTGACTTGAGGAGGAGTAAAGAATTCATTTTTATGGAACTTTGAAGCCAATAGAATGCTCAGGCTCAAGCAATGAATCTGGATTATCAAATCAAACCAGACCAGCTTAGAAATAGGATTTGTCTCCTCGTTTCATATCATCAGTTTCTGCACTCTGTCTGCCGTTCTGAAGTTCAGAAACAGCATTACATCGAGCGCTGCGGGTCAATATTTATAAACGAGTAATTAAAACTGAGAGTGACTTATTTACTTTAGCGTTAAACTACTGTTAGTGTTTGCATAGCCAGATCATAAATTTGTCAGAGACTCGGCCTCTGAGCCCGCGGGATGCAAATATTTGCACAGTAGCTTCTACAATTTACGCCTGTGACTTCATACACACTTGTGAGGCCCACCTGAACATATATTCAGTCTTGGGTATCAACAGCATCTTGAAAAATGGCATTTTGCGGCACTTGCACCAGGAAAATGAAGCAGTAAAAAAATCTTAGTCAACATATCAGACATTTATTGAACCGATTCTGCAAAGAGACTTGAGGCTTAGAGTTCATACGATATTTGAAATGTTCCAATCGTAAGTTTTGATTTAGTGATATCGCAAATACTTGGAACTAGAACGCTGCGAGATAAAAAACGTAAAAAAAACTTCAGAACATGAGGGCCGATCACCAAATAATCCAGCGAATTATTTTTTTAGTCTTTTAACGAACAGTACTAATATGCAAGCAGTTTATGTTCGTAATCTTCGTCAACTGTAAATCCCCATGTTTCTTGTTCGGTCTTGAATATAAGAGAAATTTCATTTTTTATTTCATAAACACGTGAACTGCAGACAGGTTCAAGAAAAAAAGTGAAAATGCATGGTTCCTTTTGTGTTCCTCAAAATAATAAGGAAATGAAATTTAATCATTTATGCATGCATTTCTTCATATGTAAATAACGGAAATAAAATTCCTTTGAGAAATTATATTTTTACACTTTAATACCCTCATTAAAGAAAATTTCGTTTCATTTTTGAGAAAAAATCAATTTAACCCTCTGTTATTATTCGTTTCATACGAGGTGTTGTGTTCATGTCCTTAGAATCAATTTACCTTAGCGTCTGCAAGAATAGAATAGAATAGAATTAGGTTATAGGAACGAACCTTCTGGCCCATTCTTGGGTCGGATAATTACTTCGATAATTATTCGGTTGTTTTACCCAAGTCCCATGCCGTATTTCTAGCCGCGTCAACCATGTCGGCATCGGGATTCGAACCCGGGTCTTTCCGCTCGCTAGCAGATTCGCTCACCAGTCGACCAAGCTGCTGATCGAGAAGTATTATTCACAATCTTATAAATTTTTTACACTCTGAAGCAAACGTGATGCTGAATGAAAAGTTAGAAAAAGTAATGCTAAAATTAAACTACTGGTGTTATAAGATGGAAAATTTGTGCCTAATTGTAATATCTTATGTTGAACCACAATATCTCTCAACGCATTTTACAGCAAGATTAGGTTTTACCGTGTGTCGTAATTGTTAATATTTAACCCTTTCAGGTTCGTACTTTTGATGGAAAGGAATGTGTAACATGCTCAAAAATTGATAGATTTATGAGGATATTCCCTTACATTAACGATGGTAGTAGAAATTTTGAGCTACTGAGCAGGGCAGGAACTCAATTTCAAAAAGTAGTATGCTTTCTGTACCACCAAGCATTAAACGTGACCTCTTTGGGGAGATGAAATGTGTAGCACCACACTTGAAAGGGTTTAATGGAGATTGCAATCGTCATCAAAACGAAACTCATACTCTTAGATCCAGACTATGTTCAGCAGTTTCCATACCCTCAGCTTGGCTTGTCATGTGAGATCTCTGTTGAAGTTGTACATGTGCGGGTGTATGCGTAGGTGGAGAGATGCTGGATCATGACGGTTTCACCAACAGCTGTAGATATGATGATCAGACTTGCTCAGGTCTTAGAAGTTAGAAACATCACCTATGACTTCAACATCGTTCAAAATTTGATGTCAAGTTTTCGATTAAGTTACTTATAAATTAATATAAAGAATTCTATCAGTTCTCTTCCGGATTTTAATTGACTGAAATCGCCAAGTAGATCATTCAAATCCAAAATATCAAAGTGACCTGTGCAAAAATAATCTCAATCTAGGTGAAGATTAAAACCGTTGTCACGATTATTAAAATTATAGCTGATCTGTAATTGGCTGCTCATTGCAAGGACGCTACAAATTAATGATCCAATTTCTATCATTGCTAAACATGTTAATAGGAACAGTGGTCGAATCAAAAGAAAACAGATTCCCAACTGTAAGCTGCTGTCCAGCCTAAAACACCTTACTAAAATGAACACTTCTCAGAATATTGCAACAAATCACAAAAATTGCAAAGTCAGCACCTCGGTAGACCTGAAACGTAGCATAAAATCAATATTCTAACAAAACAAGTGAACTCGCTTGTACAGGAGTCAAATTACTGGAAACATACCCGCACTAGAACAAACCAGAATCTTTTCATGGACAGGCAGTCCCAGCGTTACGGGACCCGAAAACAAACAGACGCAATTCAAAAATTGAGTTTTGAGTTGCGTCAGTTTGTTTTTGGGTCCAGTAACGCTGGGATTTTATGCATGTGCTCAGAAAGTTTTGTGAATATCAGTTATATACCTTCATCCCCATACCACAATGAATTCTGCATGAGCTCAAAGTACTTCTGGTCATGAGCTTATGTTAACAAATAATCGATCTCCCCACACATCAAACATCAACCCACTTAGTAGTATGATGATACACGGAATCTTTCCAGGACGTTGCAGCTCCAGCACCGCTACTGCGCGCCGCTCGTTATCATTGGCGATTAAGATCTAATTTATGAACCCCATTTATTTGCATGTGGATGTCCAAAACTTTCATGAGGTGAGAATGCTTTGTATCTTTTTAATGCTTCGACAATATACATGCAACTTGATAAAGAACCAATTAACTACACAGGATAATGTTTTGCTTGTCTCATTTCTTAACTCGTTCCCCTGGTGGAAACTCTCGGTTCACTGATATATTGAACGTAACAAAAATAATGACAGCTGACTACTGTCAGGTTTTTATTACTTGCCATGCTCCAATTTAATTGAATTTTATTGAGCTTTTTCACAGGTTAACGAGATAGAAAGGTGTCCACATCAAGTCAAAACCTGTTCGCATTATAGGGACAATACAAATTAATCTTCAATATTATACCAATTTGGGATGGAAAAACGTCTAACTAATATAAATCCAAGCAGTCTTTTACTCGCTAAAAAAGTTCCTATGAACCGCAGCTAAATTCTGTATCTAGACATCGAAGTTCCATCCTTCGAAATCTCCAACAAGTATTGCGCTAACGACCTCACTTTCATAATTAAAATTCGATCTTTATGTTACTTTATCTCGACGGGTGATTGAAAGTACATCTGTTTAGTTAGGTTCTTACTGCTGGAAATAATTGTTAGGGAAGCTCGTGGACAGTCACAGCTGTCGTTATCAAGCAGTTCTAATACCTAGCAGAAGTTCACTTGAACACCTCGTCAGCGACTTGCAAAGTCGAGGGCTAGAATGTCGAATTTATCTCAGAAAATACCATTGACTGATCCGTTCAGATTTCCGTTACACGTTTGGCAGTAAAATTCAAAGTTTATTGAGCATTACTCGTAAGCTGGTGAAGATCAATTTTGCTTGTATTTTAATTCGCATTTTCTATGGCATTTTTATTGGGCTGCTGAGGAGCAGGTTTGGTTGCCGTCACTGACTTATCTTAATTGCCTTCACTTGGTTATTTAACGCTCAGTGTAGTCTTGTTAGAGTGAGATTAACTGGACCCGAAACATGTCCACAACGAGCAACATCACACCTCGACACAAAACTTTGCATCTTATAGCGAGCTAAAAAGAAAAGTAAACTAGAAAAAACAAGCGACTAAAAACCAACATCCTCTCTCCTTAACGGCCGAAGGATTATAAGGACATTCGATCTGCCGAAAAATAGTTTTTTGCCCGCATTTTCATTTCCCTGGCAAAAGTTGAAGTACTGTGGGCCATCTAACATCGTTGCACTATAATACATGTGTCTGACCATAAATTTGAATCAATGAATTAGCGTTTGATGTTATTCAACTCGAACAGAATGCTAACGTTAAATTATTTAGTGAGGTGTTCTTTTCAATAGTGTGAAACACACTGGTTAAAAAATGCATTGGATTCATTGCTTCTGTTGCTAAAAACTGTAGATTTTCATCGAAATTCTTCATACTTCAAGAATATTTTTTTCCAACGTCGCAATCAAAATATTTTACATGTTTCTTTTTAATTTTTTGAGTGCAGTTTCCGTAATAATTTCATCAAAATTGCTATTGTATGTAATAGAATCGTACACTGGTTGCTTATTTTGACTAGCATCATTAAAAAAGTGGGTCTGGCTATCTAAATTACCAAACAGGAAGGACCCAAACCTCCACACAAGAACATAGAGCAGATACATGGGATTAGTGGAAAGGCGCTGTTTGAAGGATGTGGGAATACACAGAACTCATTACATTTATTCTGGAAAAACACACAAAATGCCATAATTTACATCACTCGCTGCCACAAGGCAGGCAAATAAATCATATGCATAACTTTTGACACTGTTAAACCAGAATTTCAACACATGCATTGTAATTTCAATTCTAGCGTTTCCAATGAAAGCACACCAAGTTTTTCAATATATGTAGGCACCAGGAAGTTAGGCAAGATTTTAAATGCCACAGCTAACACAATAGAGTCGTAGCACTGAAATACATTATACTCCTTCATTCCTGATACATCACCATAAAGAATAAACTTTTACTATACGTCTGCAAAGTCCCATAGTTCCTCCACTTAGCTAGCCGCTATCGTCGAAGCCAAAAGATCTCAGGCTTGCCATATGTTGCCTCATACAATGTCGTACATCCAGTGAGCAAATAAATTTATCCCAACAACAAAGCGTAGTCTTCCTATTTTGTTTTGTAGTTAAAACAGGAGCAAAAGTTTAGCACCGGAATTTAAATCTTTCTTTGTGCAAGAACATGTCAACCACCCACAAGCTCGTACTCGCTCACCGGTCACAAACGCTCGACCTAAAGAAGATTTATGCTCTAAAAGTACGAGTATGTGTTAATATAGACAAATGTTGACGTGCTACCGTACGAAACCATAAAAATAGTTTTTTTCCGACATAACTAACATTATGGCAAATTTGAGATGCCTGATCGATTCAAAATGTAACATTGTAACATTTACAAGGGCGCGTATATTCGTTCTTATAAGTACTTTTTACAGAGGGGAAGTTTTAGCGTTATAATACATTTATTTGGTAACACACTGATTCGTAAATAGTTACAAACTGCTGTTATAGAATAGTATGTGTGACAAATATAAACATATCATTCAAACATGCCCTTAAATCATGATTTTTTGATCCATAGGATTGGACACTTATAACGTAAGACAATACTTATTTCTCGGTCGTGTTTAGCTGTCCTGTTTAGACAGAAATGATGTTCCCCTTCAAAACAACAGAATGAAAAATTATTCAATCTTCACACATCATCCTATTATACACACGTGCAATGACAATTTTTATTTAAAAAATCCGACAAAAAATAAATAATTGTTTTACCTTAGCCCTTGACGCTCTTTTGTAGCACGAATATTATACCGCCCTATGTACTTAGTGGTTAGTAGTGTAGTAAATGACCAGGTTGGAACGGTTGTGCCAGTTTCCTTGAGAAAGCCTCAGTCTTATATGGACAATTATTCTTCCAGAAATACTTTAGAAATAATTTGAATAATTAAATAATTCAAAATAATTTTGTTTTTAGAGAGATGGAAGGGGAACAGTGATTGTTGCATTCACAATCAATTATCAAGTTCTGTAATTCCGCGAAATTTGAAGTTTCTGCAAGATGAACAATAAAATAATTATTCTGGTGAAATAATGCAGCTGTTTGTCAGGTGTAAGATCCTTTATTTTTATTATCTTTGAATTATTTCATTTTATTAGATTTATCAAAAGTGCTGCTTTTGCTTTTAAATTGTGTTGACGCCGCGAAGAAATGTGTTGCTACTAGAATATGTTATAGTTGATTTGGGGGAAAAAATGAATTTCGATGAAACTTGGTTAATTATGCGTATTTTTATCTTTCGCTGCTCTGAAGTTTCGATGAGACCTCGAATTAGTACATTAGAATGCTCAGAATTTTTTTGTCCTGTATTGGTCAAAACGATTTTTGATTGTATTCACGGTACTGGCAGAGGAGATATTTTTAGATAGCTGATTCTAGATTCAGCCAATTTCAACAGGAAATAGTTAAGAGCTTGAGGCGTCCTTTTGTTTTTTAGTATTTGTTCCTGGTCGTTATTTCTCGTTCGTGTGATATCGTTTCTGTCGAAAAGCCATTCTGGGCTAACACTGTGGAAGTCAGTAAGATATTTGTAAGTCTCGTTTAGATGTCCCAAATTTACAGTAGGTGAGTTCGTGCTGGTGAAACCGCTATTCGTAGCTGAGGTTATGGACTTCTGGAGTCATTTCTGTTATTTTACGCTGAATTCTCTCCCTTTGATTGCTATCTCGTAGCAGAGTAGGAGATCAGAGTTGCGCTGCATGTTCCATATATGGTAGGGCTAGCGCTTTATATGTGCATTACGTAGTGGGGCAATATTATGTTCTCTGACTTCAAGTCAGAGTTTCTTCCAAAGAAGCAGAGAACTCTGTTAGCATTTCTCAAGTTTTTTTCTACTTGTTTGTCATGCTTTTAGGTCTTTAATGATAGTGATGCCAAGACTACCCAAAAGAAGTAGGGGAATTCGTGAGACAGTTTCGTTCTCTCTGGAATTCGTGTTGTGTGTTTGTAATCAAGATTTGGATTTGGAGGTGTCTTGTGATGCGAACTTCGACTGATTTTTCCCCTGTTTACTGGTGACTGACATCAGGCTGATTAGATAATAGTTATTGGTTGCTTGTTTTTCCTCGTGTTTAAACATTTAGAAAATTGGATTCTTATTTCCTCATGAGGATATATTTCCTAATCAGTGCAAGTTTTACGTCGTACACACCCGTCTTCTCTCCCCTCACATTTACCTCCGATCTCCTTTGTATTGCTTCACCTAGCACAATCACTGTATCATAAATTCCTTGTTTATTTAGCTCTACCACTTCGCCAAGCTGTATTACGCGTTGTATTGATATTTCTCGCGCTTTGTTGAACAGCAATTATTGTTATGGTGTCTTTATTCTTTTTTAGTAGGTTTCGCTAAATTTTGAATCATTAGGTATTTTTGTGTTTTTCGACGATTTTTACGCTTATATGAGTCAGATAACTTATAGCACGAACCCGTTGTCTATTATTTCCTATTGGCATCATGAAAGATACATTTTCCATACATAGTTGCATCATATATAGTATCTTCGCACATTCATTGTATAGATTAATTGAACGTTTCTATGGCACTTGTGGTACCTTCATAACAATCACAATTGAAAGTAAAATCATTACATTTACGCATATGAGGGCAGGTTATCTTGAACTGAAACCTCAGTGGAAATACAGAAAAGAAAATTGTTTAGACTGCTCTGCATCACAACTTTAAAAATTGTTCCTCCACAGAAAAGAAGCCGCTCGCGCCTCCAAAGGACTCCAAGTGTAAGCATTTGCTCGAATTTAGAGAATACATTGCAACAATCCGCGAGTTTTCCGAAGGAAATCACTGTAGCGAAAATAAGCCCAACCATTTGGTGCACTTTGTACTCGAAACCAAAATATATTTAGGGAGTGTTTTAGCGAGGAAGAGTCTCAGGACTGTTATCACCTGCCAGAGGTTTTCCCGCTAGGCTATTCACTGGCCCAATCAGGCTATTTGTGCCTCCCATCAGAGTGTTAGAGGCAAAAACTCAGCTTTGTATGCATAGGACCTAAACTCGTCGGATTTGCCAGATCACACTTGCCGCTTCTCTTCGCCGCCGCCAAACTTCAGAGCGGCCAAAAATTTGAACTGGAGCATGTTGAGGATCTCAACTCGCTAAATTTTCTGAGGCACTTCGATGCGTTACACTTCACTTCGACATTTGAGATTAATTCTTCTGCTATACTGTACTTGCTATCGTGTTTAGCTTATTGGTGGAATAAGTTTCATTTTCACGGCATTCTACAAATTAATCTGATAAACCTGCAACAAGCTAAAATTATTCTCTAAAAATTACAATTTGTGGGAGTTTTCAGATTGGTTGAAAAAATCTAAAGTTCAAAAACCTTTCAAGTAATGTAAGTTATTTGTTTTCATCTGAATAAGTTTACTGCCCCCCCCAAGCTTTATATTTTCATTTAACAATAACGACTGATGTTCAGTATCGCTCAATCTTTTTCATTTGAATTACGCTTGATTTTATTCTTTTGACAATGATCATTGCATGAGAACACTCAGAATAAAATGCATTTCCCTTTTAATTATCGAACACTGTACCTCCAGTAGAAATATCTGGAATTAAATATATTAAAAAATTTGGTTAACATGCCTTCACTTGAAGAGACGATATTACATTATATGTATATTCACGATATTCATCATCAACTACATGACCCAGCACCAATATCGAGCTTTGGAACAACTGTTACTATTTTGTAGTATCACAGTTTAATATGGCACATAAATTAAATGAATAAATTCCATATATTCCAACTGCTGTGTGGGTCTATATTGATGCCACAATATTATAAACGATTTTCTGCCTCAACTGTCAAACTGCCACCATAAATAACTGATTGATTCTGTTCGTCTGCAGTATGGGACACGCGTTATGTCTTTTCTTAAGATGAGTTCTTTACAGAACAATTACTAAAATAACTCTTTAGTGGAGTGCTTTTTCAAATCAAGGATCTATTCATGATTGAATTCATCGTTCGTTAATTCATCACGGTGCTTACTATTTTTTAGGTATGTTTCTATTTGATTCCCAATCGTTTTCGGTGACCTCAATCTGATTTACTTTTTTTGTTTTTATCTATTTTTACTTTGTGCTGTTCAAAGAAAAGAATTAGACCAAACCAGTGAAAGTCCTAAAAACTTAAATCATGCTGGCCATCACACTGCACACCCGTTGTATCACAAAGCCTGTTCACTACATTCTAAGTTTGTGTCTATATATTGAACGATCCTGTGTTGTTAAGAACTTTTGAAAGAATGTTACAAGTTTATTTCTTAAATAATAACAAGCAACCAGAGCATCTGTTTCTCACTTTCAGTATCGATTTTGATACAGTTCCATTTAAATGTACTCACAACCGCACAATTTAATTTACCTATTAACACAGTTCTTGTAATCATTCTAACATCATAGTATCATACCATTATACAGAGATTTCTTTTTCGATATAAATGTACATTTCCCAAGTCATAATTACACCACAAAATTAATTTTTACTTCCACAAAATTATTGCAAGCATCAAAGGATCAGGGAGTTGCTGCATATGCAACAACCCGCTACAAGTGTGGTCTCTGAACGACCTAACATCTCTCGAAGCCCTGGTTTACTCCGACACTGCTCTGCTCCCAAGTCCATTACTTGTGTGTCAGCGAGGGAGATGAGTAATGTCGCCCGCAAAGATATTGATTATGCGCTTCATGTCATGGCAACTACACCGAATAATTTGCCTGTCATTCTAACTGCAGATTATTTGGACAGTCGTGAAGCGCGGCTCATATTCTTGAGGCTGAGCAGCTATTTGTGATCTCATTGTTTGCTTTGAAGGCGATGCTCACTGGACGAAGTTCTGGATAGCATCTTGCTTCGAAATTGAGCTAAATTCTCTGTAATTTTCGTCCATAACACCACGATTTACAATCGCTGTAAATAATGAGATGAATTAGCCATATAAGAATGACGATAATGTTCTATAATTGTTTTAATCATAGTGTTCTAAATTTTTTTAGTTGAAGTTTAATTGTGTGCAAAGATGTAGAGAAAAATGATTTTACTTTAAGTTTTATAATATTTCATAACGATCATTCATGTCTAATCCGAGAGAAATGCTGCAACTGGGCAAGATTTATAAGTTCATGGAAAAAATTGGCTATCACCTCTAAATCGATAGAGTTAAATGTAGAACAAATTCGCTTTAAAAAGGAATTACACAGCTTCAAAATGTTAATCCAGTTCAACAGATAAAAGTTCAGCACGAGAAACATAACTAAGGAAACGTCGTAGAGTAAAACGATTGGAAATGATCGTCTGGTAAAAGAGAATGCAAAGCAAAGGAAAAAGCTAAATTCCTGTATTTGCACTCCAGCTCGAAATAATCGTACGACTCTGACTTGATCGTACGACTCTGACTTGATCGTACGACTCGGACTTGATCGTACGATTCTGACTTGATCGTACGACTCTGACTTGATCGTACGATTCTGACTTGATCTTACGACTCTGACTTGATCGTACGATTCTGACTTGATCGTACGATTCTGACTTGATCGTACGATTCTGACTTGATCGTACGACTCTGACTTGATCGTACGATTCTGACTTGATCGTACGACTCTGGCTTAATCATACAACTCTGACTTAATCATACAACTCTGGCTTGATCATACAACTCTGGCTTCATCATACAACTCTGGCTTGATCATACAACTCTGGCTTAATCATACAACTCTGGCTTGATCATACAACTCTGGCTTCATCACACAACTCTGGCTTGATCATACAACTCTGGCTTGAACATACAACTCTGGCTTGATCATACGACTCTGGCTTCATCACACAACTCTGGCTTAATCACACAACTCTGGCTTCATCACTGCTTACCACTCATGGTACAGAGTTCAATTTGACTAACAAAAGGACAAGTAACTAGAGGCTCGTAACTCATCACTTCCAGCTGAAGCAGTTGTCATCTCACACATCTTTTTTTTTGGTTCCTGCTTGACCTCTTCAGTCACGAGCTAAAAGTACAATGATTCCCTTGAAAAACTTTATTCAGCTTCATGAAAAATAACAGGTACACAGATAAAGCAAAAACTAATTCCAAAAATTTTTAAAATTTGTTCAAAATTGCATGTCCAGTACGCCGGGCATTGCGACTCGAAGTAAAATAATTTTTAGCATTTCAAAATGAGTTCAATACATTGGACCAGGTCACTGAAGGGAGTAGTTGAGTACCAGGAAGCGCTGCAGTAACTCATGTGAACAGTGCATTGTAATTCATGTGCCTTAAAATTCAACTTCTGATCTTGTAAACTTTTGATATCCTCATCCTCGTGTTTAAGTAGGTAAGTTCATTGTCTAAAAGCCCCGTTTAGTCATGTACAAAGTTACAACCAGTTAAAAATTGGGAGAAAACTAAACGTTAACCGCGTGTTTAATGTACATATATGTTATTTTCATAGTGAATAATATGTTATTTTCAAGTGAGCCTTAGCACAAACTGTTGAATGACATTTAAAACTCAGTTTGATGTAACCATTTTGAAGTTTTAGGAAGTACAAGGCATTAAGTCTCAAGTAGAAGCAAGCAACAAACTGATTTCTACCTTCAGTTTTTGGTACCTAGAACTCACTTTTATTATCACTGTCAGAAAGTATTCATACCGATATAACTCACTTTATTCGTACGGTTTTCTGAGCTTGTATGACGCATGAACAGTAAAACTAAATGAATTGAATATGTTTCAGTATTGATAAGAACAAGACTATTCTGTGAGCAGCTTTGTACATTAGTTCATGCTCACTATTTGTCACAATATTCCTTAACAATGAATAATGATTTCATAAGAACGTTCTCTAATTGAAAAGGTTTTTGGAAATTGATATATGATATTATCAAACTATACCTAATATTTGGAATGCTCTAAATCTAATGAAACGATTCAAACTACTAGTCTTTCGATATGAGATCTGCATGTAAGGTCATTAGTTGACGAAAACAGCTGAAAAATTACTCGACCCGAACTAGTTTTATCACCATTATGTAACAAATAATTCGCAATGAATCTCCCAAAACGGAAATCAATGAAATATATATTCTTAGAGACGAAGAGGGTTCTTTATAATTGCAGTTTTGAGGCCAGTTGACTCAGTTGAATTAATGTTTACATCAATCGTTCTACTGATGAAGACAATCTTTCTGCATCACTTGGTCAAAATTTCAAGATGTTTATTTCTCATTTTGGAAGCTCTTTGTAGAATTTGCTAGACTGGCTCGATTTCTTGGTGCGAAACACCTCATATTTTATGAACTTTTATTTCATCGAAGGTTAACTTTCAATCAGATTTCATCAACTGAAACTTTTCACCAAAAAAACTTATTTTTAATATTAGATCGTTCACCCACGCACGTACAATTTAGTGTCCCTTGTGCTAACTAAATTTGGTGTGCGAAATAACGCACTGGATTACAGAAATATTAGTTGTTGTTCGTACATTGAACAAAGTTATCATAGCAGCGAGTAAGAAATTTACTTTCACTACCAGTCAGGCAACCTCTCATTTACTATGACATTTAAACTAAACTGTACGAACTAAATATAAGAAATTCCATTTACCATTTATATGTTAAGGCTGCTGACACTCTCATGTTCCCTGTAATCGAATTGTTGCACCAAAGTTGGCCACGAATTGACAATCAATCATAATTACGCTTTAAAATGATCGCGCGAAATTGGTTCCGAATTACCAATCATACAAGCGTGGATGTCGCAAAACAACTTGCATTAACGGCAATTTGGATCATTAAGTGCCTGTGCAGGTTGTGCTTAAGGAAATTTATAACGATGGCTTCAACGTGGTTCAAATACTTACGAAAATCAAGAGGATTATTAACAAAACGATAAGCTGAAGACGATATAACTAACATACATCATGTGTACTAACATACATGATGTGTACTAACATACGGCATATGTACTAACATACCCCATCTGTACTAACATATATCATGTGTACTAACATACGTTAAATGTACTAAGATCGTTCACGCCAAGCATCTTTTCGAAGTCCAGCGCTCAATTAAAATGATGAGATTATAAACAATTTGAACGTATATCTCCGTCGACTACCGATAGGTATGGATTTTTTTACCTTTTATTCCCTAAAGCCAAGGAAAAAGATGTCGATTTCCGTTCTTGTGGCTGCACAGCATCAGTATCAGCCCCTTCTACAGGGTGCGGCAACAGTATTTCCCTTTTTGAAAACGAACTTCCTCTGAAAAAAGGAAGTTATGCTGCCGCTCCCTAAACAACTGCACCAACATTTTTGGCACCGCTACATAGACCAACATCTTCCTGCATATTCCTTTGATTTGTTCACGTCCAGTGAGCGCACTGAGGTCGCACTCAATTCGTCTTACCAAATACAAATGGACGACTGCCATAACTTAATCTAGAAACAAGCAAAATTAGCTGGGAGATCCTATAAACCTAGTCCATGTTTAGGCGTGGGTTATCATTGAAGGCACAAAAACAGTGTCTTAGCAGGATGTACCATAAGTCTGAAATAGTGGAGGATATCCATCACGCCAGATTTACATGCTGGATGATGTATAATTACCCTCAGTTAGTAGGCAAATGTTAGGTGAGTGATGGGTGTCGAGCATAGAATTCTAGTAATTTTTATAAGGTCATGCTTTCTCAAAGGCTTACGTTCACGTTCATTGGTGAAGGTATTCGCTGGTACGAATACGTGGACTGCGTAGGATCAATCATAATAGTTCACTAAAAATCATTGAATAGGAATACAGAATAAAATAGAATATAGCAACAGGAACGAGCCGTTTGGTCTATTCTTGGGCTGCTACTCAAGTCCCATACCGTCTGGATATGGACCTGGAAGAACACAAGGAGCCAAATCATTTATTTTATTTAGCATATTGTGACGAACCACTCTAATTGATGAATTCTTTTGAGTTGCCAACACGGCAACACAATATTGATGTACACTGGGTCACACACGGTCATCATCTAAAGCACTGGCTATTCTCCTGGAAGTCATCAACCGCATTTACTTAGCGAAGACAGAATTTCTATACATACAGGGCGCGGCAACCTATTTTCCTGCTTTTCAAAGTAAAGCGCTTTGAAAAAAGGGAGTTGTGTTGTCGCATTTTATTACGGCTCACTGCTCTTTCCTTGAAGCTTGTACAACTTTGCTGAATATAAGACATAACTAATGTCACAATACGACATTACTAATATCACAATACAGCATTAAGAATATCGCACATACCAAATTTGTTGAGCTTGGTGTCAGGGTGACATAGCGCACCAAAACAATCTTCAGGTTGTTCTGAAATCATTGCTTCATTTCAAAACGAGCACCAAAAAGAACAGAAAATAAATACGTAACAGGTTACATCATTGCATACGCCATCTGTACTAACATACATCATGTGTACTAACACATATCATGTGTACTAACATACATCATGTGTACTAACATACATCATATGTACTACCATACGCCATCTGTACTAACATACGTTATATGTACTAACTTGTGTCATATGTACTCACTTACATCATGTGTACATGAACAAAACATTTTGGCTTTATATCTCATACTGTAACTTAAGAGATAGGGCTGTGGTGTCCGAGTGGTTAAGGAGATGGACTAGAAATCCATTGGGCTCTGCCCGCACAGGTTCGAATCCTGTCTACAGCGAACGTTTTCTCGCCTATATTAAGCTGACGATGCCTCTGATATGTCTGTAATGGAGTAGTTTTAAAATAGAAGACCCCGCTGAGAGAGTGACAAGAAATTCATCTATTTTTAAATTTTAAATCCGTGATTAATTTATCCTTCACTGCAATCAATAAACTTTTTGTATCATTTGCCGCTGCTGAAAGGTGCATCGATCGGCGGCCGAGGCTCAGACTCAAGTTGAACAGTCACCCCTCACTGCAAGGTGAACGCTTCGACTGTAACGTGGACGCTCCCACTGCAATGTGAACGCTCCCACTGTAACGTGAACGCTCCCACTGCAAGGTGAACGCTTCCATTGATACGTGAACGTTCCCACTGCAACGTGAACGCTTCCACTGTAACGTGAACGCTCTCACTGCAACAGGAACGCTCCC
>VCRD01000169.1:165840-220140 GCA_006783055.1 Trinorchestia longiramus
TCCCACTGCAACGTAGACGCTCCCAATGCAACGTGAACGCTCCCACTGCAACGTGAGCGCTCCCACTGCAACGTGAATGCTCCCACTGCAATGTAAACGCTCCCAATGCAACGTGAACGCTTCCCATATTTTCAGGTGTCAATGCAAGAAGGCGAGCATAGAATTTTAAATACATCTTTAGTGGTTTAGTGGGCCTGGACTTTTCATATCTACCTCGTGAAGTAGAACGATGGTACTTACCTGGACTCTTCATATGTACCACATGAAGTAGAACGATGATAACAACCTGGACTCTTCATATCTACCTCGTGCTAATCGGCATCGATAACGAACCGTATTTTTATCGTAAAAGAAATTTGGGAATTTCACTCAGTAGTATTTTTTACTGTATTTCCTGATTGACATACAGGCAGACACCTGAAGCAGGATGCAGGCTTTATTAGCTCAGGAACTTAGAGTTAGTCGACCCGGACGTGTTTTCACAAATATCAAGAATTTACTATGTTCTTATGGCAAACACTTGAAATGTTTAAATGGTTCCCAAAGAAAAATTCGAAAAATTACATGAATTCAATGCACCTAGGAGCATTTGACGTATGGTGACACAGCATTTGTTTCGACTGTAATCGTGAATTTGGAATGGAAGAAAATTATCACTGAAACACGGCACCTATTCACTCTCTTATCGTGTTGCAATAAAAATTACTGTTTCCCTGAAAACTTTTATTTGGAGTAGAGTTGCATCCATTCGCACGCTTCAGGCAGCCACAATATCGTACTGTAGGTATGAAGACGTAACTCATCAGTGCTCTTGATTCCAATGATAACGAAAAATTATTTCAGCACAACTGCCGGCATTGCGCTGGCCTGGGAGAGCTAGAACAAAAGCTGCCAGAAAAACAGTTGAGTTTCATCAGGACTCATAGCACATTGTGTTCACATCCAGTGGACTTTGCGAGGGCTTCAAAGATCATTAATATCCGTCACTTGAAGTCAAACGAAGCAGAACTGCAGGCCTGAGCTCTCCGCCTGAGCAGCGGGAGTGCCGGTGAGAACACCACAATTCCGCTTAATTTATAGAGCACTGCAGACGAAAATAAATTCGTTTTTAAGTTGCCTCCAATTCGTTCTGAGCCACAGTCTAATCTATTATCTTTGAGCTGAAGCAGAGTTAAAAAAAACACGTGATTTATCACACCCAGACAGCCCCAGCTGGCCGATCTTTCATCATGTTGCTTAGTTCTCTTGCTTGTCAAGGAACACACGCCCAGATAGAGTGGTTGGATATTGACGAAGAGAAGGCGAGGGCTTCACGAACAGTGTTGCATTTACGAGGAAAGGCATAGAGACAAGCAACCTAACTTATTTTGCGTCGTTTCTTAAATCAAATCATGTTGTGGTTGTTTGCTCAAATGACACTTCACAATGGACAGACACACAATGGCTACTTATCAAGTTATGACGGTGAACACAAGGGTACATCATTCAGCTTCTTGAATAATTGATGTGCATGGAGTGGTACACCTGCAGCGTTGTGGGATGTGCAAGAGTTGTCACACGGTTAGATGTGACTAGTATATATTTTCGTTATTTACTCAAGATTAGGCGCTACACAAAATATTAGGTAAAAGCAAATTTTAGGATTCAGGAACGAGCCACTGAGCTATTTCTGTGTACTCGAAACCATTCCAAGTGACCTGAATGAAGAGGAATTGAAATATTATTACAGCATTAGTGACCTCATCTGAGCGGAAACCTAAGAAAATTCTATGTATTTTACGAACATTTGTTAAAATTCACGTGTGACTATTAGCTTAACAAGAGCTTGTCATTTGTACACAGCGCTATTTATCTTAAATTCTTTTATTGGACGTGCATTGTAAGGAGACTGTAAGCACGGAATCAAGCATTAATGCGAACGCCTATTTTCATAATTATGTTTTTCCATTTAGTTTTCCCCAAAAGAAGCTCAATGTCTACACAGTGGTATTCATTTTAATTAAAGTTTATAATGCCTTTAACATGCTTTGATTTTAATAAAGGCTTTTTGATGGAATAACTGACTGTTCTGAACTGAGATGATTTGTGATATGCTATGTCACCACGTCCTAGAGGTGCTGTCACCACGTCCTAGAGGTGCTGTCACCACGTTCTAGAGGTGCTGTCACCACGTCCTAGAGGTGCTATGTCACCACGTCCTAGAGGTGCTGTCATCACGTCCTAGAGGTGTTGTCACCACGTCCTAGAGGTGCTGTCATCACGTCCTAGAGGTGTTGTCACCACGTCCTAGAGGTGCTTAAGTTAATCTTACTTTACTCTCGAAAAGTCATCATTATGAATGAATACGCAGTAAATGCTACACCTCAAGTTTCCTTTAACAACTCTTACCTTACTGTCAAATGGTCATCACTATTAATGTATAGGCGGTAAATACTACAGGTTTCACATCTACTTCAAACATACTAAAGAAATGAAGTTGAGTTGCGTTTCATTTATTATTATCTCATCATTGGAGCTGGTTGTAGCACAACAGAGATAATATTGCATTGAATAATTATAACGGCAGCATAGCTGCGGATGATATCGGGTAATATTGGTCCAAACTCTAACATTGAAATGATGAGTGAAATTATCGCATGTTTTAAGCTAATTTATAAACAAATTGTGAAAAAATTATGTAATACCGTTAAACAGCTCCTCATGATTATATTAGAAAATTTCCAACCAAAAAATAATTAATTCAAGTTGTGATTTGACCTGTTCTATCTAACATTTCAAAGAATGTGATGGTGTGATAAGCGATCTAAGTGCTTGAAACTAAGAAACAAGTTTTGGTACGTATCCAGGCTTCATTATTTCAGCAACGTTTATCACAGTGAAAGCTGTTCACATAGTAGAGGTTAAAATGAAAAATTCTACAAGATTTCCCCTGAACACTATCGCGCCTCCCTGTGAAATATTTGCTTCCACCAGGTTTTCAGAGAAATTTTCGAAAATCCCGAGAAAATCTACCTCTTTGCTGCAGTTGTCGTGTAGGGGCCGGGTCTGATTCTGTCCATTTCCATATATTGATAAATGTTCACATTGGGCTTTCGATAATAACAGGAAGACGGACCTTAACTGCAGGCCTGCTTCGAACACGGTAGAGATGCAGCGCCAGATCGGACCATCGGCAACCACTAACTTGTTCGATAAGAATCTTGTTCAAACACAAGTCTCTGTAAATCATATGCTCCTGTCCAATTATATCAGCCCTAATGAGTATGCAGGGCCTTGTGATGCACAGCCAGCCTCACCTCGGCTTCATCCAGCTCATTCATTATGCATATAAGTCAAATGCACACCTCCAACTGATCAGACATTTTGTTGACTCTTTGATGCTAAGAAACTCTTCTATATTGATGGAAAATGACACGTTGAAAATTCAGCTGCGATGCAGTTTGAGGCATAGGCTTGTGTTTAGAACGAATGTCCACGAAGAGGTAAGGTGCTCTTACAGTGTGATATTTTACGTGAACGAAAAACTAACCTCTTCTAGAGTCGAACTCACTTCTGATTTGGTCTACTGTAAATTGGCCGAGTGCTTATCGACTTCCAATCTTTACGAGGTGAGAGAGATTTAGTGGGCGAAGGCGTAACTTCCTCCTTCGTTCATGCAGTTTACCCTTTGGAAACATGCACTGGGAGAGGATGTAGTTTACAGCATTCGAAGCTAAGAAAGGTTTTCTCTTTTTAAGGAAAATGCTAATTTCGTAAACAGCTCTAGCTTGCACGACATTTTACCAATGGATTGAGTTGCTCGAGATTGATTTGAATGTTAATGTGTGATCTCAGATAGCTTTCGTTGCTATTGACAAACTTTTCTTCGTAAAGATTGCCACGCTATTTCCATGGCTGCTTGCAAAGAACAGACTTAGTGCCTACGCTGTTCTCACTCAACGAGACGCTAAAAGGCAAAATAATTTGTTCGTCTCGTCTTATGAGCGGCAATGTTCCAGCTTCATAAAGTACTTCCCTGCGAGTATCGCTAATAGAAGAAATACTTTTAGTGGATAATATCAGTTTATTACTCGGTGTGTGTGTCCACAAATGGCTTCGTGTTGATAACATTGAAGCCTCTCGTGTATTAGACTAGCTCTCAAGATGCGTATAATCTGCGTCACAAACGACCACCGCCTGCATTTATCGAATTTTTTGGAAGTTGCAGACTTGACGGGTTGATTCTACCATGGTGCAGATCTTGTTGTGTTCGCTGAAATCTTCTTTCGCAATTTACTCCTCTGCTATTCAGGCAGGAGTATCATTAACCAGCCCGTTTTACCAGATTTTAAAGTTAATCGACCCGAGTGAGAGTGTACCAAGTATATAAGAAGGGGAAGCAGTTACTCGAAACGCCAGCGATAGCATCTGGTGTGGGTTTTACCTGCTTGCCAGATATCGTGATGGCCACTTACGTTAACTTATAGACGTGCTTCAAACTCTAAGACTTTCAACACTGATTACTAGGAGCAGTTTGATGGTTGATTTCGAAGGTGATAAATACGTGCTCACAACTTTTTATATGCCAAGCTCGTTTTCACACACACGCATCAGTGATTGTGGGCTAACATTGGCTTATCCACTGATGGTCTATTACTGGATCAGCAACTATTATTCATTACGTTTGAATTTCAAGAGGAACATTTATTCATCAAGCTTAACGGACAAAATACTAATTTAATAAGAACATGAGTTCGAAGTTTATAACTTTGAACAGACTCACCGGAAGGTTATGTTGGCTTCCTGTAACGTCATTTACACCACGAACTCAGAATATTTTATTACGCTCGGGCCATTTTTTTAATGCAGCCTTGTACTACGAATGGTTTCAAAATTTAGTTTCAGCTACTTTGTTCCATAGCACATAAACTGCCTTATTATAGCCTGGTTAGGAAGAACACGTGCAGCATCACTTCCACGAATTCCTGATGCATTCTACTGATGCTCTAGCGAGCTTTCGTAACCCATAAAATAACCACCAATAATCGTAAAGTTCGACCGGTGTCTAGGAATCCAGATTTACGAGGGTTTTTTGAAGAAGTGAGACTGTGTTTAAGTCTCTCGCAGCAGCGGGACAATGGACCAAGGCTTTAAAGTTAAACAATGCTAGCTGCAGACAATGTTTTCTAAGGCGACCACGGCGAATATATTGGCAGCAACGCTGATAAAACGAGTCTCTCTCTTTCTCTCTACCTCTCTAGATCTCCGTCAGACCGACGATGAGGCGATGGTTGACTATGAACTTAGTACAGCATGCATCAGTATGAATTCAAGCATCAGGTGGTCAAACGAAAACCTAAACAGCCTCAAGAAAATATTTAGTAATAGTGCTCCTCATATAAAACAATGAAAACACGCAGTTCATAGCAAATTGTTTTCACACGATTCGGTTTTGATCACTTCTTCTATGCGTTATTCTTAAGAATTGCCTTAGAGTACGAGTTCAAACTTATCCGACAGCACCAGTGAACTCTTATTTTTAAGTTTATTTAGTTTTCTGACGTGGTATACCATTGACGATGTTGATCACTATGTTGAATATTCGACCAAAGAGAACTCTCACAAAAGTCACGGGTCGAAGCGGTCAAGTTATGGAATCAGAAAACTGAATTTTGAAAATATTATGGTCTTCTTGGGTCTCAGATCTGAAATCAAAGTCGAAATTGAACAAATGATTTTTACTACTCTGATTTCAAAACGCGCACTGAAAGTGTGATATTACAACTCCAGTAGCGCCTTGAGCAGCAAGTCTTGTGAACCAAGTTAAAAGCAAAAACAAAACCGCTTTGTTCGAAGTTTTTAATAGTTGGATGTTTGTTATGTACTGTTTATTGTAATATTTTCACGAACTCTCCAATTTCATATCAGAGATATTTCTCTAGCATAAATGAAATGAGTTTCTCTGAACCACTTGTGGATGGTAATTTTTTCTATGGTTAATAGGGCATAAGAGGCTAAAGCAATTCAGCGTTGGTTTGTATGACTGCTACTTGTGTACCACCTTTACCCTACATAAATGAGCTACTGGAAAAAAATTAATAATTACATATTTAAAAAGCTATCATTTTAGTTCTGGTTCTTTAGTTACGACACATTTATTGACAAAATTCCTATTCTGCTTTCTTTTTGTTACCTGGGGAGTGTCACGTGATTTGACTTCTACAAATTCGAAACGTTGAAGAGCGAGGAGAAAGCTACTCCACATGACTGTAGTTAAGACTGTAGAGTCATGCTACACCTATTATCAAAGCAAAAGTCAATCATGAAGTACTTTCCTTCACTTAAAATTTGCCTTTACTCATAATTTAATTTGTCGGTTATTCTTTTCGCTCAAACAGAGAGTTTTTTTTTGAAATGCACGAACTTCCTTAACGAATTTCACCTGTTAGCGATGTTGTGATACGACTTGTAATTTCACCAGCATTGAAGTGAAGTTGTTTACAGAGTCAGAACACAACCTGTGGCGGTCGCTCACAGCACTTCAGGGTCTCAAACCCTAATAAGTCTGCAAAGTCATGTCATACCTCAGATGAGACATGTTTTAGTGGTTTATTATTCTCCGTAATTACAAAGACTGCCAAATACATGAGGCTCAAAAATGAATGAATCAACGGTTCTATTTCAAGCCCAAAACAGAATGAGTTTAGGCGGTAACTTACTTTGAAAAATGTTTTTTATTATAGTTTAGGACACTACCAACTTCAAGCTTTGAACGCTTTATAGGATAAATTTCAGTGCCAATTGGGTAATTTTATCATGGTGTGTATTATTTTATTTATGTTAGTGCATCACAAGCGGAAAAGTTTCAGACTACAGATTTGGAATACGAAGAGTAAAACGTAGATGCAAATTGGCACCTAAAGATTTGAAAAAAAAGTCTATAAGCCCATCTATCCACTTCGCTGTGACAATAATTTCTATAGCATGATGAAAAAAAGAAGTGAATCTGGCGAAGCAAGGTTATTTAAGTGACTTCTTAACATATGAATACTGTTTCAATTTTAAATATCAACCATGTACGAACGGCCTAGCCAAAAGTACGAATTGAGCTGTGTACGAACAGCCCAAGTGTAGCGTCAGGCCCGGCATGTACGTTATAGTTTTCTGTATATTAGAAGCAGTTTCTACCTGAACTGTAACCAAATTAACGACAGAGTAAGTTGATGCCTATTCCTTCTAAAATGTCTAATAATAAATGCATGCATTGGCAAAAAATTAAACAATATGGGTAGAAACGTTGAGGATTAGAAAGTATTAAACCTTCAAATTGTGTATTAATAATTGCTCCTTGCTTGATTTTCTGTTTACTTAGACATTTAAAAGTTAAATCACCCGCTATTATTTCAGAAATTTTATTCAACAATTAATTTGTAGTTAATCAATTTTCCCAGAATTAAAGATGCTCTTGTTGACTCAGGGGGCACGGACAGGGCAGTCCATTATTTGTTCTTGATTTTATTCTATTGTTCTGCAGGCTTTGTTTTAATTGTTATTCATTTTTATCGAGGCAAGATTCTCGTTTATGTCTAAACGATATTTTCAACCAAACAAGGGCTTTAGTGATTCAATATCACATATTGCATGATAATCCAATTGTAATTTGAAGCACTTGATACTTAAGTAAGGACGATAAAACGATTCAGGTATGATAAATGATAATGTAGAAGCACTTGATACTTAAGTAAGGACGATAAAACGATTCAGGTATGATAAATGATAATGTAGAAGCACTTGATACTTAAGTAAGGACGATAAAACGATTCAGGTATGATAAATGATAATGTAGAAGATACTCGTAGTATGAATGAACTATGGAGCAAACAATCGATGGCTCATCCAGTGAGTAACATTCAAGTGTAGGTAGGAGAAAGTGGTACAAAAACATAGAGCCATCTTACGAAACAAACAACAAATCACAATCTTCTACTAATAAAGGTACCTGCGTCATAACATTTGTGGGAAGTCCATGAATTTTGTACACACTTAGGAAATCTATTGAGTCTACAGTCAGTTGCAGTTCTGCACTGCTGAACCAACAGCGAGTATTTTTTTAGATGAGTCAAAACTTTACAAGCATTCAGCAACTTTTCATTCAGAGTTATAAGCAAAAAAGAGTTTGGGGCCGCATCATGTTTTTCACAATGACTTTCTTTTGCACAGTTATTTTTCTTTTACTACTCGTAAGAGCCTGAACTCTGAAGGCCAAAAACTGACAGGTTGTGCTGGTTATTGGCAAGGCTAAAACATATGTAGGTTGATATGTATTAACTTCAGGTGTACGTGGCTATTCACCTATTCTTGAAAGCTGTTCGCCAGCTCGGACATACTACGTGCATTGAGAACTACTTCTATAGTAATTTACTACTGGAGAAAACACGCAACTGGCGTTCTTAAAAAACACAACAATCGTGTTCGTAAATTCATGAAAGTAAAACTTATCTAGCTACTCCCCCGAGTATAATTTGATGTTATTGTCATGTACCAAAATATTCCTATTATTATTATGCTATGAAAAATACAGCTTCGAGTTTTTTTGTAAGGTAATAGATTTCTATTCAACAAGAAAAGCCTTAGTCTCAAGTAGTCATTTGAAGGGCCGTAAAAACTTGGTGTGCGCCGAAGACGTGGAAAGAATGAGCAAGAATGACAAAGATTAGTGAGACCTCAGTGTCATTTCACATACCTCAGTTCGTAGGTTACGTAGAAAGTAGAATTGGACTCTCGGCGTTGGACGAAACTTAGAGCATCTACCTGCAATGTTTTCAATTTTGTAAAAAGCAGATTAATTTCTATGCATATTACTCCACGATAAAATTAACATTTTTATAGGTTGATTGCTTTTTTATTGATGGTGGGAGGTGAAAGGTGCAGAATTTGGATTAGTAGTTCTTGCTCATGGTTCCGTTTATGCAACACAGGTTTTTCACCAACTGTAGATTGCTCATTCCTGCACTTTTTTCATCTGCATGAAAATACAGATGAGGTCATGGTAGGAAAATCAAGCACGATATTATTGCAGCTGATAATTTACCTCAAATGATTAAATCATTAAATTTTCTAGTTGATGCTTATGTTCAGTGGCTGCTCATCAGTAGTACAGCTACGAAGTACAGTACAGAGTGTACGCTTTCTACTTCGTAATACCATAGAGCGGCCCTTACTTAAGTTGTACTCAGCTCACGTGGTCATTTATTACGGTCTTCTGTGATTGTCGGTCATATACACCTGCTATCTGTAGTATAAATAAGCATAAAGGCTTTCACCAGAGCGTGTGAGTATGTAGAGTGAATTTTATTCATAAAAGCATTCCTACAAGTTTGTTAACTCTGAGCTTTTACCCACAGATCCGACTCATGCCTGCCGCTTACTAAGGCAGTCAAGTTAAAGCGAATAGATTTACGATCACTGAGCATATCTGAAGTCGCCTAAATTCGGAAGATAGAGCCGGTCGTTGAAACCCGGTTGTTGATGTGGCTTTTGGCTCGTGAAATGCCTTGATGAGACTAGAAGATGTGCCGCTATTGGTGTTGCTTATAAATGAGGTGAGGCAGCATTAACGTCGCATTAAACTATCATTAAACTCACAATAAAGAACTTAAGCCGTTGCTTCTACTTCTTCTCTGAGCTGCCGACTTGTTCGCCAGCTCATAGCTCGAAACGCCTTGCCGGGCCAGAAACATCGTTACGAAACTACTTCCTGCATCACTAGTCTTGCAATAGCGTTTTGAAACTTATTCTACAACATTACAGCTCTCATAAAAGGCGTTTTATGAAGCTCATCAAATATATGAGTGCTGACCAATTTGCGGGCCATCATCTATATTACTCTTACGGTAACAGCAGTAATGGTGTCTGCCTGCAGCTACCTCTATCATTACAAACATCCAGAATTGGCTGTATTGAGTATACATGCAATGTTTCTAACACTTTTTCAACGTGTGCAATGTGTCACGGCGATGCTAGCGATTCCGCATCACGTTCGTTCACGGGCAGTTTGTGCAGTCGTGCTGAACTAAATTCCGACAGCGCACAAACTTTGTGTTGTTCGAGCCCTGATGTCGTTCAAAATTCACTGTTCTCTTGTGCACCTACGCACAAAGAAATAAGAAAAGTGACCGTCCACCAACGTCGACACCTCACTAAGTTCATAGCATGTTATTTATTAACAGTCGTGCAGGTTTCATCCTGGGAAGTTATGAAGACTTTAGGAGTACTCGTACCATTTTTACCATAATTTGTATTATTCTACTTTGTTATATTCATACATACCTCGTGTATGATAACATAAGACAAGTCAAAATACCAATAAATGAAAGCTTCTGCGATGAAGCGATATACAATTATCCTTTTGTTGTTGTATGTCCGTGGAATTTCAGTCTTACTGTATTCAATAAGTTGATCACACAGATTTCAAATAAATAGATTCTATGTCTATCCTATTTAATATATATTTTGTCGCAAGTGTAGTATCACGCGTGATTTAACCGTAATTCTAATGGTGTGGCCATATGGCAACACCTTCTATACATTTTAAAAAGACAAATAAATTGTTAAAGTCACGTGACAGATGTCCAATAATGATGCAATAGCGAGCTCGTTGTGCCTCATGCAATGCTAACTCCTAATCAGTCAGTAACTAACTCTTGTTGGTTACTGACGTTTTTCCGCAACAATTTAAAAAAAGAATCTGGGAGAATTACGGTTAAAATTTGGTTCTTTCCCTAAAATCCGAAAAATGATTCACAGCTACAATTAGGACCCTATGATGAACATAAAAGCATGGCATGATTTGTTCAGATTCGCTTCTATTAAACATTTTTTCGTTGGATTGGAGTGTATATTTGGTATGAATTCCTGATATCAAGAATATGAGGACCTCATTTCAATCAATGCACAGATTTTTGTCTGAACACAAAGACAGCTATTCACTAAATCAAGAAAACTTCATTTCAAGCTTTTTCTTTGTCATTCAATCATAGTAAAATAACCCAGCCATTGAAACATGAACGGCTCATTGCGTCAATATTACGCAACAAATCTGAAATCATTCCTCCAAAAGAAAATCAGTACAATTCTTTGCTGCGTAAAAACAGGGGTAACATCAAATTCGTGCTTAAGCATTGGAACGTACAAAAGTAGTTCTATACATCACCACAAATTGATAGCGTAATGCGGCGTCCAAACAGCGGCTCCGTCGTCAGGCTTCAAGTTTGACGCAAAGAAAGATTAAAGAGTCAAGTCATAACAAAGCACTTGGCCTATATGAGTTGAAAGGGAAGGTCGGCGATTTATTAAGACATATCAAATAGAGGTGAGTGAGAGCAAGTCGAAAGCAAGAATAAGAGGAGGACAAGAAGAGTGACAGCTCAAAGAGTGAGACCACCCATGTGACCCTACGCACAGCTCCTCAACTCACCCAGCCAGAACAAAGACTGCACGCAGCCTGAACACGTATTATGAATTGTGTGAATATTGGCCTTATGCAATGAAATCATAAAGGTTAAGTTTGAAAACCTTGATGTGAAAGATGTGTCTTTTCAGGCCTAAGAGAGGCAATGGGGACCGTACCCACGAAGAGCTTATCCCTTAGACTTGCACGCTACCAGATATTCGCTCTTATGAGCTTGTTTATAAGGACTTTAGTGAGTTACAGAAGAGATTGGTTAGGCCTTTTGATGAGTGATGCTTGAAGCCTTGAGGTGCGACAGGCCGTTGAAAGGCAGGTGACGACGGCCAAGTGGCCTTTCAAAGTTTTATGTACACACAAGTTCTGGTTAGCAGCATCACGACACCTCCTAAAAACGCGCCATGTTGGCCACATGCAGCTCACTCAGCGCTCCACTCTACAGCAACTGCTGCTGAATGCTCATGATGAACATACACGATCAGCACTTCTGGTGAGTAACGATACGATGTGTACAACTGCATCAAGCTTCATGTGATGAAGCAAGTCAATGGAAAAGAGTCGGAAATATGCCATCATCGATTACACGCCGTAAAATACTTCGGACTTGTCAAGAGTCATGTAAAATATCCTCGTGATGAACAAGAAAACTTTGGTGTTATTAATACTTCTAATAATAAACTGGATGATGTCCACAAACACCTATAAAATGTTTTATGACGGGGCTAACGCAAAATAGTTATTGAGATTAGCTTTATGGCGTTTTTATGGCTTCACTTTAGAAGCTAAAGCGATGAACGGGTCACAGAATAAAAGGCATTCGCTGCTCACAGGAATGCTACGAGCATTCATTTTGTGACAACTGCTATCTCTAAATATTCGGAACAGGCAAAAATGTGTCGGCCTGATATATTTATAGTGTCTTGAACAAGCCCGCAGTTTCAACGACTGGTCCTGCAAGAAATTGATGGTTGATGGGAAGCGTCTCAGTGAATGTCAACGCGGCCAAAACTAGCGTCGCAGCACTCCTAACAATAATTCTTTCCTTTACAACCACAAAATTCACTTCGTTTGAAGTGCACGCGAGCGACTGGCAGGTGTTGTACCTAGGTGAAGACTTGCGTGTAATTGCATTTTTCATGGTACGTAAAATTTTTCGCGTATCCATCCATTATGGATAGTTTTTACTAGTGCGAAGGAAAGTATTGCATTCCACCCTTCTCGAGCCTAGTCAACTGTTAGGCGCCTGAGATATGGCCGGAGCTTTAGTGCGCCCTTCGTCCAATTGTCGTAGATTTTCTTGACAAGCGAAGGCCATCTCTCTTCGAAATCTGTTTACTTTAGTGGTGGACTTGAGAATGGAGCTCTTGCTGGGAGGCGCAAACCAAAATCACTACAAGCTCATTTCACCATTCGTTCCTCGACTCTTTTAACAAGTCTTTCCTTAACACGTTGACTCCGAAGTGGTACGTATGTGTACCACTGAGGTTAGGTTCTGTAATTTTTCAGATCCTTCTAGTGACTATGCGTACAAAGTGAAGATTTACACCAGTCAGGCAATCGGAGGCAACGTGTTAATGAAGCGCGACGTACAGACTTACTGTGCATTTATTAATGAAAATAACAGTTCCATACTCTTGAATCAGAAGCTATGATATTGTTTGCGAACTCGATCAATTATACGAAAAAGGTTCAGTACAAGCCTCAAAATTCTCACTTCCAGAAGATAGAAGTCTCCGAGCTAGCGAGTAAATCGTGAAACTAACGCACTGGTTTTCTCACTGCTTCCCGCCTATAAAGTCAGTTGTCGAAGATTTGTACCATTTGTAGAGCGTAAATAATTGAGGAGACAGTTTTAGAGCCGCTCCTTTTGGGTCGCAGTGATTTAGTGCGGTTTCCCGTTGGGGACGTCCATTGTTGGCATCTGGAAGCGTACGTGATCATAGTTTGCATTCAAAGTATTAGGTGCCATAAAATGTCTTCGTTGAATGCTCTTGTACCGCCTAGAGGGACACCAATTGCACTTGAACGTCCCGCCGCTGCTACTTTACGATGCCTCTCAGTCTAAAGCCGCGGCAATGTGTAAGCGGATAAACTGGTGAATGTTATGCCCTTCTCAGCAAACATTTCCACCGCCTTATAGTATTCAATTCTGAGAACAAGTCAGAAAGTTTTCAGCGGTGGCGCCTTAACTGCAAAACAGAGCTGTACTTTGGGACTCGTCTGTTTTCCTTATCGAAGCTAATGTGGTTCTAAATAAAGGTCTTAATAGCCTGTGATAAGCATGCGAGTGGAGACTTATCTTGACCACATCGCCCGACCAGAAAAGTCAAATTAGCTGGCCAGCATTGCGTCCTGTGTCGTGGCGGCATGTATACGATATGGCCGCCATTATACGAATTAGGCAACACAAAATAAACACGAAACGTTCAATTACAAAATGTCGTGCCGGGAATTCTACCTGCTTGGAAAGAAATTACCTTGTCATTTCATAGGAAAAAATTCGAAATTTCTTTTGAGTCAATTATGAGCTTGCAATAAAAGCAATTTAAAATTTCTCGAATGTATGAGAATGCATCCGGGAATTCCTAGGTTTTATGCTTATGGTTTCCCATCTGCAACAGCTTCTCACTGCTGAGAAAATCTTGTGACTTGACGTCATTTTGATTAGTGCACTGCTTCAAACAAACTACAAAAAAATAGCAGAGCAAGTCTTTTGGTTCGTCTATTTCTTAAAATTAAGAATTTTAAGTGCCTCAGTTTAAAGAAATTAAAATCCAGTCCTAATATACAAATTTGAATTTATTTGGACATGCGCATAGAAGAGATAAAGCTTTGGTTTTATATCTAATTATCGAGCCGATGAACTGCATCAATTTATCCCGCATTGTATGTACCATACAATAGAGGTATACTTGACTGTTGTTTTGAGCACATAAGTCTCGTTACGCATACAAAAATGTTATTTGCGTCTGTGAAAGTACTGAACACTCATAAAACTGAGAAAAATATGAGAAATTTTATGTTGTAGGTATCTAATTTTACACTGAAATGTTAACTTATTCACGATAAGTTAACCTCTTTTCGTTCCTTGTGTGGAGAAATGCGTCCGAAGACAAATGCGCTAGCGTAAAGCGCGCGTTTCATACGCGGCCCACTGCCAATCAGCGAATGTTGACTGCTCGAGGAGCTCCTTGAACTGCACATTAGCTGCCTTGTTTTACAACTTACAAGCTGCTGTTTACCCAGCCTCGCGCTTAACGTCTTAACGTTAGAGCCTCGCGTTAAACTTCGTTGCTCTTGAATGCTCAGGATGGTCGTGCACTGAAGAAGTAATGAGAGCTCAAGTCTGGCAAGAGACGCCCATATTTTCCCAATACCTTGTCTACGCAGCGTTAATGGCCCTGCAGTAGACAACTGGCAACGACACTTTGGACGACGCAATATGCGACGTTTACGATGCCAGGCTAGTAAACATGCAGTGATGCAGTCCAAAGTTTATGGCGAAGCACACGGGCATTCTCTGTATATAATCCTGTTAAAAAAAACAAGCACTTTATGCTAAAACCAAATTAAATGATTGCCATCCTTCAGCTGTAGCAACTCGCTCTTTTTTAATTTAGTTGGAATTTAATGTTAGATTGCAGAACAAAACCTAGCTCGTTTAACTAGTGAACTTTGTTTTCAAAAAATTAGTTAGGCTTAAAACATAGTATGAAACATGAAAGGGTACTAATACTGTGTTTAAGCTGTGTTTCCAGAGTGATGTACGCATCTTGGAGCTTTTTCTTCTTACAGTGAGCTAATTCTAATTAATTTAATGGAATCAGATACTGTAGAACAAGAATTGCAGTATCCTAAATTTGCCATCAATGAATATACTTATTATTTATTAAATCGCAAGTAATTGCACTATAAATAATAATAAACTGACTCACTTGTTCACTAAATTCAGCACTACAGAAAGTAAACAATGAAAGTTTTCAGATAATACATGCTGCTCTTCAGAGATAAGGAAATGGCAGAAAAAAACATACAAATGTTGCTCATGATATTCAAACAGTCTCCCAGTTTCGGCTATGATTTAGCAGTGTAGATATGATGATGAAGATGATGATGCTGAAGATAATGACGATGTGGGGGATGATGATGAGGATGATGATGAAGATGGTAATGATGATAGAGATGACGATGATAATCATAACGATGATGATAATGATGATGCAAGCTGTTCTCGGTGAATGAATAATAATACCAATAAATGTAAAAACTTTTGGGCAAAAGTCTACACACAGTAGGTAAGTAGGGGCAGGTTTATCTTTAAATTTTCATTTTTGAACAAACAATTTTTGAAAAATGAACAGTTGGCGTCTACTTTTGCTAGCTTAGTTATTTCATGCGAAACATGACGTATAATTTTATAAAAATTCCCACCATTTAGACAACGCCGATTTCGACAGAACGTAGTGACGTCATTGAAAATAATGGTTTATTCATGTAGAGAAACTCGTACTTAGAGATTGTATAATAATGATCCAAAGTATCGTAAACTACTTGAAATGTATGGTCTTGTCAGAACAATGCGAAGGCTCCCAAATTACTCAGTCAATAATATATTTCATTGAATTCCTGTGAAATGTTTTTTGTTTATGTTCTTCTTAAATTTGTTAAATTAAATGTATCGCTTTGGAAACTGAGCTTTAAATTCATATCCACGCACTCAATACCTCTAAAAAGTTTGAAATCGTACGAGCATTAAATTCCAATAAATAATTAAAAGTACTGACTATTAGTATGTGTAGAAATAATTTCGTTGCTTGCTGGATACGTATTAATTTCCTTTGCATGAAGGGAAACAGACATACAGTGTTATCAATGGACCTAATAAATTACCCACACTGCAAGAAAACAACAAAAAGTTTTCCATAGAGAAACTTTTTTTCGTGAAGCGTTTTTCCAACTCAGGTTTTATCTAATTTGCTTCGAACGAGTAGTTTCAATGTACTGTTTTTATCTGTTCAGTAGTTGTAACTAGAACATAATACATATTTGTATAATTCCGGAGACCTTAATCTCAGAACGTAATTCTTCAGCAGATAACAAACTTCGAAAGAATATGGTAACCTTCAGTTTTACCAACTGATCTGGAATTAAAATTAGTCGCTACCCTACAGAAGTGAGTAGTGTTCTAATCAAGTTCTCGGTCTTCAGGACTGGTTGTTCGTCGGCAGATGTGAGTAGGCGGAGAATTTAAAGAACTTGAGGTCGTGGTCGTAATGTGGAGCACTAATCTGTCGCAGTGACACTTGTCTCCATGTTATCTTTAACTAATCGATCTGGCCGCCAAGTACTGAACACAATTAGCAAGGACTATCGAAACGCACTAGCTCATTGTAATTCTTGACGAAATATTGACCAACAATAACTGTTCAAATGAGCATCTTATTTTCTTTCGAATGCCATGGCAGTCGAGCTACGAGTCTTGTTCAGCTACGCTAACTATTGCTAAGTAATAATTAAAATAGTCCAAGTATCTCATATTTTTTTAAGTGTTCTTATTGAAAGATAGAGTCCACTTTCAAAATTATATCACAAGGAGGCTTGGAATCGAATTCTGTGCAGTTAGTTTTTTCTTAAATCTTGTACAAAATTGTTGTCCCGCTCCAGAACATAAATTTTGTAGAACCATGAATATTTTGACATGAAATTGCACACTTAATAATTGAGCTCTTTGACTACGCGCACTACAGTATCAGTTGGCATATACAGTATCAGTTGGCACTACAGTATAATTTGGCACTACAGTATCAGTTGGCATGTGCAGTATCAGTTGGCATATGCAGTATCAATTGGCACTACAGTATCAGTTGGCATATACAGTATCAGTTGGCACTACAGTATCAGTTGGCATATACAGTATCAGTTGGCACTACAGTATCAGTTGGCATATGCAGTATCAATTGGCACTACAGTATCAGTTGGCATATGCAGTATTAATATATTGGCACTACAGTATCAGTTGGCATATGCAGTATCAGTTGGCACTACAGTATCAGTTGGCATATGCAGTATCAGTTGGCACTACAGTATCAGTTGGCACTACAGTATCAGTTGGCACTACAGTATCAGTTGGCACTACAGTATCAGTTGGCACAACAGTATCAGTTGGTCGTATACAGATATCCACCACAATTCCATCTCAGAGATATCTGCTCAAAACGATGGTGTATGATATTTAGCTCAAA
Organism: Trinorchestia longiramus; assembly: GCA_006783055.1. Taxonomy (NCBI): domain Eukaryota; kingdom Metazoa; phylum Arthropoda; class Malacostraca; order Amphipoda; family Talitridae; genus Trinorchestia; species Trinorchestia longiramus. The sequence goes on from VCRD01000169.1 coordinate 183,529, forward strand.
AATGAATTCTACAGGGATTTCAATAATTAATGTTACAAATTTTAGAGCCCATATTTATTGAAAAAGCAAATGTAAGCAACTGCAACACAAAGAAAATGGTAGATAAATATGTAATTACCGTTGGAAATTAACTCTTTTTATTCCATGTGCGTTTTGCCTGCGTCTTCAACGTTCAACGTCCTCCAACAAGAATTCTGTTAACTTTTTAGGCTTTTGGAATATATATTGAAGATTTTCACACTCTATGCAACTCCAAAATGGCTATTATTTTCTCTGAATTTTTACCCATTATGATAAACATTAAATCTGAAAAACATATAATCCCGTTAGTACTTCAAAATTGTACATAAAATGAAATGGTAGTGTAAACGATCGATTGTATATATTAATGTAACGATAATTATTGAACACACTGTAAATTCCTTAAAGCTTGACGATTTTAAGCGAACAGTCAACTAAAAGCTATTGATCTGAAGGCGTTTATGTTATTAGCTTGTTATTCCGTTACTTTCCTCATCTTCACCTTGTTGACCCTTTAGCCCATTCCCGTGTAAGGCAACATCAAGGGTGTTACCCGCTGAGAATAGATGAAAAATTTTCATTCTTCCTTGGTAACTTCAGCTTTTTTGTGAGGATAAGAAGAAATAAATACTAACTAGGCACTTTTCACTCAAGTTCCTTCCACATGATAATTAAATTCCACATGATTCTTCATTACATTTCTTAGAAATATAATGTGCCAAATTGATCAGAATTTAGTTCTCAAATGTTTCAAATTAATCTTAGTTATATTTCCACTTTTGTCTAAAGTTCAAATCTCTATGAAGTTAGAGAACAATGACTTAAATTATATTTCAAATATAATTGAACTGAGGTTTTAGCTTTGAGTGAAGCGCATCATCCTTTTGTAAAACGTATTTTATTTTTGAGGGAGAAACAGGATAGTCTTTTTTGACAAGAGTTGATTTTTTGAATTTTGCCCCAACAAGTCACTGACTGATCACGCTTAGTTTGATGGTGGAGTGAGTTTTTGATTCAATACTGAAGGCAAGATTAATAGAAAACCATCCAAGAAATTATCGCCAGTGGAATTCGCTATTTGCACGGTGTCCTACTTCCAGCCTTTTCGCTATTTCAATCTGCCCTGACCCATCACTAATGTAGAAACAGTTCAAATCAAGCATGAAATCAAAATCCTCCCTTGAATTCAAGGTTGACTTGCGTTACTTTCGCATAAGCGACTGCATCTTGGGTAACATTATTTCCCATAGTTTTACAATTATTATATACTTCAACTGAATAAAGCATAGTAATATAGAGTTAAATAAATGTAAGATCATTCTTGTACAGACGATGTACAGTCAACTGTTGGAAGAAAGAAAGTTTATTTCCAATCAAATACACAGTATACATGCCATGGATTTTCAATTCATTCTTTATGCTCACATCGTAGGAGTAGTGATAATACTCCAAGCGACTATTCCCGTCCTCTGTGTGGCAGCATGAAGTTGAGGCTCGTATGGGTGCTTCGATAGGCTTGAAGAAAGTCTGATCTTACTCCGAGCGTCTAGCGTTGCAGCATGCTGGACGTGTTTCTCGTCCACTAATGATCAGGCAGAAACAGACCAAGACACACCATTCGATCGCTGTTACAGCAAAGAGTAACAAAATCAGGAATTGCTGGCGGGTGTATATGTATGTATATTTAAAAATGACGATTAAAAATTTTGTACGTTCAAGTTTATGATAAAATTACAAAGAATTTAAGATGAAAGAATAAAAACATATTAAGATGTTCATAAGATTGTGTAAAATTACATAATGGAGCAATAGTTTTTAGCAATAGAAGATTGGAAAATAAACTTAGGGGCACTTGTGTTAAAACAAAAGAGTCGTACACTTCGCACATCAGTTGTCGCAGCCACTTCTGTTTGTGAAACTCAGTTACAAAATTTGCGGCACGGTGCACAGATGAAAAAAAATATCTTGGTTTAATAGGAATTAGTTTACTACCTACTGGGAACTCAACAATCAATTGTCACTCGTCGAGTACGGCCAGTGAGTCAGTCTCGTGTTCACCGAGATAAGACATTGAGTGACATGGACTGTTGCTTTGGCTTTGGTTTCCCCCTTTCGCAATCATTGAATTCTCTATGGAAGTTGTTGGATATGAAACCTATGGCTTTATTACTGTCATAAATGTGGTTGCGTTCTCCAAATAAGTCAGCTTAATTCGTGATGCACCCACGTATTTCTCGGAATCCGTGCTGGGTGTCTTGAATTAAGTTTTGATCTCGGAGGTAGCTTGGTATTCTGATTTCGTGTCATCTTCCCATTGTTCTACTGATGACCGACCTCAGGCTGATGGGGCTGCAGTTATTTAGTGAACTGTTTGTTCCTTTGTCTGAAAACAAAAACAGTATTTGCTTACTCCCGGCCTGCAGGATAAGTCCATTTGCAAGCGATCGAGTGAAGATGTTCGCAAAGAAAATTCTTTTTCTGTTTCTCTGAATATGTGTAAAGCTTGACCGACTAATCTGGTCAATTTGTATGGATTTAAGAAGCTGAAGTATTTTTGTTTCTATTCTACAGTGAACAAGTGGTTTGTCAGGGCCAGCTAAACACTCAAGATTTGATGTTGAAGAACTTCAGCTAAGTCATTCCGAGTGAACTTTGATGTTCAATACGAATTCCGAAATTCTAGCTTAACATATATCGTTAATATGAATAGAGCCTTCAAGATATATGGATCAGTAGTCTGATAGTATCTCTTTTGAGCCGTCTATCATTTATATATTTGCAAAAGCTTTTTGGTTTTATTTATGTGCGTGCTTCAACTGCAAGTTCTTTATATCGCTTGTAATCTCATCGTCCGCTCCATGACCCGACAAGTGTCAATACGTTCTTGATGACATGCTCTAGCTTGATATCTCTCAGTTTTTCTTTCGTACGACTGATGGAGTTCCTTATTCATCAACTCTTAGTTTACATAAAGTATTCAATAACGTTCGTTCGTTCCCTAGTAGTGTTAAAATTATGGACTAAAAGTGCAAAAATTAATTATGCAGTACACTTTTATTTTGTCAATATCCCCTACACCATTTATTCTGAGGTCAAAAGTCTTGATAATGAAGCCTTAACACGTTGCCTCCGATTGCCTGACTGGTGTAAAACTTCACTTTGTACGCATAGTCACCAGAAGGATCTGAAAAAATTACAGAACCTAACCTAAGTGGTACACGTACGTACCACTTCGGAGTCAACGTGTTAAATATTGTTTACCTTGTTGGTCGGTGGACATGTTGCAATGAATTTGTAGTTTTGGAGAACGTCCAGTAGAGTTCCCATTCGTTATTTTTTCGTTCACGAACGTATTTTAGTCTACGTTGAAGTTTGCTCTAACACATAATTGAGCATTAAAAAAATAGTTAAAAAATAAAAGAATATTTTTTTTAGCTATGGCTATATTTACTTATTTCTTTTCCTAAAAGAGTCTGAGTTCTCTTTACGTGTGCAATAGAAAATTGTACACCTACAAATAACTCATCCTCTATGAGCTCCACCAAATCGAGCAAACAAAATCAAAATGGTTCTCGGAGAATGTGCAATTTTTGGGTTGGGAAAACATGAATTAGATAATATATGTGCCCCACAGTTATTGGAATGTATGGCATGATCGATTCATTGGACTGTTCATGACTTTTTCAAACTAACGCCATATTCATATTGCAGATAATTAAGCGTTTTTATTTGAAAGAATAGTAAAAATCCTATCAATTAGATGATCTCTAGTTAATAAAATCCCATGTGATTTTTAGTGATGAAAATCCTACTCAATACTTCAAAAAAATGTTGTCACAAGTTGTCTTTTCATTTAACGCTGAAACACTGAACAATGTTTCGAAAAATTTCGGTCGTCGAATTGAAAACTACTATAAAGGTGACTGACAATCCAAGGAGTAATTACTGTATATGTGCGCATAAAATTTAGGATCAAGTTCTTTTGAGTAATTTCTGTTTGAACTTCACAGCTCTACTACACTGTAAATTTGAACTAGGCCTACACGTTTCCCCCCCTGCACATGGACAGTCAAAGCACAGAGAAATTAACACGTTTGTTGCGATTGCCTAGCCGGTGCAAATCTTTACTTTGTACGCATAATCACTAAAAGACTTGGAAAAAATTACAGAACCTAACCTAAGTGACCCACCGGTGGGTCGCATCGCAACAAACGTGTTAATACGGCATTTGAGAGCCCCACTCATATTTTACCAGCGACGAGGAAATAATTTTTGTATTTTGATTTCAACATGAAAATTCCCTCCGAAAATATCTTTTCGATTTATCTACCGCGGAGAAACTTTTAACGAGACCGCATAACCGTGAACGTACGTGGGCGTGGCTGTAAAAATTGGTGCGGTTGAATTGCGGTTGCGGTTTAACCAACCCATCTCCTCAAAACAAGGCACACAGTACTACAGTGATAATAATTTTCTTCGTTATTTCCAGGTATGATGTGACAGAGCTCACGAAACTCACATTCCGAATCTTCACAGCTCAAAAATATGTTTTTGTGTAAGGTCACAGCTTCAAATCTATATTTTTTTTCAGAATAAAAATTTGGATGCAGTTTCGTAGTCAATGATTTGGAAAGCTCATGAAAGTAAATTTTGATTTACACAAAGCCTAGTTAGAGATTTAGGTCAATTTGCTTAACATTTGAATTCAATAATTACAACGCACAGCTAGCTAACATATTCCAGACTAATTCATTTTAAATTAACGTTTATTTTCTTCGATTGTAGCATAATTTGCTATAGTTTACAGTCAAATTTGAGTGGAATTCAGAAGGCGTTTGTGAACTACTCACAACGAAAGCAGGAAGCACACAAATGTTAGCTTTCTAGAATATAATTTCCCAATTCCTTTTTGTAATATTTTTACAGCTTCGGTGTAAAGAATAGCGCAACTAATTGATAGTTCCCTAACTGAATTAAAATGATGCTTTAGCTGCCGGAGAGCAACCGTATTTATTTATATTAATCATCAGGCAATTAATGAAAATCATTCGCAAGCAATTAGAGTAATTAAAATAATATGTACGTAGGAGACGCAATGCCTAGTTTTCTATGTCTTATGAGTATTGAAAAAGCTCCTAAATGCATACGATACTAGCAATGGTTGGTAGATTACCGCCCAACTGCATCAGGACGATAACATGTGCGGCGGCTTTGACAAACGCCTGTAAAAACTAGCCTCACTTTCATCGGTGTCGCAAATACACGGTCCGTGGTGTTTTATCCGCTCTACGGGCGTATTCACCAGAGACAACAATGACTAGAATAAATTATAGGACGCTAAGCACTCACCCTTTCCACATAAACAGTAGGGTTTGCTTCAAAAGGCCGCAGAAATAGTCGAGTGACAATATTTATTGGCCTGTCTCATTTGTTAGAATAAATTGGTCGTTTATAAAGACTTGTTAATAGCGGGACGCTTGAATTACGAGGGAGATATTCATTAGCAGTGCGACGACCACTTCCCTGGCTTGACTTGCCTGTGCATCGCACGAGTGTTGTGTACGGTCGATGTTTACGATTTGCTCGTACTCATTTAGTGCGAGCTCGAGCATCTTGAAGTTTTTGGTGAGAATGGGGAAATGACCGTCACTTCAAAATGAATGGCAAGAGTGCACAATTCTCTTTGAAGACTGAAAAGAAATAGAAGCACTGGCTTACAGAGCTGCGAAACTGGCAAAGCAAAAAACTGCGAAGGTAAGTGGAAGATCTGTGTCGAAAATCGGTGCTGCATAACTATATTATCATATTTTTAAATGTATTCTCTTCCTCAGGAGGTTTATTAGGCTATAGATTATTAGTTTTCTCCAGGTCGTTGAAAAAGCACCGGCATGCTAAATGTTGCAGGAGCATGATTTTTTTAAAAGTTGAACCTACGAAACCCATTACCAGTTACGTCATGGGCAGGTTTACTATGCATAGAACATGTGCTGTGATTTACTGTGACGAAGTGTCGAGTGCAACAAACGAGAAACAAGATATGTAAGCCTTTACCTTCCAAATACACCGTGAAGTCATCTCTAAAAAAGTGTTCTAAAAATATGTAAGGTATTTATCAAGCCAGCCAGCACTGCGTTCAACAGCTATTGAACTCTCAGAACACGTAAAGGTTCTGATTGTTTAGTTCATGCAGGCAGTATGATCAGCCATTGAACAGCGTGTGGTTTTGTTGCATCTCTTCGTGAAGAAGTGTGGTTGGAAAAGATAAAGAGTTGAAAGTTTATGTATTCAGCTCTTGCTGCTATTACTTTCTAGATTATCAAGAATATTTGTTAAAAAAGAGGAACAATGTAAGTTGGAAGTCAGAACTAGTTCTTTTAAGCTTAAAATGTAAAGTTATCAGCTAAATTTTTGTCCAGTATGTAAGCCATGATGCAAGATTACGTAATTCAATAAGCATACAAAACTGCAGGTTGTAAATTTCATAACGACAGCAATTACTTCGTTCTAGAAATCATGTAAAATTCATGGATAGCTCATTATTTTTCATGCCACCAACAAAATAGTTCTTCTCGACCAAACTCTGACAACTGCTATCATCTCGCTCCATATTTTCTGAAAAAGTTTACAGAATATCGTGATCGTTAATATACGAGATCGTTAGATGATTATATTTGTTCTACCTATTTTTCTAGGTATGTTCAGGCGTGCGAAGACCTCAGCACGATAATGCAATGACAAAGTGAAATACATTATTCAAGGTGGCGCCTCTAATTGTTTATAATTCAAATTCTGGTCAACATCAATCCATGTATCCAAGTTCATTGCGGTAATTTCGGCCAGCCTGCTTCATTATGAGCTCGAGCCCAAGATAATTTGTGACGTGGACCTCATATCAAGTCTCTTGAATTATGGTAATCGAGATGTAATTTGAGTGGTAAATTGGCCTTGCGATGGGTTTACTCGAGCTTTGACTGATATATTAAGGCCAACATAAGTTTTTCTAACAGCTCTATAAATTAGTTGGTTAATTCCACGCGTGCCACTTTTTTACGGGGTTAGATTACGGAAAATGTAAATAGTATTATCTAAATGCAAACAGATGCTAAAATAACAGCCAAACACATCACAGGACTTCTCTGTTAATATTTCACTGGCATCATGAACAGTCTTTAGAACATTGTATATTGAGGAACAGGTTATTAATAATATGAAATTTGCAAAGAAATGGTAACATCATGTACATTGGGAAGTCAGTATAACTACAATAAAGAAGCACTAGTTTAAGATTTTCAAAGAACTAATTTCAGTAGTTCGTTTAAGATGTGGATGAGAAGAAATTCCAATATTCGTTTAGGATAACATTAAATTAATTGTAATTAGTGATTTTAGTATTAGAAATATTGAAGCAAAATGGCTTCTAGTAAAATGTGCAGGACAACTGATCCAAATACCTGCTCAATGCATGCCACATCCTTTGTCTACGACCCTAATATGAAGCCTCACAGGAATACATAGAACCCCGTTAAATCAATGGGCAAATCTAAAGGCGAGTATCATACAACGTCTTGGCACACTGTATTTTTACTTTACTTAATAAAATTGTGATGGCACAGGCCATGAAACCTTGCTCCTGAAGTCCACCGTGCCATCGAAGCCATTTATGAAGGTAGGGCTTCAAGATATTCATGTACACAGACGCATTCCTCTTGGACAGTTGAATTCTTCTAGTTGAGTCAGCTTTCACTGCACTACTGGTAAAGTAGTCCTGGTGTATGTTGTTCTCGAGAATATTTGGTGGAAAAAATCAAGAGGTTCATGTGAAGGTAGTGAGGTGCCCATTGCATTTTTGCTGTGCTGCTGTTGTGACACAATCACTGAATACTGAAGGTTTTTAGTTGCATTGACCGAGGAACAATTTCATTGAAACTGCAATTACTTCGTTATAAGAATCGAAGAAGAGTAAAAAATAAAGCTAGTGGGAAAGATCTACGTAGGAAGTTGCTACTTTATTTAAACAGTTGTAAAAACATTGTTGTGCAGTGGAGACTAATAAATAGTGACCGATTTCGACCGCTGTACAAATGTGACCCGAAAACATGTCAGATAAAAAATTAATATAAACATAAAAAATGCAGCACCAAAGGAATGATAGTTAATATTAAGATCAGGTACCAATTACATTCAAAATAGTTCAAGTTAATGAAACCAAAATGAACAATTCTTATTCATTGACTGTAAATCGACTTAGTATTTGGGAAATTTTGCATAAAACATTCTTGGCTCGTTCAGCATGGAAAATCTATTAGATTATACATGTTTATAAGGAACTACTGGTGCAGTTTATTCTCAGTGCATTTTTAGAGGCATCACTTGAAGTCCAGGTTGACCTTACTACACTCTGCCACTTAATAGAACTCAACAAACTATCATGGAAATTTAGATAACATTCTACGAGTCTTGCGTTACACTTTATAGTTCAGAAGACATACTGTCATTTTATTCTTAGTGTGTTGAATGATAAAAGGATTGCATGTATGTACTTGAATAGTATTCGGCACAGCCAATATTTTTTAATTTCTTGTGTCTGATATTCTGAAATAATTGCCAGACGTTTGAATAAGATAGTTGGACTGATGTAGGGTTACAGAGTTCCTTAAATTGTTGCTTTCCCATATTCTTGCCTCATAAGTACCGAAAATGATTCGAAAGTTTCACTGATATATAATTTCGGAAATTTTCATATCTACTTGTGTATTATTCTGCTTTCCTTTTTGTGTACATGAGATCCATATTGTTTTTAAATATTTTTATATTCATATAAATTTACTTTAAAATATCTAATTATTTTATCACCATTGTTTTTTCTTTTCCTCTTGTTATGCAAATAAAATCTCATTTATTACAGTTTGTTATAATAGTTACATTTTTTCTTCATCTGCATTCATAGTATTTTGTTTTACTTTGCCCTTTTTCTCCTGCACCTATGGGGTTTGGATGCCATTTTGCTCTTAGATGTTCCACCTTTTAAATATTCTCGTCCTTCCGGTTTTTCCTACGTGTTCCGCTTTGTTTAAGTTTTCCCGCATTTTTTTGTCGTATTGTTGTGATATATTGGCTCTAGACCATTCTTTTTATGACCAAGTTTCATGCTCAAATTCATACGCTTCACTTCCAGTATCTTTTTTTTATTGCTCTATTACGATCTGTCATGATTTTTTATTTTCAATAATTTATCCCATGTGTTTGCTTTCGTACTATTTATTTTATTCCACAGTTTTCTTCTCTTTTCATTTTGTATAATTTCATTATGTTATATTTCAGCTTATTTCGTCTTTTCGCATTCAATTATGTATATTATTTTCACTCCTGTCGTGCATGTTGCCGTTCCAACTATTTCACTTTCAATATTCTGGTTCATTCCCTCAATACTCCAGCAGTTCTGTTTCGCTCCTGCATCAGTTCCCAAATATTCAAATCATGTACGATTCGTTCCGTCTTGTTCTTTATAGTTCAATTTTGTTAGCTTTCCGCGTTAGTCAAGACCAGGATAGAAACTTATCATGTCTGCCAAAAGTCTACCTAATGCTTAAAGTTTGATGTACAACAGTCATATGCCCTAATTTCTGCAGGGTTAGTAATTATACTACGCCTTCATTCCATGCTTCATGAATTTAGCTTTGCTCGATATTTCACCAGGACTAGTTATTAGCAAGGCTCGCTGTTTTGGCATGATATTTGTTTATTGTGCTAGATTTCTACCTTGCAGACGTTGTAATGAATATTCCAGTTTACTGCTCCAGTGCGCCGGAAAGAAAGTAAGAAGAGATTGAGTTAAGATTGCGGAAGTTATGTTTTTCTACTTTGTATGCGTCAAAACAGACTGTCGTTTCAATAAACTTCCAAAAACTGTCTCTTCCTTGAGTCTCGAAAAACAGCATTGTGACAGACGAGTTGTATTCGAATAATGGAGCATCACACATGGACAAAAAACAATTTTCCCTTAGGATGTTGTATTGGTGAATTAGATTTTATCATATACAAATTTGTCCAAATTCATGACTTTCATTTCGTTCTTAATGTTCAGTAAATGATCTGACGTTGATAGGTTGTTGATTTCCTGCCTCATCCCCCCAAAAAATAAAAATAAAATGATTAGCAATAACTGACGTCACGTGAAGTCTCGAAAATAAGAAACATTCATTTATGGATTATCAGTTCAGAGCAAATATGAAAGGCATTTAGCACAAAAGATCATGAATTTCCAATGAATTTAAATCCTAGTGAGAAGAGGCTTCAGTCGACATCATATGATATACACGTATGCTCACATCAATCATATAAATAGTCTTGATTGGCCTACTTTAACAATAGTACCACTACGTGTCAAATAATAAGCATAAAATTACCTAAATTATCGGAGCAACTATTTCACCTTATCTTGAAAATTGAGGGATTTCAATGAATTGCAGATGTGATTCATATATAAAATAGATAAAACAGTTCTCGAGGCCTTACATAACGAATAGGCTTTACTTTCTATTCTCACGCATGAGGCAAAAAACGGGGAAGAAAGTTTCGTCGTTATCTGCGTGCGTGTTTCTACGAAGAAAATGTTAATGCCCGCTTTTTGGTCTGAGCTTAGTGGCCTCGGAACGTGTTATTGGAAGCTCCTGAAACTGTACATTCAGATAGACATAATCGTAAAGAATATGACTGTACTTGGCAAGACGGCCGCCATTAGAGGTTCGTAATGGCACTTGCAGACCAACTGATGGAGTATAACTTGTAACCACGACCGTTATTACTGCTCCTGCCTTTCGTCAGGGCTTGTGCTCACAGAGACACACTGTGGCTTGTTTTGGCGAGTGTGAACTTTGTCACTGTTGGCGTTACTGCTGGTGTCTTAGTTTGGTTCTAATCTAACCCATCTAAACCATCACGTACACGTTCACCTTCACCCAAAAACCAAGGCTCAAAATTTTATCCCGCCTTACCAACGTCAAATCAACTCTATACATTTAAGCAACGGCCTTACTACATTTACTTTACTTGCAGAAAAAAGATGAGTGCCTGTTGGAAGTTTTCGGAATTGTTTCATTATTATTTTGCAGTAGTTAGGCATTAGGAGTTTAAAGTAAAAAAGTGGATACCACAGAAGTATTTTCAAATATCTAAATTCAAATGATGTAGCTAAAAAGTACGATAACATCACTATATTGAAGGTTTTCTACGGTGAGAAGGGCATCTTTTGTGAAAACTAAGGTGCTGTTGGGAAAAATATACGCAAGATGCAGGCTAGGTTACATCAATTTAATAATTACAACAATCAATGAAAAAATACTTTCGTTAGTTTCTCATATGTGGTTATGAGTTGAGATGTTCACTACATAGAACAGCTAGAAATTATGCAGGAAATGGATTGCCGATTGTTCAGTGTCCAATGGTAGTCAAAGATATGATGTTTTGTGCTTAGACAAACTGTTTTTTTAATTTAACAGTGAACAAAGTGAAAGGTGCGATCGATTACTTTACCTTTAACAACAAAGGTTACGGTGAATTTTCTTTGCTTTCAATAACGTTCATCCTCTTCGTAGCCAAGTAGAGTCAAAGAAACTTTTTGCCCTGTCGTTGGCCATCTTGTGTTGATTCGAAACTCGCTTTGCGAACATGTTAATCTGCGAACAGAATTTTGAATGAATTTAAAGATTGAATGCGTCTAATTCATTGGAATATGATACTAGAGAACTGCCACGTCTTGTTTCCGGCAGAACCGTTCGCAAAAAAACCGCTAAACCTCTCTGGGAAGAGAAATTTCAGGTATACAATATATTTCAATCTGCTCACACAAATGAGCGAAGTCAACTCGAGGCTCACATTAATCACAGTCTAACGTAAAATAAATCAGACTAGAAATGCTTAACAAACTCGTTCACGTACGGTCGATCGGTTCGTGTAATATACAGACATACAGTGAACGATTACTCGTTCTCCTACGAATGGTCAGTATTTATAGTCTTTTCTTAGAATTTAATGATCGGATGATTCTAAACTTTTTATAATTTATGAAGCAGATGAAAGGAAATTTAAAACTCAGTTTTGAGAACGACAAATTTGATCTAATAAATTGAACAAGAACCAAGCAAAAGCTCTTGAACATAGCTCACTCAAGCAAGACATTCCGAACCAAGCATGAACTACTGAATACAGCATAGCCAAGCAAGTACCTCATGAATAAGCCACGAGTTTTGACCCACGATATCACCGCGTTATTCATAATATCGTGGTTGTTTTCTTCATTCACTAAAGAAGGACAAAGAATTGAGAACTGTAGGTACATGCAATTATGGTATCTATCTATAAAAAGAGGACCCGAGATTGACGGACAAGTTCAGTTTCACTCGTCATGCAGGGTTATTTTCGATCAAAATGAGTGTTGTTTTCAATCAAAATGAGTTGTGTTTCCAAGCAAAATGAGATTTTTTTTCGAACAAAACATAAATTGTCCACTACGTTGTACTATATTTACCTCAGGCAGGCCTATAGTAGTATCATAAACCTAAATTCGGGACCTATTTCGCTTGCTTTTGAACATTTCTTTATTACCAATGACGTCAAGCAGGTAGCGTAGAGAATGGCAGAGATATCGAAGAAATAGAAATTCTTCGGGATTTTTTTTTGTGATAGAGCAAGTGTTAGCGTTTACTTCAGCCAATTTATTAAATCAATAAATCTCTATATTTTTGCAACCACTTGAGATGGAGTGGTTGGAGGTATAGGTATTGTGAAGAAAATTTGCATGAATTTTGTTCTCACTCCCAAGAGTTAATTCTGTGGCTTTATATTTATTAGCATGACATGACGGACTTAGCATATGGAACAGTGGCTTTACAATGACGCACTACGCTGATAGTTCTCAGTATGTGGAACCCATTTTTAGTAAATGGTGTTGTGCATAAATTAATTATGCAGGGTACATATGTTTCAATACATGTTTGATCAACCGTGTTGATGTTCAAGTTTCCGGTTGTCAGGTTGAAAGAAACGCTGAATGTTAAAATTCATGTTGATGTTTGCCTGTGATATCTTGAGGTAGATACGTTTAGAATATAAACCGGTATCAGATCTTATAAAATGTCTGCAGTGTGTTCATCAACGTCTAATGTGAACTTTATTATGTTAAGATGAACAGAATCAAGGTGAATAACTACAGTTAAATCCACCAAATCTTTGGAAGCAAATTTCTGCCAGATAATGCCATCACCAGCATGGTCGACTGGTGAGCGAATCTGCTTGCGAGCGGAAAGACCCGGGTTCGAATCCCACTGCCGACATGGTTGACGCGGCTAGAAATACGGCATGGGACTTGGGTATACAACCGAATAATTATCGAAGTAATTATCCGACCCAAGAATGGGCCAGAAGGTTCGTTCCTATAGCCTCATTCTATTCTATTCTAATGAATATACTCGCAAGAAAATCTTGAATGTGTTTTCCAGATATTTAAATAGTTTCCATATTTCTGCAAACATTTCATCGTTTTAAGTACAGTATAGTCCTCACAAATATAAAAAAATCACAAAGGTTAGCCAGTTTATTGTTCAGCTCAGAACAATTGCAATCAAAATTTAGTGTCGTTATCGTTTAGCTTTTTATCATCTGGCTTCTCAAATTTGTATTTCTTACACCGTAAATTCCCGATGTTGACAGAAGCATTGTTGCCACAACACCCTCTTGTGCATATGCATTTATTTTTCGTGAAAAAGTTGAAATTTAGTACTCTCGTTTGTTCTCTAGTGTACATCCAAGCGTCGGAGATGCTCCAGCGAGAGATGTGTTTCTGTTGTTCTTTGGGGCGACAGCAGCACGTCGTCGTGGGCTAGATGGTTCACGTCTTCTTCTTGCTCTGTTGGTATTCTCTTGCAACATTGAGTAATAATAACTCAAATTCTGCATCTGGATAAATTGATGCCCGCGCAAGCACAAAAAGGTTTTCTGATAGTGCTGAAACTGAATCTTCCTCGGCTTCTGTCCAGTCAAAATTGAATGAGATAAATTGTTAAAACAGTGTTGGACGTATGCTATCGAATGAGGGGTTCAACGATGGCGAAACTGCTAATTTCGAAAAATACTTCAATCTCATGAAAAAGAATTTGTCGCCAGTTTTCAGATTAAGGGGGAATATGCAAGAAAATAACCATCAACAAGATGATGATCCTGCGATCTGCCGAATCGAATGTCTCAATTTCATCGGACAAAAATTTCGATCTAGTGATCAGCCGCCGATCGAGGCTGCCTTGATCCGTTCGTAGCCCCAACGTTAACCTCTTGACTGCTGATTTTACAGAAAGATGAATTCTAAAATTCATCAACGCGAGCCATCTATCACTGAAGATTTATAGGAATTTAAAAGCAAAATTGAGAAAGAAATGAACCAGGAAAAACTTCTGCTTGCCAGCGCAGGGTTCAGATCTACGCCCGTAAGAATAGATTCCGTTTGATGCTGAAATTTAGGTTTTGATGTTCAGTGTATTAAAATTATAAAAGTCGTCTTTCGTCAATATACTATTTCATATTACTGTTCAAAATGCTGTTGAATTAACTTTTATGAAGCGTTTAAATTAGTAGAGACACTATAAACACCTTGTAGCGCTAAGGTTATAATTTGTCCCAGTATTTCTAAAATGAAGAAACTATTCCCTGCATAACAGAAAATACGATCGAAAGTGGCGACAATATGAAAATAAACCCAGTTTTGGATATTTTCAATATTTTCTACGTGCACTTGTAGTTGATAATACTTTTAAGGAATAGTAGAGTACATATGCAATCAAATATATGCCCAGAATTATTATGAGAACCAACTAATTGATTGTTAACTCAAAAACATAATTTTCGACACTGTTCATGGCATCCAACAACGAACGTATAGAATAGAATAATCTTATGCCACCTAAGGTAATGGCATCAATCACGCACATGCACCTGAATTATACACAAACATTTCAGCCACGTTCACACACCTAAATCATTAACTGGCATTTCACTCATCCACACACACCACAATTCGGGCAATTTTAACTGGAAAAAAGTTTAGAGTCTGGGATGTAGTGAAGGTTATCATTATTTGTTAATGGCCGTTATTTCTGGTTCCCACGCTATCGTCTGTCGAAAATCTCTTCTAGGTTGACGTCGTTAAAGCCGTCAAGATCTTTATAGGTCTTGATGAGTTGTCCTTGCAGTCTTTTTTGTCCTAGGGAGATACATATGTTCAAGATGCTGAAGACGTCTTTGTCAGCTGAGATTGCGGAGTGCAGGAATAATTTTCGTTGCTTTACGCTGAATTTTTTCCATTCTATTGATTGTATTTTTGTTGGGTGGGAGACCAGAGCTGCACTACATGTTCTAGAAGTAGAATAGAATGAGGCTATAGGAACGAACCTTCGGGTCTATTCTTGGGTCGGATAATTACTTCGATAATTATTCGGTTGTTTACCCAAGTCCCATGCCGTATTTCTAGCTGCGTCAACCATGTCGGCAGCGGGATTCGAACCCGGGTCTTTCCGCTCGCAAGCAGATTCGCTCACCAGTCGACCAAGCTGGTGGCTGTACTATCGCTAATAGAGTGGTGAGATGGTGTTCTTCGACTTGTATACAAAGTTTCTTGCAAATAAATCGTGGATCCTGTTTGTATATAAAACCAAATAGTTCGTTCTTTTAAACAATATGAATACTGACCTGAATAGCAATAAAAGAATTGAACAATATTGTGAATACTAAAAGTAGTTTAAAAACACAGAATTTATTAATCCATATGAAATAGGAAGTAAACTCGGTAATAATATTTCATTTTATTTACTGCTTTTTTATTGTGATAAAAATTATATCTTTGGACTATCAGTTTAATAATTGAGCACAAGAGTATACCATGCAGCACTTTCAGGTTTTCGATTATCACCTCTGTACATTTTAATAATAATGTGGGTGTCGTTGATCAGAAATGATTTCGAAGTTGCAGCAGCCAACGAAGAATAAAAGAAAAAAAAGAAAAGTAGTTCATTCTAATATCGTTGATACACGAAGTATTCAATTTCGAGTTTTAAAATAGACACACGCTCGTCAAAAAAATACTTAATCCTGGAAGCCCTCCATAGAAATGATTATTATTTCAAAAATTGCATGAAAGAAAACATTGCCAACCATTGTTTCAATAGCTAAAACGGTTTGCACTCTTTAACCAACTTGCCATTTTTAGACACGTTGTCAACAAAATTTCAGGCCATCATTAAGTCAAAATAACAGAAAACGATATGAATTTGACTCTTCAAACATGAAGCCAGATGAACGAAAAAGCATTTTACTACGCAGGAAAAATCTGTCTACATGATAAGCGTCTCATTGGACCCTTAAAATGTATGCTGGTATAAAATTTTCAATCAAAATACATGATATTCACTGGCTCAGGTATTTGGAGGTCTATTGTTATGTGTGCATAATGCAGAATCCTTTATTATGGTAGAGATAACTTCAATACAAATGTTTCAACATTTCATTTCCCCGCAATGAAATAACATTTGCTTCCTAATTGAAAATTTAAAATCCGTTAGACTCTCTGCTATCCACGTTTATGGTGGCTTTATCACACAATTAATAATATTTCTACTCTACATGTATCACAAAATTTTGTTTATTCTTTATTATTATTATTATGCTTGAATTTGAGAAAAGCTTTTCCGTATTGCATCTCATTCGTAGCCTCACACACGTTCATTTTCATCACTTGATATGCGCGAGGGCTTAAGAAGCTTACGGCAACTAAAAGTTTTCCTTTTCAATGATAGGCCTCACTAAACTTCTTGCACTTTTCTCTCAAGTCTTCAACGGAAGCTTTTCAAACGTCAGCTGGGCGTATTAAGCTGAATTGACGACTGTTTACCTACAAAATATCTTCTAAATTTGATAACAAATTGGCTAGACATATTAAATATTTAAAGATTTATTTTCCGTCAGTCGTGATGCAAAGAGTGATCTAGTGAGTAATTTCTCTTATATTTATAAGTAATATTTTACCTGAAGACAGTATATAACTCTAATTTACAGCTCTATATTACATGTGTACGGATGATTCTCTATGTATAACGCTTGACAAAACTTGTTTTTACTCAAATTCTACGTAAGGAAAGTAAGCGGCGTGAGTACGGCCATCGATACACCAGCTGGAAGAGGTAGGTTATGAAGGGCCTCGATTTTTCTTATTCAAGGATGGCTTGCCAAATGCAATAAATAAAGCTGCAACTGTATTTTATGGCTCTGATAACTGAGATGAATGCTGAATTGTAATGAGTAGGCTAGAAACACTTTGACTTTGGCTCGCTTAAATCTGCCAAGGTCATAAATTTCTGTCATACATGCTTATAAAATGTGATAAGAAAAGTCGCACCTCGCTTTCGGATGCTGACAGATCATTAAGCCCTTGCAGCCAACAGGCTGCTACATTTTACTCATCCAATGATCGTAGGTGCGATTTCCAGACTCCTTAAATATGTAGTTATTGAAATAAGTGCGGTGAGCCCGGCAGTATCTCGGTTCAGATCTGCAGTAAGAGGCACCTACGACCAGCAATAACTACTTTGCTTATCACAAAGCTATGGATGAAGAGACTTCGACGAGGCAAAGCTCAACTCGAAAAACGTCAAATGAAGCACACCTCAAGAGTGAAATCTGCGTCATAAGCACTGTACCAACTTGTAATTCATCGACGATAACGCATAAAAGCGTTCAAACATGAACTAAATCTTACGTAGTAAACGTAAGGATGGCTCTCTGATACAAGCCAAACTCGCCTAAAGAGTACCTCTGAAGCTCGCTTAGATTTTAACCTTGATTTAGAGCCAGAGTGAAGAAGAACGATGCCTAAATTGCGAGTGGGAAGAAGTTTTACGGTTGCAGATGACAGTTATCAACAGCGGGCGCTTACTATGTTCACGCCTCTTGTTCGATCGTTACTGAAGGAGTTATGCTGCGTCCACGTCAATAATTCATAAAACGGTGTAGCATTTTCTAGTTATTTACAAAACACGATTTGTATGATTACGTAGAGAAAACTTTGCAAATTTCACTCTGATAAAACTATGATATGTTTGCAAAGAAGAGGACGTGCAAATAGTTTTGTTGAAACCTTGTTAATGCAACGATGAAAGACGTAACTTTACTATCTTGGTCACTGCCTTTGACTCCCAAGAAAAAATGGGGATTGCCTTATTGCCAAAGAAAAACTCCCAAATTTCACTAGCTGATTTCGTCGAGAAATGTAGAACAGACACAACGGTTTTGTAACGCAACATTTGACGGAGTTATTTGCTGAGGAATGAACTGGTTAATTATGTGTTTCAATATTCTAAATTTCACTTGTAATTTAGAACGGCCGTCTTACAAAACGATAAAATTTCTTCACTCAAGAGGCTGTTGTGCATGCATAGATCTTCTGGAGCCAACTACTAACCAAGGTGTTGCACAAGATAATATAAACACCATTTTCTTGCTTGTAAATTTGATGTTTAAGCTACAGACCCACATGATTTGTAGAATGAGAAATGGCCATCCAGCGAGAGAAAAATGAACACCATTCACCACGGTTGTAAAGGTTACATTGCCGTAAAATTTAAATGAACGATGCTTCGAAAGTTCCATCAATAATGGTAACATAGGAGAAATACGAGCAGCGAGGCTCTGGAGGACAGACCATAGCTGGTCTCTCTTTGATTTTGGAATACCTTTTGAGTAGAAGCCTTAGAGGCTAAAGTCGTGAATTTAGCTTATGTGAGGAGCCTTTCTGGTCGCAGACCACGCACAAGCTGTAATTCAGGCGTTTGGGATGTCCATAATGTAGCGTCGGCCGGAGAACTAGGTGTGAAAATGAGTTTGCCAGGCTGTGATTTGGGCGGCAGCTAACGAGAGGATGGTGTCGATTAGCCCGCCGCAAGTCATGATATTGATCAGACTCGGAGCTCATGCGAACGCTAACTGGCAGCGACAACCAATGGTTCGAAGATAAGCTCCTTTTATTGGCGCTCATCCATACTTTCATGTTACTCGCGACATTATCTCTACGTCCATGACCGCTTGAAATGCGGTTGAAAAATGATGCCTGAATTATGACTATCCCGGGCAATTTGTTCCGATCGGTCCACCTGTCATAAAACAAGCTGCTTAGTCCAAACACTGGTCAGGAGTGTTAATCTTACTGTTCATGTTCAGTTGTCAGAGTACAAATCTTCAGTGCAAGGCCATTAAATATGCTGAGATTTTTTAATGTTTCGGTGTGTCCATAAAGATACACTAAAAACTTACTGCTAGCTGAAATACGTTGCATTGTAAGGTTCCACCGTACATCAAAACTAAAAGACTGTGGGCATAATCGAAGATGACCTATCTGTTTGATAATTGATCCCCAAGTACAGAGTGTATATTCACAAGGATATAAAGCTGAGTATAATGATGACCAAAATCATATTTTTGATTTCCAAAATGCTGACATCAAGTTCCGCTTCATTTTTCTTGAGCTCGGTTGCGAATAGTGTATTTTTCACTATCAACTAAAAAACGGTCTTCGGTTTCACTTCTAGGTAGTAGCTTAGGCTTCTAACTGAATGTATTCAGGAAGGAGTTGAGAACCAATTGATCAGTCGCCGTTTCTTCCTGGGGCAACCATCAATGTGGGCACTATTTCGTGATTGTTTTGTGTAAGATTCAGTTAACTTTTTGCCCCACCAAATCTTTGTCGTAGGTGGATCGTGGTGTAGTTTCTCTTTTGTGTTGCATCTGTGGGGCCTAAAGTAATATAATTGCTGCTTGGTTTGTGTTTTCATAAAGAGTGCATGTCATCAGATTGTCTAAGCGCACTTGACATCATGATAAAGCTGCTTGTTGTTCGTTGTAATTTTTTTGTATTTACTTGATTAAACTAAAGGCTGAGTAGGCAAAAAACAAAATAACGATGGAGGTCGAAAGTTTTCATCAAGCTGTTTAGCAGTGAAGGTGACATCATGGGGTGATTGAAAAATATCACCTTGGTTACTAAAGATAACAGACATAGCTTTTATTTCACTATATTTAGAATGTAATAAATTTACGCTGAATGATATTCCCAGTTAAATGATAAAGATCAGGCATGTGCAGAAAAAATTGAGGAGAATTTGTAGGCTATTTTTGCTGATGATGCCTTTGCCATGTTTGAGAAATTAGTTGACACGCAATTGACCCGAGATCCTGTTGATGTGGTTGCTAAAAAGTGGGACATTTGGTAGAGCACCTCCTTTCTAATTGACTTGCGTCAGTTAGTCGAACGGTTGAACAGGTCACTACGGATGTTGAGATCCCAAACGATACGCAAGTACATAAGTGTTCCATTACATTTTTTAATCTAGTTGCTGTCTCTGAATCAAAACTTGTTGGAGCTAAGAACAGCGGAAGTGCTGTCGAAAGTAACCATGAAGCAGTTCAGTGTTTCAGATTTAGTGGACTTCACTAGACACTGCAGAACCTGTTAGTGAAGATCTCAGGTCATGTGTTATAAGTGCTTGAAGAACGAGCTTATTGCGTGATAATCTAGTCAATCAGTTTGAAACTCAGGAAAATGAGCAGGAGGAAACTGGCACGCCAGCAAGCTGCGAGGAGGGGCTTGTGTTGCTTTGGTTGATGGAGGTTGCTCCACTTGAACTGCAAGGTCTCCAGCCTCTGAGCAGTTAGCTGGTAATAGATACATTGCAACATAAGGCGGTCAACCTGTGTAGAGTGTGAAGAAACTGTCTGTTGAGGTCGAGTTTGGAGGTAATGCAGGTGATGAGTTACTAGGTTATGATGACAATGAGAGGTAACTATGATCAATTAGAGCGACAAAAAGGATGATCTTTCAACCCCTGATGGAAGGTAGAACTCCAGCACTGGTTGCTCACTACTTTTGAGTGTTACACTGTAATTATATTTGCACAGTTTGTTACTTTGGGTGTTTTCGTTCTTTTATTCATAGGTCCGTTTTGATATGACATTTTCGTATCACCACGACAACTTGATTGGTTTATTATGATCTTAACATAATTCTGGGGTGTAGTGTACTTTAAAATGAGTGGACAACCATTTACTCAGTCGTCGTCATCGCCTAACAACCACCGTAACACACATTCGCCTGATTGTTGTAAAATGCATCCGGGTAAACGACTGGGATTGTGAGCTTCCTTTGTCGTTGGTGATAACTCGTGCGCAGCAAGTTTCTTTTTGTTGTGTTGTATTTGTGGTTCTTAAGATGATTCATTTGAAATACTGCTAGTCCTTTCATGAAAAGCGGATATATTAAGATCATCTGAGCACACTTGAGACGATTGCTGCTCGTTGTATTGTATCGATTTACTTAATTAAGCTATATGCTAAATACTGGGATCTTGCTCACGCGCAAGGGGTGCATGTGGCGTGTTGAAATGAGTTTTCAGTAGTCTATTTTCAGACAAGTTGTTGGATGATCCGCCCAGAGGAAGTAGATAAATGATATAGAGAGTAGGAGGTCGAGCACCTCGACGGCGATACCGGAAATGCTAGAGTGCTTATCTAAGACAGTTGTAACTGCAGCTAATAATATGTGGGGTTTTTTGATGTTTGTATTCAAGCGTACTTTAGTTTTGTTGGATTTTGCTCTACGCTGTGAAAATTTAGAGTACTTTTATGTATATAATTATTTCCAGTTGCGTCACACTTAGTACACTTGATCACTTTTACGCTATTGTTATGTATATATTTTCAGAAATTTAGGGATTAAAAAAATATGGAAACATGTGGTAAAATATTTCATGGCTCACGTCATTGAACAGGCTTAACGGGAAAGAAAGACACATTCCGCTAAAAAAATCAGATTAAAGCACAGAATGAATCTCAACAAACATCACTAAAGTACGCTCTCTCTCTCTCTCTCTCTCTATATATATATATATATATATATATATATATATATATATATATATATATATATATATATATATATAGTGCACGTACATCATTGATATGCAAATTTTGTGTGTATACAATTCATGTTATTAGGGTAAGGTTTTCTATTAAAATACCTCAACTCCAAAAACTTTTACAAAGAAATACAGAGAGCCCATTCTGAAGAAATGGTGTCTGTATCAATGCCAGCGGTAAAAAATATTCTAGTACGCGATTAGCAGATTCCATGAACACAATAGTTTCAACCCCACGAGTGATCGCCCTTTTCCTTCAGGCATCCCTTTTTGACGAAAAAGAAAGAACAGAAAAATGAACCCCACTAGTGAATTTTTTGAGGGAGTGCAGGTGGTGGCGAGTCTGTAACAAAGTAGGCAAACAAGAGAGCACAACACTAAACAAACATCTTGGGACTTGTCGTGTTTGGCAATCCCCCAAGCGCGAAGATGGAAGACAAATCGCTGGCTTTGAATGTGTTGACTCAGAACACATGATACGCTCTAAGCTTTCAGAGTTATGTATGGCTATAAAACATGTTTACTGAACTGACAGAGAGCAAGACTCTATTCTTCGTCACTCAAGTCTTCTCGATAGCATTTTAAATCTTTATTTATATAGCGGGCTTGAAAACACAGAATTGGTGCACGAAGACTCGGATCACCTCGGCCGCCCTGCCACTGCTTTCAAAGAGAAAAAACACAACTGTTATGCTCTGAAAATATTTTCAAGGTGCTTTTTTATTTCTCCCCAGAAAATTTCCCTAGCTGATCTTAAGAGCCAATGTTGCCTTTCAATTTGAATCTCATCCAATATATTTTTTATCGAACAGTGTTTTACCTAGAAGTATCAATGACTACAAACTTTGCTTTCTGTGCTTCTTTTGATTTAAGTCGTTTTCCCTGTACACGGTTTGGTAATTGTGATTAAACAGCTCATGAGTATTATTTATATCAAAATAAAGTGAAGGGATATTCAAATTGCGGTTGCAAAGGAACTTCGTCACGCCTTATCTGTTCGTATGCAAAGCATACACTCAATTAATTAGGAACGTCCGTCTCTCTTCTCGGAGAGAACGTCTTTCAGAGAACTTTTTATACTAGTTCAAAGAGTTCTGCCTTAATCAAGTCACTGTTAACTAGTCCTTGGAAAACGGAACGGGCAAACGACTGACATTGAAAAATTAACGAACACTGTCAAGAATTAAAAAAACCACAATGGTGGGAAGCTGGACAGTGTGCACATTCACGGGGGTTCCGAATGACTGGCAGTCCAAACAGATTTGCATTGTGAGAGTCAAGGTATCAATTAGAAGCTAATGCTGGCTGACACCTCAGTAAATAGGCACTCCGTCGCTCGGGCTTACTGATGTGCGAGCAACTCTGCTGGTGCTACTCAAGTCTCGGTAAGATTAAAAAAAAGTGAGTTACGATTAAATAAAGTGTAAGAAGTGTTACCGCAATACCAATTTCGAGGCTGCAGATACAAAATCGTTAATTTGTTTACGTGCATCAAAATATGAGGGCTAACGTGTGTTGATTATACAAACACACCATGATTACTCAATTTTTCCTTTGGGTGTATCGTTTGTAACCTCACGCATAAATGCCTGTAGCGTTGGGCTTAAAATTCTGTATTTTATAAATACGTTTTAACTTATGTTTTATATAAGTGAACAGGTTATCAAAATTGAATCACATGAAAATCAAAAGGACATGAGCTTTAATTCGAAGGTAAACAAATAAAACATTGCAATTAAGCATTTCATTATCAACAGTTGAGCAAACACTTGCTAGACTTTATCACTTTCACACACACACTTGCTAGACTTGATCACTTTCACACGCACACTTGCTAGACTTAATCACTTTCACACACAAACACTTGCTAGACTTGATCACTTTCACACGCACACTTGCTAGACTTGATCACTTTCACACGCACACTTACTAGACTTGATCACTTTCACACGCATACTTGCTAGACTTGATCACTTTCACACGCACACTTGCTAGACCTGATCACTTTCACACACAAACACTTGGTAGACCTAATCACTTTCACACGCACACTTGCTAAACTTGATCACTTTCACACACAAACACTTGCTAGACCTGATCACTTTCACACGCATACTTGCTAGACTTCATCACTTTTACACGCAAACACTTGCTAGACCTGATCACTTTCGCAAAATTGTTCTGTAAGCTCAGAAAATCTAAGGCTTAGAAATAGTTGAAAATATACGTTAAAATATTCTATGGCTCATTCCATTATACAGTCTTAACGTCAAAGAAGGATAGACAAGATATACTCCGTTAAATAATTTAATAGTAACAACATTGTTGAAGGCAATAATGAAAATCAACACCTAATTTTTATCGGGGGGCATAAATTATGTACACTTCGCTGTTAATCATCAACTGCAATCAAGAAATTCAAACATTACTACGTAATAAAATTGTCAGCTGGTCAATCTAATTCTTGATGAACTGACAGAAATGTGTAGGCGTCGACGCATTCTATTATTTAACAAAAAAAAACTAATTAGACCAGATAATAACGAATAACAAGGATCTTATTCTAAGCGTAACAAGAAGTAATAAAATTTCAATGGAATTTAATGACATACTTCTTGCAAGTGTGTGATAAATCCAATTATTTACACACATACATACTTTGCGTCAGAAAAAAAGGCTCTCTTGTCATCTTGGAACTCCAATTCGATGTTTCTACCATGAGATTTTGATCTGAAGACCCCTTGCGAGCTAAGATATTTGAAGTTGTGACAAAAGACTAATATATTTCTTTTATGAGACCAGTTAAGATGGTTAGGATTGTTCAGGTAACTTAAGACAACATTCAGAGAAACTCAATTGGTCGGTAGCGAGAGCGACATACCACGTTAGTTCTTTCTTGGCATCTACTCAACTAATTAAAGGCTATAAAATGATTGAATTATGTTGCTCTTGCGCTCACAAAACCTATTCAGAACAGCTTCTGAATATTCAAGAGCTCCTTAATGGGACACATGTTCTATGATATCTGATCAACGAGGCCGATAAAACTCCATGGAGTCTTTCTTACCCACGCAAACGCACCGCGACAACATTCGAGCAGTGACATTCTTCCCCCCGTAAGACTCACTACCTAACTATGTCAATTGACTCCTCAGTAACGTTACTCCTAGTCAATTTCTTGAAGGTTGCTGCAAATCTCTTTGCTTATTGATAGGTGTTGTAACGCATCTATTAACGTAAAAGTAACAAACTTTAACGCATTATATGTATATAACTCAGTAATGTGTTAGGAAATAATGTCTAAAAAAGCCTCTTCATGTGTAGGTATACATGCATAGAATGTTGTGTCTATACGAAAAGAGACGATGTTGATGTTGAGACATCTTACGACGGAGTTCTTTCACTGAAAGAAAAAAGTTACTGTCGTTGAGAATCCTATTAGAAAAAATGCATAAGATTGATAAAAATTTCACGACCGGGTTTGATATTCTTTAGGAAAAATCAAGAAAAGGTAGAGTCTAAACAGTCATGCTGTTGAATAAGATTATTCGTAGATCGTCTCTGAAAGAGTGAATTAAAATCGCTCGATAAATCTCTGATAATGTGGCGCTGTCAGAGGATCAATTAACATGAACATATACCGCATTTTGAAGCTGACGAGTTTGAACATTTTCTCGGCCATTTTTCCGCCTTCATTTACACTTCTTTAGCTCTTTTTCAGAGCTGGTTGAGGCTCGGTGCGTCTGTTTGCTTGCTAGAAAATTGTTAAGTGGTTCGCCTGAATAGCCCATAGTCCAGGTTAATGTTCTCAGGCGAACACTAAAGGATGCAGTATGAGCCGCCATAACGTTAACTCACACTGCTAACATTCTCCTCAACGAGGGTCTCAAACTCAGCGATATTGCGGCCAACTATGAACGTCTGAACGAGTTGCTTTTATAACGCTGCTGCAGTGTCCGCGAAACTGCGACTGAGACTGCCGCGCTGCAGGATGCACATGCCTTCCAAGATATGAAACCTTCGGCAAATGAAAAATCTATAATTCATGGTTACGTACACTGCATAGGTGCATTACTAAAAATATGCACATTCTCCCTTCTAACGGTTTTTTGGAGGTAGAATACAAATAGTTATATCGCATATTCACAGTATTTACAGTGTTTAGCAACTGATGCTAGAATGCTTCTGAAATGTCTTCCTTAACATCTCATTTCGGTGGATTCTCTTTATCCACTATAACGAAGTGTACAAAAGAAACAACTACTGTGCTGCTCAATATATAACAACGCTTTCACATACACACACACACACACACACACACACACACACACACACATATATATATATATATATATATATATATATATATATATATATATATATATATATATATATATATATATATATGGAGTGACGGACGTCGGCATGACGCCTTGTTCTACATTCCAACCCGTCGATTTTTTCTAATTTTCGTCACCATTTCTTTCAACTTTTGCAGGGCTCTGAAAAACACTAGTTAATTGTTTCAAATTTTTATTCTTGTTTTCGTGAGTAATGATATGAGCTAAATGACGGTTTATCCTGATTTACTTTTAATTCATTCATGAGAGTACTTTTGAAACACCACATTCTGACTAAAAATTGCAATTACGATCGAGATTCCACCTTTGTTCACTCACAATTTAAACAGTTCTAGTTTCTTCAGGGTCTGCTTCTAAAATGTTCACCAGATCCGAATCTTGAACAGCTAATTAAACGTTTGATAAGTTACTTATTCTAGGGACAACATATAATAAATATAAGGAAAATAAGGGAAGCCATAGGCAACTTAATCAGATACATCTATTTTATTAGATTGATGAAATATTTCCAGTTTGGTGAGAAGTAGGTGATAGTTAAATCATTTTTCAACCCCTACAAGTATTCTTTCAATGATGGAAACAGATTCTTTTGAAGGCTGCCGTCCTTTCAGAGTAAGCAAACGCTCACAGATAGGATAAAATTTTCCCTGTGCCCACATTAAAAACGTGATATAATTTCTATACAATTTAAAAAAAACATCGTAGTATGCAGTAACTTGTTCAGAACACGTTCAGTAATCGCTTCGTTGCGGTTACGCTCTATCTCTCATGATATCCTTTACAGTATTGAAATTATATAACTGATTTAATGTAGCAATTTGACTGCCAGACGGAATTAATGAGCTAAGTTTTTGAGTACACATTTACTGATTGAAGAGTTATTAGTGATGACGGCAGATGAGTCAAAAACAACAGAAATGTATGAGCAACAATAGTAAATGTGTTTTCAAATATTAATTTTTGAATGGTTCTTCCAATACGTGTATGTGTGCCAATGATTTATAGTACCAGTAACTTATTAACCACTTTTTCATAAGCGTAGAGTGTAAACACAATTAATTTCTTCACCACAGCTTTTGAGCAAGCAGGAAAAGTTTTATTAATTTGAGAATGAATTTATGTATATACTTGTATAACAGATATTTATGTACACAAAATGTCTGCGCTTATATATTCTGGTATTATTGTATTGTGTATTTTATTTAATTTGACAAGCAACCTTTTCCTACATATTCAATCCATTTTCAGTCGCGGAGTAACTGGTAAATGACCTGTTTAATATATACATTTAATGTATATACAATTAAAGAACTTGTATATTTATTACATAGTTTTGGATTGTACAATAGATGGCTGGATAAAATTTTCAAAAATTGTTCATTTTGATAGCGAGTATTCCAATGAGGACCACCGGAATAAATGGAGTTGACTGATGTGTATTTATTAACGAAAATAAACTTTGCGTTCGGTAGATGCAGTCACTGTTCATTTATTAGTCAAATCCCTGTATATTTAATAATCAAGTCACCAGCTAATTTTTTCTCATGTATTTTTGGTGAAGCAGTCAAAAGAGAAGAAGTAAATAAGTTTAGAAGAGACTAAAAGAAATACGTGCTGATAAAATTGCCTGCAAGAACAAGTCAAGAAGGATTAGGTGCACAGTATAAAAGTCAATTAAAATTTAGAAGCGTGAGAACTGTTATGTAATATACAGCCTATTTCGGGGTACAAGTACGGGAATTATTAGCTACATAAATAAAATGTACATAAAAGTTTTGTTCATAGTGTTTTGGAGCTTCTTTATATACAGTTTGCTGTGTATTTCGAAGGCAGATGTATTTTTATAATTACCAAATTTCATATTATCTATTAATTTTATTTTTTCTGTAGATTTCAATTTTTATTGTAATTAATTTTTCAATAAGAAATCTAGAATTGTTAGTGTCACTTAAGTTAATAAAAATGTATGCATGGTCACTATTTAAATAAATAGTTTCAAAGATAATCGATGAACATTTTCAAGAAACTTTTGATGTAAAATTTTAGCACATAAAGTGTGCTTCAGCTTTAAAAAAATTAAAGGCAGGAGTTTAGGTGTTCGTACCTACAGCAACAATTTTGAGGTATCCGTGTAAAAAATCCATCTCATGTCGAGCTCGGACAGAGCAGCATCCACTGTTGTGTACTGATACACTAGCCATAATTGGTAACAATTAACTCTTCAATTTCAGTTTAGAAGAAAAGAGCCTTTGTTAATCTACAGTCAGTGGACATGAGGAAAAAGGAGTTGCAGCAACTGGTCGATAAAGTTAAAGTTTTATTGTTGACTTCTACTAGCACAGAGTCCTATTCCATGGAAGGTTTTATTCCATGATTTGAACAGTTTTATTTGAGTTCTGTCTCTCAAAGTTTGCGTTACTCCAATTTTAGGGTAAAATATTGTAGTTTTCAAGTGTGTGACTCGGCGTTTACGTCGAATTTATCATCCATTACCGATTCATTATGATACAAATCTTCTGCAAGCAGTTTTATTGTTACGTCTCTACACTGTGGTTAAGAACGGCTTCTCAGTGCTGACTTGTTCAATCAAATGGTGCTCTTTTTCAAAATAAATTACTGCGGCTGAGCTTCAGTGACGTATGAACACCATATGTTAACTTCAAAGATAGATTCGCAGGGTCCCTAATCACTAAGGTTACAAAAGACTGCCATTAGAGCCTTTTATGAAGAAGTCTATTGAAAATGATAGACTAAGGACTTACAATTACAGCCTAGCCAAGTTCTTCTAAATTATAGAGTCCACACGTCAAGATGACCGAGGTAGAACGAAATTACGCACGTGGTTTCTGCTCATCCACGCCACAGCTTTCGATTATTTAATTTACGAGCGGGAGTTCAAAAAGAAATATCTAATTACAAATAAAAAAATTGGGTTGTATGTGATCTTATTTTAATTTTGAAGCACCTTGGAGTTATTTGATTTTTCTATACTAGATGAACCAAAAAGAGTCATGTGTAACAATCAACTTAACGAATAGTTTTTGTCGACATTTTAGAAAGCTCTAGAAAAAACGAGAATTGAATTAGTGTTTTTAGCTCTACATTAGCTCGTGATCGATCAATACTCACTAATTTCTAATAGGTTGATACCTATTTTGAGACAGTTTACTCAAGTTTAAAGGTAAATATGTATACAAACAGTATAGGAAAGATTCACTCACACCCGATACTCATACACCAAGGCCTGAAGAAGTAAGCTGTTGTGTAGATAATAAATGCCCAATTAGTACAAATAATCTTCAATTCACTATTATTATAATTACTTTCAGGGTTTATTCATTGCTTCTGCTCATCGAAAATGATCATCAGAGTGAAACTTCGGATATGTTTTGTTGATACTGCAGAATAAAAAAGAAAAATTTCAGTTTCTACGTTGGTACAGCTTCTCTACAAATGGTAAAAAAGTTTTATAAAAGCATGAAACATTACAGTTCGAAACTTTTCACTTCTCAAACCAATGACATGTTGAAGTGAAATAAAAAATTAAAATCATTCAAGTCTGGTGTGGCAGGTAAGGTACGTCGGCCTTTTGCAAGAGAGAAAGAGCAGGAAAGAAAAAAAGATAAGGCTTAATAACTACAGTAAGTCCATAATAGACTCTTTCATCTGGCTTAGCTGCTTCCACAGAGATCACGTAGAGGTAACAAAAAGGAGCGATATTTTCCTAAGGCAGACTGATAATTAAAGGCGTTTCCCGAATGTCTGTCTTAATAGATTGAACGCAATAACCAAATACCTTGTCCGAGGAGTAGTTAGTCTTTCTTGAACAGTAAAGAATAATTCGCTTTTACGCACTTCCTCTCGATATTCAATGGTTGTTCATGTTATAATTAACTGTACAAAAACATTTTAAATGAAGACAAAATTTGTAAACGCAGTAGCGCATCCGATCCAAATTTGAGATCGCGTTGTTGCTTTGGTAATAACTCAGCCCACAATGGAATATTTTGGGTGCCATAATATGTCATAAAATTGCAAATGTTGCTGACATGGAAAAATAATGTAATTATTAAGACAGTATTCTGGATGCAGTTGTACGTTTTGAAAGCAAGGTTAAGTTCAGAAAATTCTACGTTAAACTGGAATTTAAAGTCGACGAAGAACCACAGATTCCTTCATTTTCTAATTTCTCAATCTCACCAAGTTCTTCATGTTATAACGAGTTCAAATTTTTTGATAATTTTGCAAAAACTAATCAAAGTATAATGCATAACCTGATGTCACTTTTAGTAAAAGGACTGTCAATTTTTTTTAGAATTTTAATCCATAATGAAGATTTTTTCATTCAACGCAAACCAGTCGAAAATGAAACTTTCAAAAACATCAGACATTGATAAACTTTCTAAGTATAATAAAGATTAGACAGTTGAGCTTCACAAAAGCGGCTTGGGTTTTCAGAACATTCCGTATCAAATAGCAGTCTGTTTCAGCCGCCCGTGTCACGATTCGTTGGTGTTTCTTTTTCAATCAGATCGTCAGTCTACCGGCAGACTCTGCACGTCCATCAAAATTTGTATTCGCTCAAAAAAAATAAACAAAATACACCACTTCAGAAAATACGCATCTCTGAAGCAGAGAGAACCGTTCTTCCTTTCCAAGGTAGATACGAAGGCTCTTATCAGATCCTATTCTTTGGAATTTTTGCGGGAATATGCAGTGAAATTCTGGCTACCTACTCTACGAAGAAATATTATCAATATGGAGAAAATTCAGCGTAAAGCAACGATAATGATGTCTGAACTCTATGATCTAAGCTACAATGGCTTCTTCAACAGCTTCAACGCATCTCCTTAGAACAAAAAATACTTAGAGGACAGCTAGTTTATAGTGATCTACAAAATAACCCAACGGCTATGATGACGTCTCTCTGGAAGGACATTTTGACAAAGATGATTACGAGCAAAATAGATATAACGGCCACACACTAATAATGAGAAACGTCGAGACATCCCATGTTCTAAATTTCTTTTCTGTTAAAACAGCCAGAACCCGAAACCAGTTGCCTGAAAATATCATTTTTGCTGTCACTGAACGCATTCAAAAATCCTCTCGAAAAACATTGGATAAGAAACTCGACAGTACTATAAAGTACTGATTACATATCCCTTTTTACTCTTCAGACTTGTGTGTGTATGTGACTGAAATACTTTTGTGTGTGAACAAGGTACGTGTACGTGGATGAAATATCTGTGACGCCAGCGATTTGACATTTGCCAAGAATCGTTTTGAATAGCCCGCAAAATTTAAAAACTGTGATGTAATTGTAGTAAGGAAAATTAAGTTTTTGTATCGAATAGGATTTTGACTCGTGCGCTAGGCCAGCATATGACCCGATTAATATTATCGTAAAAAGTGAATTCAAAATGTATATAGTATGGCGGTTTGACCAGTTTCTTGATTTGGAAGTACTGTGCTCTGAGGTTGCGATTAAAACCATTATAAATGATGCTACGTTTCGTAGAATTCTTAATGATTAGCTCATTCTGTATGCTAGAGACATATTGTCATAATTGGATGGACCTCCCAGAACAACAATAACATCAACTCAGGTACAAACTCCTTTTTGGCTTCAGCGGAAGATACTCTTGGTACCGGAGAGGACAAGTCAGTAACCAGAAGAAGGTTAGATTTAAAATTCGGAGTGAATTAAAACGAAATTTTTCGAGAAGGAACCTAAAAGTTAAAAACAAATAAACAAAGAACAAATATTTTTAGAAGTTGGGTAATGTTCCAATTATAGGAGTTATAGTCTACATATTTCGATTTCATTCCCCATAAACTATTCATTCCAGTCATTATTCGATGCATAAATGAAACTGAAATCGCAGTATCGAGGACGTCGGCAAAAATGGCATATTTTTTTCGTATAATCATATAAGTTTGAAGCCACTTCTAAATCCCAGTACGATTCTAAATTGGCATGTGTAAGTCTTTTTGAAACTGAATAGAAATAAATGATGGAGTCGCCCGAATGTCCTCTCCGCTGCAGGATATTCAGCAACATGTTAGCTGATAATTCAAGCTATACTTCTATTTTCTAACGGCTCGTAGATGCATAACAAAATATTTTGGTCCATAAATAACCAAATTACCCACAATTTGTTTACTCAGAAAACTACTCAAAAACCCAATAAAAGTCACAAAACTTTTAACTCGTTTTCCATTCATTCACATACTTCAGTATGGGTAATTGCAAAAAAATTAAATTTATTTTCAGTGTATTCTAAGCATACGTTACTGCATATATTAAAATTAACTGCAGTTGAACAGCATACCCACTTTAACAACAGTCGAGAATTGTTGAACTCCAACTTTCGACCGTTTTCATCATGAGCCTTACCTAATTTCCTTCTAATTCTATTAATTTAGTTACTACTTGAAAACAGCACAGAAACGGCACTATTTTAGATAGAGTCTAAGAAATATCTCTTAAGATAGGAGACATTAAACGCCCTTGTTAATAACATGTTAAAAAATCTCATTCCCAAAATATGGATTATTTTAAATGGAAAATCAAACAAATTGAAAATTAACTTATTGTAGCCAGATTACACAGCTCGTTGTCATTTTGAATGCACCTGGTACTTCTTTTGAGATTCATAGTACCTGTCAGTTATTTCGCTTCATTCTTAAATGTTCCTAAACTCATAACATAGCAAATACAGTACGTAAAAATAATCGCTGAACATGGTCATTCAGAGTACAGTTCGGTTAAATAAGGTTGACTAATGTGCCATTTATTCACTTCTAAAAATAATTGGGATACCAGGTCGTCCTACGTGCCAGTCAACTTTCCTCGCAGACTGTGGTGAAAATGTAGCAACTTCTACTGCTAATTTCTTTATCGTGAAGGAAATCAAATATTTGAGGTCCTTTAAGTAAGTGTGAAATACATTACATTGATATACTTTCCTGACTTTACATCCCTAATTCCCCTATGATTTCACTTGCATGTAGTAGTGGCTACCAGCACACGATCAAACAAACAATGCTACAGCTTGAGGCTTTGTTGTCTCATCAGCCGATAGATTTGCTCAGGTAACAACTTTCATTTCGATGATGTTATTCTAACGAGTTTTTCATTAAGGAGCTACAATTTTGAGAACATGTTTCGTGAAAAAATATGCAGTTTTGACCTCAAAATGTCTCAACGAAGAACTATGCACTCAATTCATGATGAAGTAGTTTCGCTGAAACTTTGTTTGTTCGCTTACATCACAAATGTTTATAATAATGTTCAAGCCAAAATGTTGTTCGATGTTGTACTTCCAAAACTATCACTATGCTCTTGGCTATAAGATAGCCATTCCGACAGAAATAATTTAATGTTACCGTTCAATGTTCAATGGCTATATTTTTGAAACAATAAATTTTTATTCTTCCATTTGTTTAGCGCTTCACGATTAAAGAAGCTTTTCGAATCTCATAACACCGTTCTCCTAATGATCTATTCTGACGATCAAATTGTGTCCATAATTTCACTCGCCTGTAACATTTATGGAAGGGCTGACATTTTAAAAAATAGACGACTGACGGTTATACCCCTAGCTGATTCTTAGTTTCACCCCCAGCTGGCTGCTGTTCTGACCCCCAATCGCTCCAGCCGCGTCGCCGTCGTGATGGAGCACCCCGGCAGTAATGGGCGCCACGATGGATTGCCGCTCGCATGATGGATTATCACCGGACACCAACAACAAGCAAGAAGGCCTACTGGGTTGATTTTTGCCCTCACCCACGCTTCTTAGCTTCACCTAGCCTTTCTAATGAGAGAAGTACTGATACAACACAGAACTATTTCTCGCGTCGAAATTGTGCAACGAAAAAAATCTTACCTCAAAAATTCAACCGAAATTTGTATTCGACTTAGAATTTCAATAAAAAATTGTTTGATCTAGCAGATTACTATCCCTTATATTCTCAAATAAAACTAATTCAATCATTTTATTCAAGAAGTTTTTAAATTACACCCACTACTTGTCCACAGACCGAAAATCTTACGTCGAGCAAAACTTCTCTTGGTCATTTGAAAATCCTTCAATCTATTTTTACGCAAATGATGCATCTTTTTTTAGCTTATAGCATATATACAGTACACTTTATATTAAAATTATAACCAAGGACTTGAATGCTTCCTAACTGATGAAACACAATTGCAGGTTATCAACATCCCAAACTGCATATTATTCTAGAAAACTACCGATGCCTTAGTTCAGGACAGACAATCAGTAGAGCAATATATGTACAGTGAGTGCTATCCAATCGCGACATTTTAGACAAGATTTCAGATATTTGGAACAATTTTATTAAATTTCTTAAATCCAAACACAAAACGTTCAATTTCAAATAAGGTTGAGTGCGTAATAACTCACTTGCCTTTGAGAAGTTTGATTGATTATTCTGACTGGGTATTATATTGAAATAATATTTAATGAAAAAATAGGACTTGGAACTGCATTCATTCGCTATGAAATCGTTACATTCAATCTGGCAACTGTACCAGACTCACTAAACTGACGGGAGCGCTTTAGAATCTGGGAAAATTTCCAGAAACATTAATAAATCTATAGAAATATGGATATCAGAATAATTTGAAAGCACTGCACTACATACCAATTAAAACCGCATAGATTGTAAGTTTAAACAGGTAATATAGAATATCTAAGCCATGGGTAAAACAGCATAGATATTAAGTTTAAATAGATAAGGTACAATATCTGACCAAAGAAAAATCGCTTTGCTGGCTAACTATTCGACAGCTTCAAATTCGTTTCGCTGTTCCTAAAAAGGAGAAATTTTTTGTCTCATTTTCTAAAATCACTTTTTCTAATCCACGAAAAAGAGTTTAGAAAATTGAAAATTTTCCTGCTGAAGCTGCAGTGGTGAGTCATAACAATTCCTACGCAGCAATTATCTAACATAATTCCATAAATATATAAGGTCAATAAGAACTGATAGTTCTCAAAATTTTGCATTCAAATTAAGAAGCAATCTACTTTCTACCATTTTCTGATGTAGGAGAAAAAATTAGAAATACTTGCAGATGGCTAACACATTTTGTCAGATTTTGGTTTGAAAAGAAAATATGATTCACCCTTGCGTCTCGTAATATCATTGTACGTAGTAATGATAACAGCACTATCACTGCGGCAAACTAGACTTCTAACAATGAGCATAAAATGGCGAACTTTAAGTTAATCCAACGGTATGTATAAAGTTGAACAAAGAAATCTGTTATATAGAATCAGAAATCTGTATGTATAGAATTAGAAATCTGTCATTATATAATATAACCCTACTAGTGGGTTGAATCACTCTCAGTACACACAGCACTTCAAACATTCGACGGACTAACTGCAATTTGCATCGGAGTCATTACGACAAGCAACAACAGTATAATGGTAGCTTCAACTGCAGACGAGACTTGCATTGGCGTGACAAAATGAAGTTATTATTTTTGACCCTGTGAGAACAGATACATTAGAGGCAACAGCTAAACCTGTGCGATTCAGAGCATTGATGCAAAATGTTCCTCTTAAGTTACTCAAACTGTTGCGGTACCACTCAGCGTTAGTGAACTCGTAGGGCCAGTTCAGGATACATCTTGAACATGGGAAGAAAACGAGAGTACTCTTGATTGTGCCTTGCTCCTCCCACGTATCTTTTCATTTCATTTTCCAATCTCCCTATGTGTGTCATGACCTGAAATAGGTTTCTAACCGTCTCTGATATACCCCACCCACTCTTCAATCAGCTTTAGAGTTTCACGACTGCCTAATTCTTGAGAGTAACACGGTCCCTACTCATAAATTTATTTTGTGTGACATTCTTTTGGCTATGCAGCTAACCACCTCGGACCTTTCTCAAGTGCAAGCGCTTGTTTATGTTTCCCTTTCCTTGCGTTCGCCTCACGGTTAACCGCACCACACTTGATACATCCTTCCTCGTGTGATACACACACCTCATACATATACTTCATACATCGCCTGGAATATGCAAACCGGTGAATGTATCATTATCATTACGACACAGCAGAGGGAAGTGAGAGGGCTGCATAGAACAGTGAGGAGCAACAGAGGAAAGTGAGGGGCTGCTTAAGACAGTGAGAGGCAGCAGAGGAAAGTGAGGGGACTGCATAGGACAGTGAGGGGCATCAGAGGGAAGTGAGG
>VCRD01000169.1:220321-256639 GCA_006783055.1 Trinorchestia longiramus
GGGGCTGCATTGAACAGTGAGGGGCAGCAGAGGGAAGTGAGGGGAGCAACGCGGGGAAGTATGAGCCATAAATCAGGCTGGGGGCTGCCGCCGTCACCCGTGATGCATGTCCTGCTCACTCGCACAGACGCCGATCATCAGTAACTTTCAGCCACTCCAGCTCAGCGCCAACGGAACGCCTCGCAAACGGCCCTACACGGCCGAGGAAAGCTTGCAATGTGTTTCAGAATCATTCTGGAATCAGGACGTATTCGGTTTTCTCCAGCCATGGAGCGGGTTCTGTAACGAATGAGAGCCTTAACGCAGTTCCTTACAGAAGTAAACGTGATGGAAATGCCACATTTTAGCTACAACTCAAAAAATTTGACTGAAAAATGAGAGACTTGTAAAATGTTAGAACATGCAATGAGATAATATATATTTTTTATTATGCTGCTGACCGCACGATGCATAAATACAAGAGACACTAACTGAATGCAAGAGGTCTATTGAAAAATAATTGAGCTCTAGCCTACATTTGACTGACTACGATTTTGAAGCGTAAGAGTATTGGCGCAAGCAAAATATATTGATGAATTTTTTGTCGAGACAATCACGTCTTGCTTTTCTAAAGAAATTCCAGAGATGCCTCTCCAAAATAGGTGATGAAAATCTACTACAAGAATTATTATCCACATGAAGAGGAACATTGCATGATATAATTTAATTATTACGGAACGATTTGAACCAAAATATAGACACCAACATTTTACGAATTGTTATTAAGATATGCAATGTATCTTCAATGAAAAATGTGAAGCAATAACTATTGTATTAAAGTATCATTCACGCTCATTTCACTTGTTTTTCACATCATGAACAAATGTGACCACCACATTGGTCTTATTCCAAAGGCAGAGTGAAAAGGTTTCTAGATTCATAAAGTGTTGTCCATCACAAACGATATTGAAGCTCTATGGACAATACGTCATTAGCGAGGTAATCTATGAGCGGTCCATCAGCGGTCAATCAATCATAAAATGCGCAATTGGGGCCCGATCGATCAGAGAAATTGCCGGTCATTCCAGAATGAGGTAAGATTTGAGGTTGAATCCACTGATGTCTTGGTAATCACCCCTGCGTGTGGAGACAAATGGCTCTGACCGCTCTCCCTGCAGAACCTCATTCCAATTTATTGTCCTGGAAAAGTTCCATTTGCTATCACCACGTTGTGGTGCTTCCAAACACAGAAACCTGAGTGATATGCGAGCGTTCATGAGTTCGAAATTGCATCGCATCAATAAAAATCTTAATGATCTCTACGTGACAGTCTTATTGCCCTTACGTGAGAGGAATACAAGAAAATTATTCAGTAACTTTCAAGACGACCGTCCATGACGTAGGGTAGTTCACCGATAGAATCCAAAACGGATCTAATCTGCATAATTGCACTGTAATAAAACAGAAATAATTCTCATTCCCTGCCACATATATGTTAATACCATTCAGTAACTTGTGGTTTTGTGTAAAAAAGAACCATAATATAAAAAACATGCAATTTAGTTTTCCAAATTCGGAAATCGAGTTTTAGTGTTATTGAATATCTATGAAATTAGGTAACCAAAATACTTCTCTTCTTGCTGTAAAATTGTACTGCATGTCCGGGATTTACTATGCATTTATTTTGATTCTAAGTAAGTTTTGATGGAAATGACTGAGAGTCGAGTTTTAGAATCGTTGAGTATGTATGAAATTGACAACCAAAATGATTTTCTTCTTGCCATGAAATTGCGTTGTACATTCGAACGCAACGTTACTTCTCTAGTTTATACAGGTACTTAGTCTGAAGGTGGTATGGCGTCTTGGAGCTAGTCCTGGTAAATAATGAAAGAAAGCTGATCACTTATCTTGAGACAACTCCAATTACATGAAACCTGACAATTTAAAATAATTAGAGGAGATGGGCAGCAGAGTAGAACACATGTCGTAAAGCAGTGCTAATTACCTGAAAGTATGGAGTCCGATTAGCTCTCAGCCACTCGTAAGGCATAACGTAACTCGTTATGGGGCGATTTTTTAGCGATAGCAAATTAAACGAGCAGTTAGTGGATAAGTTGTGTCCATAGCCGTTAACCTCGGCTGAGCTTAAGTGCGCGATAACTTAACGTGATAAGCAACACAAAGGAATTTCTTCTGAAGGATATTTTGTTCTACACGGTGCAGCAGCTTGATGAGTTTTATGTTTCAATTTTTCACAGGAAAATGGTGAATTTGTGTTCGGAACTTTCGAAGATTTTTTTGAGGTAAATAAACAAAACAATCTACGTTGCTTATCAGATTTTTT
This sequence comes from Trinorchestia longiramus, assembly GCA_006783055.1. Classification (NCBI taxonomy): domain Eukaryota; kingdom Metazoa; phylum Arthropoda; class Malacostraca; order Amphipoda; family Talitridae; genus Trinorchestia; species Trinorchestia longiramus. Next base: position 222,645 of record VCRD01000169.1, read on the forward strand.
TAATATCCTTAACTGGCTGAAATTGAATCAAAAATATAATGCCGTGAACAAATAATCGTGCAATCTGCAGCATAAGGCTATACTTCTTTCATATGCACATCATTAGATCGAGACACATAGTCAGAACTTAGAAACCTTGTGAATATTTAAGATAACAACGTACATTCTCATGTACCAGCCAGTCAATTAAGAACTATTAACTTCACATGCATCATTTGAGGGTAAGAAAGCTTAGGAAACAACACACTGCATGAGATGGAAGACTGTGTCCTACCCAAACCAGGATATTAAAACAAAAGCATCGAGAGCTCAAAGGGCGACCTCAATACAGCAGAGAGGTCTTCTAGCCTAGATGGGCCTCCTCGCTGCTCTCCCTGCAATATGCAATAAAATAAAGACTGTCGCGTAATCCCATGAAAGTCTTCTTTACAGCTGGAAAAAGCGGCGCGCTTTGTTTAGGAACACTTTACAACCGTGAACGCTGCACTTGAGTCCTGACTCCTCACCAGCCCAAAAACACTTGCTTTAAAACTGTTCTCAGAACACAGAACACATTTTCTGGGAATATTCACAACAAAACACGCATGTCGGCAATCTTTCAGTTTCTTGTTTAATCTTCATGTGAGACTCCCTCGATGGACGATTCTTGATACGTGGCTTTCTAAAATCTCTGTTTTTCAAGTTTTCTGTGCTCTCTTTGTCCCGTCTCATAGCATCATTTACAAAGTAATTTTTTTCAACATCCTTATCGTATACATTTATGAATGTGAGATACACACATATCAATAATAAGTAAAATGTTGTATGTTATTTTTACGAATACCTTCCCCTGGTAAATGGCCATGGTAACTTATTCACTATTTGTAAACCGCACTTTTATAATATAATAAATTCTATTAGTATCATGAATCATAAAATTATTTTTTTATTAATTTTGTAAGTTTCAAAAGTTGCTGTAAACGCTGCTTTGACCATCTGTTGTACAGTGATGCATTCACGTGCTGCCTTCAATCAATGTACGATGTTCAACTTGAAACAATGAGGAAAAAAGTGTGCGAATAAGAAACCCGTGAAGAATGAAGTACTACCAAAATTTTACAAAAAAAAAGTTTGTTAAAATTGCACATCTGAAAATATTCACGGTTGCGCTTAGATAGGCTGCTTTTGGAGGTATTTAACGCTAAACCAAAATTAATTGTCTTATCATATATTAGCTTGCTTTAGGGTTGGTATATTTAGCTTTCATGCGGTGAGATCAGGTGGAATAATAAATGGTACCTAAAACGGGTACAAAATATTGGTAAAACAACAAGCATAAAGGTAGATCGATTTGAATAAGCGTAAAAACTATTTCAATATAATTGTCTAATTCTTTTAGTTAGTACTCAAGAAACATAGGTTTTTGAAATTAATATTAACAGAATTTTGGTATAATATTTTATTACACCAGTTGCCGTCATTTTGAGAGCTTCCGAAACACATTATAATTAGCTTTCCGTTCCAAGTGTTGGAAAGTAAAAATTGAAGTATAATTTATGAACAGATATTAATACAAAATTATTCTTCTGTTCTGGACGCTTCACACGTTTAAATGTGCATCGTAAACTTTGTCTGTTCAGGCAGCAAATTATAATGTTTTTTCCCGAGTTGTTCAACGAATTCTAAATAAATTCGGCCTGCGTTCATCAGTATCTGCGGAGCAATTTAATTATTTCTTAAAAACAAGGCGGGTTCGTCCTAATATAACAAAGGTTGCAACCTCTTGAGGGCTTTTGAGACAATCTTCTATACAAAAAATGTTTGTAAAGTTCTTTCTACTGGCAATCTATGAGTCAAAAAAACAAAGACTCTTTCAAAGTGCCGAGCATAGTCAAAGAGCATGACGGATGTTTGAAAGTTGGTGTCTTATGAAAGTTTTAAGTAATTTAACTAAACTTTTTTAGTTTGAACCATTATTCTTAGTAGTCGTGTACTGCCTAGTTTCTTCGTAACGTCTGATAGTTACGAAATATCAAAGATTCCGTTTTTACGCTTAGAAAAATTGAATAAAGTACTCCTTGCCCAAGGTAGATGCAGGACGTACTAATAGACTCAAAATATAAACATGTTCGAAACCATACCATGCCATTTAATGCACGAATAGTTATATATCTTGTTCTTTTCACCAAATGTCATTATAATTTATTCAAAGAAGGAAATGTGTATACCTAACAATTAGTAATTTCTTTCAAACTCACCATTGCACTGCTTCCTTACAAAACACATGAGTTGCATGACACATAGTCAATCTCTGACGTGTACAATTGAAGCAATATCCACAGCGGCCATCGCTTTCGCTGCGTGATACATGGGCCTGTGTCTCACGCTTTGTTAGTCGATTATTAACTGGTAGCTTTCAGTTCAATAAATCTCACAATGATAGCTTAACAAATGACTTCCTGCACGCTACAACCGCAGCACGCCCTCCCAAAAGTAGCGGCACCGACTTCTAACCGAATCCCTCTCGCTCGCAGGGACTTCATTGGACCGACATCGGATTGCTAGCGGCGAGTTGGAGGTCTGAAAGAGCCATAAATCTTTGTAGTTTTGAGCGCACGATGCCATATTTCAAGGTCTGATGCACTGTCTGAACGGGTGGTTTGATTTTACGATTAAATGTTGAAGAAATATTGTAGTTATTTCACGAATCACTGTTATATGTTATTCACGATTGGAATCACTTACAGAGTATGATAGAAATATATTTTACTTAAATATGATTGCCATGCCGGTTAGCACACTGACTTTTTCTGCCTTCAAAAAACTTTGTCCCAAATAAAAAAGTTTTAAGAAGCAAAATAAGTTGTGGATAATAATAATCATGAAAAAAATATTCATGTTCAAATTACTTTTCCTACCTTTTATTAACGAATATTTACTTTGTTTAATCTCAGACATATTTTTCTGTATCCATTTCCGGTAAGAGAAAAAATGTTGCATTCCAACTCACGTTGATTATGAATCACTAAGCGTTGGTGTATCTTCGTGCTTAAAATGTTTAACGGATTTGGAGTGTTTTCCTCGTTGGAAATTAAAATAGCAGAATGTATGAATACACAGATAAACACATGCAAACCACAGGTTACTAGCAACAAATTATTATAGAAACATGTCCTTACTTGGCAGTCTGAATAAGTTAACTTAGGTATACTCGAGGCATATCGAGCCAAACAGACATGGGGGTGTGCCTAGGGAACATTTATCATGGAAGTTCCATCTGTACCGCCTGGATAATAAATCAAAGTGAACCAAGTTAATGTCTGTGATTAGAATCAATAGAACACACCACTCAGAAAGGCTAGATGAGAGCTACAGAAAGAGATTGATCTATCATGGCACGCTGGAGTCCCTGCTTCCAGAGCTACGAGTGATTCATGAGGCCAATAAATTACATCAATAGCCATGCAGTCAGGGGCAGCAATTGCTGCTGACTGCACGACGGCCGTAGTTTAGTTTCCCGCAAGTTATTTCGCTTGCACGTTGATACCACCAACAATAAAGTAACTCCAGAACAAGAGACTGAACAGTTGCTGGAAGACACATGCGCTCTCTAAACTGAACGCTCAAATAAGTGAGCAGCTATAGTTGTTCTGTGTTATTTTAACAAGGTCGTGCTATGAATCTTTTGCAGCCATCTGCGAAAAGTATGAGAGAGTTTGCAGTTCACATGCAGTAAATTAGTTCCCAATTTTCGTTTGAAATAAGTTTATGATAGGTTGTTCAAACGAGCTGGTCGTTCATAACATTCAAGACGCAGTGCAGCGAAAAGAAACTGAAATGCCAGTACGTTGACTCATATGCGTTTACGAGTACTTGTTTTAATTTAACCTCTATTTTTCTTCGAATATTTCAGAATACGCATGAAAAACATTTCAACGTACATAAACTGATAACAGGGAATGAATCATAATTAGTTAGATTATTTTAATTTGTATATAGCCTGCAGTCACGATTGTGTGCTCTATAATTCACATGACTGTCAGTAGCGTTGCAGTCCATCAGTAACTGACAGCGGAAATACTGACAAGCGTAGATAAAATCGACGATGAAGCTTTACAAAATTATCTTAAATTTTGCTAGAACGATCTGCATTTTCAGAGCTTGTGCACGTATTAACGAACCATATGAGTAGGTGCTTGAGAATTACTGTATCGTAACATTCGACAGTCCAAAAAATGTTACATTTATAAATATCATTTCATCTGAAATTTACTTGTCATTTCAAAATAAAATGATGGTAAGCTTCGTATGAAGATGAACAGGAGTCCGGGACAACCAGAACCAGTGCTCCCGCTGTCCGTTAGGTCGTTAATGTCACTGGCCAATATGATAAAGTATCATTATTATTTTACCTTACCATTATAGTCTAGCTACTCCAGTAGGATGTACCGCTATAACTCATGTCAGGCTTTATGAGGCATTGGACTCAAATGTAATACAGCTCTATTATCAAATTCAGACTTTAAATGTCACAGCCTGGTACCACATGTTGCCTTCCTTCATACCAAATGTCCTGTATGAATGCTCCTTCATATCCAAACTTGTTGGGTTGAGGCATGATTATACACGTATGTTTATCTATCACTTAACCCAGATGTAATGCGCGTGTTTCTTTAAGTCACATTTCATGATGTTTTGTAAGATTCTGATGTGAAATAATATTTTTAAACGAAGCTTTTAACGCAGAGTAATCACAGGAAGCCATTTTTTACGATTGGATTTTATTTGCGTTTGGATCACCTGCAATTCTGTAACTTAATAAAATTCATACAAAAACAATAAACCATCTTTTGCTAGCTTTAAACTGAAAACAGCATAGTCCCTCAATTTACATGAAAGTGTTTCATAACGAACGACTGCAGATTCAAAATGTTGCACGACAACTTCATATTTCCAGATTTAATATCAGAACATTCTCATAACTATGATAACTGATACACATGTGCAACTGAGAGATTATACAGTAAGTGACACTACTACTTAGTACGAAACTGTTACTCTAGTATCAATAAAGGAAGTAGGATTAGGTTTGTGATTAGGTTAGTTGTTAGCTCACTACTGTTCGTTGATCACTAACCTAATCTGACTTTAATCAGACCAATATGTACATGATTGTAATTTATGACTGCATACATGAACTACAATCATCTATACTAGGTCTCCTTACACGTAACTTACGTGGCGTTCTGGTCATTACCTTGAGTCATATTTAGTGAACTAGGAGTATGATAAGACTGACACTTGAAACTTTATTGTGGGTAAAAAATGTTAGAGGATGCTAACCCAGATATGCATTTCCCTCTTTTGAGCAATTCTAAATCTTGGAACAGAATAATTTACTGCGAGATGTTCTCACTCAAAATGCTTCTAAATACTTGGCTCAATTTCTACTTTCCTGAACAAAGATTGAACATAAAGAATAACTAGAATGTCTTGATTGCAAGGATAGACTCTATTTTTCCCGTTAGTCGAAAAGAAATAATAGCTTTGAGACAAAACCCATGAAAGAATTATCTAAACTGGCAAATTCTGGAATACTACATCAGCAATAACGCAAAAAAATTGTGTTTATCTCTAAATCAAACATTAGTCTATGTAAGAAAGTAGCGAAATTCATTTCTACCTAAAAATTTAAGTGTTTCATCAAATTATATGCAGTACATCGAGTTGACGGTCAAAATAAATCTTTACACGTTCATTTCTCACAGATGGATTTTACCAGAATCAATATTTGTATCAACATTTTTTTTAATAGGAAGGAAGCAAATAAGATCCTTATGCGGAGCTAATAAGTTTACAAAGAAGCTTCTTAGGATTAAAAAATAACATCAAAGTGTTGGAACAGTAAAAAAATGGTCAACAGGTGTCGACTAAAAATATGTTCTTTCAATTTATTTCTAAAGCAAAATCAAATACATGAATTTTTAATAATGATGGTAACGGATTCAAAATTTCCCATACTGAAAAATAACAACACATTTTTCAATTTTCAGCCTCAAAGTCAGTGCTCCTGTTAGTTTTTTAGATTTTTCTTAGATGTTATAAAGGTAAATATTTCAGCATAAGTTGCATGACACATAAGTTACTGAAAACTGAAAATTTGCTCTAAAAACTACTAGCAAAGTAAGCGTTGGAAAAAAAATTTTCGGCTTAAGTATGTTCTTGCTTGCTTGGCAATAAACCTCAAATGATAATCCATTCCTGGCTCAATCATCAAAATCATCACCAGTGTGATGATTTTGAATCATCAAACCAAAAATTTAATGCTGCTCACATACACGAACAATTTTTCTTTCAATTTTAGTGAACGTTTCCACACATTAAAAACGCGCTGTCACTGAAGCTCTTCAATTGGACCCAGAATTATTCAGCAAATTAAATGTACGTGTAATAAGACACTGGACATTGGATTTTGAGAAAAAACTATTCCCATTAACCCTGACTAATAATTCAAACCGGGTTTACAGAATTCATCATTAAGCATTTGGTTGGAGGTATTGTTAACATTTATTCATGAAGCCATAGAGATTTTCAAAAACCATAGAGCATTTTTAGATGCTAACAGGAAACATCTCAATTCCTCTTTCATACTGACGGAGAAGCTTCTTCTTAGGATGACAGCCCACCAACAACCAGCTTGATCAACCCATTTCTATTACATCTAGGGTCCATCAACACTTGTCTTTGAAGATAGAAGAGGTGAAATTCATGAACAGACATCGTCTTAGCCATTTTATCCCCTCGGTTTAATATACCGTGTTTAATTAAGATTGTCATAACGCATCCCTTTACAGAAACCAGTTCTCCTCAATTGACGGGCAGCAATGGCTCAAATTTATTGTTTATTTAAGGGAAGGCAGCATTTCGACATTTGGTTTTTTACCGTCTTGACATTTGGTTGACGCATGTTCGTTCTTCTGCAGACATGGCCAGCTGAGTCGTTCTAATACACTTCAATAATTTTTGTCTTGCCTGTCTAGAGAACACGTCGCTAGAACTCTGCAGGTTTTTCCAGATACTCAAACGCGAGCCCAAAGACGTGACTTATGAAGCTTGTCAAGTTTGGCGGAAAAGCGACAGAACCTGTAACCTGGAATTAATTTTCTCTACTTTGACGTTTATGAAGAGCGGCATTGTGGTCTGGTACTGTAAAATTAAGAAAAATAAACGTAATGATGAACAATAATTATATCATCATTCAAAAATAAAAACATTATAAAAAGAACATGACTTAATAAAAACGAAATAATTTGAAGAATCATTAACTGCTATTTTATGTAAATCAGAGTTTTGTAACCAAAACTTGGATTACAAGCTCCTAATAGCGGACAGTTATGCTTGTTGAAATTTTTCATAGATGTTATAAATAATAATCCTTGCCAGTGCAAGCTACACACACCCTAAAGTTGATCCCTCTCCTTTTCCTCTATTCTACTTTCACTGTTTATTGTGCTGAATATTATGTAAACAGTCTCATAAACTGAATTTTTTTACGAAATCATAAAGTTCATGTGTTAAAACTGTTAGTTAATGCTTATTATGCTGCATGATGCATCGAGGTATTCTTTTACTTTATTATATATTATCTTTGTATCATATTCACTCATTCATTTATTTGTTTGGTTATATTTTCTGCGCACGTAGGAGATAATTTACCCTGCTGTATATTATTTACCATCTGAGTACTTTTATGACAAAGGCATTCCTATTTGCTAAGCAAAATTTCATTCATTGGTCAAAAGTTCTAATAATACAATTCTGCAGCTGTATAAATGGAAGTGTTCTATTTACCAATAGTACTTTAAAACTGGAATAATACGATGTCAACCATTGTTGACAATCATTTCAAGAATTGAAGCATAGTTTTTATACCCGCTTCCTTAAATGACTAAAATTCAATAGAATAACCCCTTCAGTCCCCTTGTCCAGTGTATTGGACACCCTTCAAAAAGTGCAAAAAAGGATTTCACTTCGAATCATGATGTCCAACGTATTGGAGATGCAATTTTGGACAAGTTACTAAAATGTTGAAAGTTTTTGCTTCAACTTAGTCAATGTGGTTTGTTTATGAAGATGAATAAAGTTTTTCAATGAAAATTATCGTATTTTTAGGCCGTGACGGAAGTATTCAGAAGATTTTTTGAGTACGTGTCTTAGTAATATTTTGTTCAAGAAATTACAAAAATAGCATAAGAAATTTTTCCAACCGTTCTGGGGCATTGGTTTGATCCTCAGTCACACAATAGTTTTGAATGAAGAATGCAGGGGCTCTACGAATGACAAGATTACGTAAAATTAGAAAATTACACGCCAGATGAGATGAGGAAGATTCATGAATTTTCATTATGCGTCATGCTTTCTCCTCAGATATTTGTGCAAGCATATTTCCATCTACTTGAGACAAGACTCCGGACAAACAAACGCGTAAACGAGTCTTGGTTTGTTCCAGAACGCATCATTTTTGATTAGTTCATGCTCACTAGCGTAAACATTTGTAGAGAGTAATGTCACTTCCAGCCATAGCTTTTGCCCATTTTGTCTTGGTTCCGACAATAAAATTTTCTTCAGCAATTTTCGGAGTTTTTCTGTTTCCCCAAACAATGCTTGCATGTACTGATGCAAACAAATTCAGTTCATTTCGAGAACCTGTATTGTAAATAAAATGCGCAAGTGAGCTTTGTAATATTCTGGGCAACAGGTCAGGGCGTCGGTTAAAGTAACTTTGGATGTCATCCCGTGACCCTTATATCTATTTTCATACATAATTTTGGGGTACTAAATTTTATTGATGTCCAAAGGCAATTCATAACATTGCAACTTTCCATTAAGTGAAATGAAACGGCATTGCTCTCCACCATATGTAAAACAACAAATCTTCCAATGACCTTACTATAACTCACTGAGAACCTGTGAAGTGATTTCTACAACAAACATTCAATTTTCATGTTGTCTTTCACATATGGGAAATTTTTCTAGAAAAAGCCAAAAGTATGGTAGAGCTGCCATAGGGTTTTTGAGGGATACATTGATGGGGTATTGCTGACATAAAAAATATAATATTATTTTACAGTAGGTTTTACACAGTAGACAGTGCCATCATTAAGGAGTGCGAATGTGCCACGAATCTCAGTGTCAATTACACCTTGGAAGTTATCATAAATTAATTGGAAACATGAACATTACACAAGAAATTTGATTTCAGTTTGCCCTAATATCTGCCTCTATTTTTCGAGTGTTCCTGAAAATCAAAGCAGGGTAATTGCCGGAAGCCAAGATGCGATCAAAGATTTAAGAATTTATACATATGTTCACAATTACCTCCGGTGTAAAAAGAAGGCACAAAAGCTAAGGACATTAAAGAAAGACTGAGAAATATTCAACAAGAGGATGATCTCGTGAATAGTAGACACGTGTATCTCATAAGCAGCAATATTACTATTTTTCAAAGATATTCCAGCTATAAGATGTAACTCGAACGTTGTGTTTTCTCGAGTTCCATCCACAGACAATGTGAGCATTAATTGAAACACAACAACATCGACACCCTTACCTCAGAAATGGTCTTGATTCGGACCCCATTATTCTGATACCTAGACTCGACTCTGTAACTTCAACTCCCATGGAAATTCTTCAATTTAGCTTCCTGGTGTGTTGCCGTTCACTCTTAGCCTCTTAATGTAATTTCCATAGACATCAAATATTCATGTCCGGAAAAAGAAACCGTATTAATGTACGACCCATGAAACAGCAGAAAAAATTGGGCGACGCGACTCAGAGCAAGAACCTGGGACAGACTAGTGAACTTATTGAATAATTCTCGACGAAAACTGTTGAAGTGCTGTGTGCAGTTGTGCATAAATGCCTTACTCTTTACTTTTCCAGAATCTTGATGGACAGCAAAGGTTCTATTCATGCTATACTTTTTGCAGTTTCATAGGTGATCTCATGCATTGATTTAGCCTGTAGTAACTCGGCATTTGAGGTTTAAATTTTTTGTTTAATGGACCGTGGATGATATTAAACTCTATGATAGAATGAATTAAAAGGTCCCTTATTGCATAGGACGTCAGATCATTCAAGAGCATTTGCAATGCAAGCTCACTAATTTATTTATTAATGAATAAGGTATTTCAGAGGGAAACTACGTACTTCTTTCAAATTGTCAATGTAATATAGTTTCGTCACTGTGCAAAAATAAAAGTAATTAGTTCAAGGGACTTTTTACTTCTGTAATTGAAGTTGATTTATTTCTCTTGAATGACTCACTTCTCACCACAACTTCAAAGAACATTTGTAAAAGAGAAAAATAATGCACATTTTTATGCATTAATGTGGGTTGAAAATCCACAGGTCAGCAACACAAAAACATTGAAATAGGAATCTACTCACTGTTATGCATCGTTTGAATATGAACAGTAAAATTAACGTACAAGTTGAACATTAATGACCTTGTAGAATGAAATATTGCAATAGAAACGAGCCGTTTGGTCCATTCTCGGGTTGCTACTGAAGTGCCATGCCGTCTATTACGTTGATAATTCATAGCGCACTACACTAAGAACCTGATTTTGTCAATATGTTCAAGTAGTCATCAAATTGTAAACACAATACCAACCAAACAAAGGGGCAGTCAACTGACGATTTGCGTATGCCATCTCTGTAGTAAATAAATTTATCTTTTTAAGGAATCGGATAACCAGGCACAAAATAAATCAGGGTGGAATTAGTAAGGACAAAGAAATATTTAAAAGCCTTAAAAATATGATTATGCACATAATTTTGTTTTCAGCTCTCGTGTGTTTCATTTCGAAATGGTTATTTCTTGTTTACCCATAGCTTTGTGTTAGTCCTACTCATTAACAAAATGTTGTCGCTCATACTATTACCTATAACAAAATAAACTGTGCTTATTTATGTCCATTTCTTTCGCTAGCTGTAAAGGTACTCTTTTTCTACGCAATTCTGTTGATATGGAGGTTTTTTGTCCTGTTACGGACGGCCACTCTATGACTAAGAGAGTAATTATAATTTGAAGCTTTTGAATATTTTCTGTCAGGAAAAGTGACTGATCATTGGCAATTGAATCTACATGTGTACAGACAGCATGTTTAGGGTACCTAAGTATACATAATTTCTAAAGTTTTTTCCAAACTTTGTGAACTAATTATGAATGGAAGGACACTGTTATGTCAGGCTGCCAATGGAATTCATATTCATTGCATGAACAAAATTTATTCGTAATATATTAGAGGACGACAAGAACAAATTTTCATGCGTCAGTAAATTTTCCAGTATAAACATATGATATTTTTACTCGAAGTAAGCAACAGTTAGAACACTTGCAGACAGAGCTACCCTACAGTGAAATCATGAGTCATCATATATGCCCGTAACTTCCCTTACTGCTTTGCAAAATAGAATCCCTAGACCAAAAGAGTCCGCACTGCCGAGGAGTAGGACAAAATTACCCTCTGTGAGTGGGCTGTAAATCAGTCGGGTGGACTTAGAGCTCAGAGCACTATCTGCGAACGAGACCAATTAGCCTGTTTTTACTGAAGCCTGGACGACTTTGTTTTGACTGATAATGTTGTCTGTGCTCTTCATGGAGCCACCTGAAGACGCCTTCTAATTAATCCTGATGCCCAGCGTGGTGCCGTTCACTTCAGACAAATTTGGCCCAAATTATCACTGAGGAAAATATCAGCTGATCTATTTTTTTGTAGACGCTAAAGTTATTGTTTTTAAATGTGAATGAAGGGAAATTGGATGTCCCATGAACGTTTTTATTGAGATTATTATAATAATTTTAACGCCTCTTCCATCACACGAAGTGTAATTATTTCTATAAAACATGGCCTTGAGAGTCTCTTCCCATTCTGCTTCACAAAGTTGAAGGAATTTGTGATCAATTTGATCAAACCAACAGTTGCTGGAATAGTTGAATTATTTCAACAACTCTGCATTCACTTATTCATTTATTTGTAATTTCATTTGCCCACTCATTCCTTCATCTTTTAAGACGTGTGTGTTTTTGGGTGTATGTATGAATGTATGTAAATATGAACTCGAGCCTTCGTCTGCCTGCCTGCCTTTTTGCCTCCCTCCTTGCCTGCCTACCTGCCTGCCTGCCTTCTTGCCTGCCTGTCTGTCTACCTGCCTGCCTGCCTGCCTGCCTGCCTATCTGCCTTTCCGCCTGCCTGCCTCCTTGCCTGCGTACCTACCTGCCTGATTGCCTGCCTGCCTGCCTGCCTGGGGACTCGTTGAGTTTCGACGGTGGGTAAGATGCACAAGTTCCTTTCTGGGTTTGTATGCTACTATCTCAGTTTTCTTCAGTGCCATAGGTACATGCCAAGTCCTTGGTACATGCTTATACTCCGGTTCCTTAATCGTCGTGTGTTCACGAAAGAATTGTTAATCCAATAACTTAAAAAAGAATACACAGGCGGATAAAAAATTTTGAACATGCTCGTCGTGTATTTTTTCAGTAGAACACTGAAATGAAATGTCAGTATTGTTTCCAGCATAGAAATTAAATTCTAGTATTGTCACTTTAAAATTACCAGATGATGGAAGTGATATAATAGGAATCTGTATGTCATTGTTAGTGAAACCGAAATGTCATTGTCACCAAAGTTGACAACTGGCAGTCAAAATGGATAAACAGTAATTCGACACATGAACAGTTTGGTTTTAACACGTTGGCTGCGATCGCTGATTTTGTAGGTTTGGGTTGCTGTTCAGCGTGTACCAATATGGCACACATCGCAACCAGCGTGTTAATACACGTAATATCGGTGTAACTCTTATTTCAGATTGCCCTATATTACCATACATATCCATTATATACAATAGAATGTGCGATGAGTGATTCAAATTCCCAATTATCAGACAACGAAGATAGACTAGGCTGCAAATATTATTTACAGCACCGTTGAGAAACAGCAGAGGTGTCACAGGAATACTCGAACTGAGATGAATAATAAAGTCTGCGTTCGCCGTTTTGGATGGAGAAGACAAATTAACTCAGATGACGTTTTAGAATTTTAACATCATCGCATTCACAGCTGACATGCACCGATAGCGCTTTAAATTTATTGCACATGGGACCCAAACCACAAGACAAAGACGCCAATGTTTCGATGAAAAACCCTGTCTGAATTCCAGAAACTGCTTTTTCGTGGTGACAGTTGACCAGTTTGAAATAGCATAAGATCTGTTTGACATTACCCCTTGCGTGAGCATCTCCACAGAAGTTTGCGCATTCCGTAGGCAAATCAATCACTGAACATGTCTTCAAAAAATCCTGTGAGGATGATTTTAACGCTGTTTAAAGCGAATGAATGATTGATGAATATTAGTTGCTAATGCTGAATGCTAAAACAAAGCTTCGTCTTAGAAAAATTATCCAGGAAAAACGTAGCAGCTAATCATTCTCTTCTTGCACGTACAGATAAATAATTGCACGACTGAAAAAAGAGAACCTCAAGAATTTCCTAGGAATAAAGGATGGTTTATCTTCTAGTGATTCAGGAAAAAGTGAGTTGAATTAAATCATTGGGAATTATTGCTAGGTGCTCCTTCGTTAGTTAGTGATTTCCTATTCAGTGCACCTTAGCGTATCTTGTTGGGATTGAAGAGCTCAGTGAGTTAAAAAAACCAAACTCTCAACACATTAGATACCTCGCGCAAAAAAATAACTATGCTCAAAGAGCAATTTCTGGCTCGAATTTTATTGAGAAATTAGGCCCTATCCAACGAACTAATTAGTTCTTTGGCAGTAGAGTTCATTCTTGCTGTTGGATTTTTATTTTTTTATTTTTTTAACAGCAATGAATTTTTTCGATAAACTCGGATAGTTGTCACCAAAGTTGAAAATAAATTAAATTAATCAAATGTTTTTCTTAGAATTACGTTATGATATTTCAGTGCACTATGGAGTATCCATGCATGTGTGAATTGCATAATTAATTTATCATAGCACTTTTATTGATGATCACATCCCCATCGAATAAATTAATTTATCATAGCACTTTTATTGTTGATCACATCCCCATCGAATAAGACTCATCAAAAACACAATACGTATTAAACAATTTTTTCAGCTCAGTCACCTTCAAAAATTGCCGTCAAAGAAACATGCAGGCCCACCGGCCTCGTTCATGCTTCTGTGTTCCGCATCTTGTTGTAGTTCCAGCTAGTTATACATACATGTGCATTTAACATGGTAGCTTCAAGTCGCTGAGTCTCTGTCATCAGTAGGCCGTACTTTTCCTTTAATTGTTTCTGCGTCAGGCTTTCAGCAACGACAGCCCGTTAAGCTTAAACTAGCCTGTTCAACTTGTTTTAAGCTACCATGTTAAACAATTTACGTTTGTATAACCATTCCCAAACTTCCTGGGGCTGGAAACTGCAGAAATGGCTGCAGTTCGAGCAGGGATGTGCAGGGGAGACTCTGTGCGAGTGTTTCAGTGACGGCAGCAAGCAGTCAATCAGTCAGCCAGTGAGGCAGAAAGGCAGCCATGTTGGCAGGGGCGGCGATTCATCAAGAAGACGGTCAATTTATCATGGGCGTTATTGTGAGGAGTCAGGCTGGGCTCCTATAATGGATGACCCGCGGGGACTTTTGACTGGAGCTATCGTCATTAGCCACTACGGTAGGGTCGTCTTTCTTTCTGCTTCATCCCTCATGCACCTTTCAACGGCTCGAATAAACATTCTGACAGGAACGCTTGTGGCACGAGTTATATAGGCGGAGGCTGGCGATGTTTTTTGATTTATTTACTCAACTCTCCTTCACTCATGTACATTAGAATTTGAGAACAGGTATAGGTAAATTTATCATTTGATCCCGAGAGATCCATAGCCTTGTTAAATTAAATTTACCCGTAAATTATGGGTAAAAACAGATTTGCACTGAAAAGAATATTATTTAAAATTACTGCACTCGTGAAATGAAAAATGTTCCCTGAGATTTCATACGATGATGTATGAAGCCATGTGTCGAAAATTATTCAATTAAAAACAATTTCTTGAATTTGGTTCCTCGCTTAACCTACTTCTTATTTTCTGTTTCCGATTCGTTTACTTCTCATTCAGTATTCGTCCATAATACCTAATCCTGATATTTATATTCAAATGGGTATTTTTACAGAGAAATTTACTCAATCATGATCATTTAGTGTGAACCTAAGCATTATCGATGCATTTACACGCTAAAATCGAACTACGTCTTTTGAAAATTTCCTTATTTTAAAAAACGAGCTCATGAATTTATGATTGTGGGAAATATATAATTGAGGTAACAAGTTACATTGATTTCAAAAGGTGATAAATTTGATCCACTTATAATTATATGACAAAGTTATTAAAACAATCGTATAATTTTTTTAAATGGCATACACACAAGTATTTTATATTCGTACCTGCGTTTTTTATTTCTATCCTGTGCATTTTTACAAATAAGAAGTATTTTCGACAACGTGCGTCTCTGACAACTTGAAACACAGAGCATGGAATTGGGCCGCTTGTCAACAAGCGTATACAAGTTTGATTGCAAATGTCAAGAAATTATGATCACCTGAACATTTAAATTTAAGCTTATTAATGTTCTTATATTGTTCTTTATTATTATTATAATTATTATTATTATTATTATTATCATTATTATTAATATTATTATTATTATTATTATTATTATTATTATCGTGCAGTGAAGTGTTCTATGAAGTTCTCTAACAAGTGAGCAAATTTTCTTCTGATTCTGCAGCTCTTAATCAACGTGTCGAATTTTTACATCGAAAATTATTCATGCATCATCATTCATGGTAGAACAGGCGAGACGTTTACGAAGGATTCTTTCAAAAATACGTAACAAATAAATAAAAAATATTTCTCGTGAGTTAGAATTGCACGATTTTCTGCCAGATTTTCGTTGCATGAGTAAATTGATAGTCGCTTCTTGAGTGCATCTCAAAACCAACATTTTCGTTCTGTTAAAGTTTATCGTTTGGAAACAGTAATTACCGTCACTTGCTCAAAGTACACAGTGACTTAGTCAGTCCCTACAGTAAATCTCACAAGTCTAGTTAAGAAATAATCTAGTCACTCTTCACACACATTACACAGTTTTCATACTACCTATCACAGGTTCTTGACACGTATTATTATTATTATTAATATTAAATTCCTAGTATTCTTACAAAGTAATGACAAAAATTATATTATAAATGAAAACTTTCTTCGTTCGAGGCACGTTCAACACACATGCTGCAGACGCTTCAGAAATCAACCCACGAGTCAAAAGTCGGTTTTAGATGACGGCACTGGTTTCTTGCTGGCCTGGACGGCCGGAGGATGATGACTGCACGCGAGAGCCTCATCCATCTAGGAAACTGTCGGCGCAGCTCCTCTAATGAAGGCCTCTGAACACATCAGCGACTCTCCGTTACCCCGATGCTTTTCAAGGTCGATTTTCTGATTTGGTACAACCAACCATTCTGTTCTAGTACCTTCTCACATACTCAAGGTTTTGCCATCTTACATTCATGAAATTAAATTTCGTGGGGTGAACAGAAAATTAAAGGGTGATAGTTGGTTCAGGTCTAGTCAAGAAATCGGCATCAGTAAGATCTGGGAATTTCATGATTTCATTGAAACACGACCACGAGAAAATTGTACGCTGAGTTACGTATGGTTTGAGTCGTATTTCTATTCGACCTTTTGTGATCATTTGATACAGATTGTCTTACTACTCTATCTCGCCAAGAGGATGAACGGAGATGATCATAAAACTAAATTAAGAATAATAATATTAAACGTTCCCACGACACATCTATTTTGAGTTTCAAATAAGCAAAGTACACAACTATTTTCATATCGCTAGTGGGTGTAGGAAACATACCTTACGTCTTTACAATGTCATATCTTTTGTTCACGTAGCTCAAAAGAAAACTGCCTCTGAGATAATGCACAATATCATGAAGTCTTGTTTAACAGCTCGTCCACATCATTTGTATTCAAGCCTTTCACGCCCTCCGTTCATATTTATGACCAGTAACTTCATCATTTTATTCAGTATAAAAAATCAAAATAAATGGCCGGCTGCAACTGCTTGTTACAGTTCAATAGATATTTTCATTTAAGAAGCAAGTAAATATTTCTTCGTGTCAGTCACTGTCAAGCTTTACACGTCTTTCTACATAGATAACATTGAAATAAATGATAGAATTACAATTTATGCTGACATTTTCCCTTATACGTACAAGAATAATGCCGTTACATACTTTGATAGCAGTATATCTCTCACAGATGGAGGTGCTTTTTGTGCATTCAACTCCCGGAGTGAAATTATTGATTGATGCCAAAGACCGCAGAGAAATGCATTGAATTTATTTCCTCACTGTTTTAGATGTTTCTAATGTTTTTTGTTACGCTGACTTTGAAAACGTCAAGCTTTTCTTTATTCCACGTGAAGTTTTCCCTAGAATGGGAATGTATGTCGAAGGAGATCCGACCAAATGTGAAGCTAAGTGAAAAAAATTATTTACACAGCACTGACAAATGGCCTGCATTTTACACTATGAATCAGATATGTTGGTCGCGGTTGCCACAAAATTACAAATCTTCATAACATCAATTTTTTTTCCTCAAAGTTCCGTTTAGAGCTTTTTCTCACGTGCACTTCATGCGTTAAATGCCGATACAGCATTCAGCAGTAGTCTGCTATCATGCTGCCATCCTGCTGGCTGTGATATTTTTGTTCCATATCCTTTATTTCCTCGTGGAATCTCTCTCCCTGTTCCTTACGCACAGCGGCAAGATAGTCTAAGAAATAGCTGAGACTGATGTTCAAAAAGTGAAGCTTCGAGCTCATTACACCCTAAGACTTTCAAGTTTTCCAGTGTGTTCCCGATGGTGTTTGTGAAGTCAGATTCTTTCTGGTGGCCACGAAACTTCATTACAACTTCTTTCACCCTATAATGACTAAAGTATTTTTTGACTAAACAAAATAGTGCATTATTACCCAAAATTTTTGCCAGTTTTTAGGTAGTTCTATTCAATTTTTGAACGAAACATTAAAATATAGAACTAAAATTAATTATTTCTTATGGTTATCTGGAAAGCCATCGAGGTAAAATATATACAGGGTTGAAGAATTTGCAAGCCAATCACCCAAAGCCGTCCACTGTGCTTTCTATTATATCATTTTGCATCAGTTTTCAAATGTCAAAACGGACGAAAACTTCTCTCAGCTTTGATTTTGGCAGTCATGGAAAGTTACTTACCAGGTAATTGAAAGTATCACTTTCGTCTGTCAGTGCTTTTTCACACTCTGTTTCGTGCCGACAAATTTGATGTGAAGTGTAGGTAAAAGTACTTTGTTCAAGTTTACCAAAGATTTGAAGTGAATGTTCCCATCCTCTATTATTAGAGTCCTGATTAGTCACACCTTCCGAGTCCAGTGTTTGTCTTTAGCACAACGGTCAGAGGGAACAACAGTGTTAGGTCAAATGATTGAAGAGGTCACTTTCAGATCGCCACAGAAGCTCCATTTGGGTTTTTCGTAGTTAAGCTTGAACGAGATGAAGGCTGAATATTCATGCCTTTCTTTCCAATAAACAGAATGTATCACCGGTGTTGAATCATATCTGTTGAAGCTGTGAATTGACGAATCAATGAAGAGTTCTCCAATCTTATGTTAATACGTTGAAACATTTGCATCAACCCGGACCGAAACATCGGAGCAGACCTCAAGCTCACTATGTTGAGAAAAGTATGGCACGGTCTTTTTCTCGGTTTCAAAACAAAGAAGAATAAGTTCTAAGAGCCAAAAACGTCTAGTGTCGGAATCTGAAGCCTAGCAACTGAGCCGCCTCTTTTGGAATGGTGAGGTTTCGAATAGAATCGTTCAATTTAGATTAAGAAAACAGCTGGGGCTCGCTTCAGTTATCAACTTGAGACAAATCGCCATCGCAATAATTGTCCTCTGACTTGCTCCCTGAGGCTGTGAGTACATCGCCCTGCTTCCCTGGCGGCACAGGTATGGGAATGTCATGTGCATGTGACGCAGGCGCGGTGTGCATGTCAAGTTGGGGTACAAGATGCTTTTTCTTGCTTTTAAAGCTTTACCTCTGCATGTACCACGAACAAAAGTAACAGTCATCGCTGTGGTTTCGGGGTTCTGCCTATATCACAGACACCCCAAAACGGACAGATTTCAACTCACTCTTAGACCGCATGTGTTGTCCTTCTACGGAACTTTAACGCACTAGATATGGGGTTCGTGATTTCCTGTCTTCTTCACCGAAGTATCGAAGTTACATTTTTCTAACGAAGTTTATCATCTTTCGTTGCTGCTTTTTCACTACCAGTGTCATAGTTATGGTAAAGGCTATCAGACGAATTAAATTAACTTCTTGAAGCCATGCCAGTGGTAAATGCTCACACGTGATATGATTTTGCATTCAAAAGTATGTTTAAATGTAAGTGTATGCAACAAAACATTACAGAAATAGAGCGGTAGGTAAAATTTATGATTTACGTGCAAAGCAAAAATTTCTGATTTTTATTGAAACTGTTTGTGCCAGCATTTTTATGGATTTTTTCTGAAATCAATATTCAAAAATATATAATAGAGAAAAAATGCTCATCGCAAACCTGTGTATGTAATTATTAGGCTTTCTTTATTTCTACAAAAAGAAACGAGTTTAAAAATATACACCAAATTTTGCTTGACTTATAGTGACTGAAACTGAATTGGGAAGATACAGAACATTAGTTTTATTACTATACATAAGTGCCTCTAACTAGGTTCATGTAATTTTTTATCCGACAACTCGACCTCAACAGTCTGTCCTAAGGCGCCTTGTAGCCCGACGCTGACGTCGTGTAAAGCCCCTTTGCTTTGCCTGACGTCAGTTCATATTGTTACATGCAATTCTTAAGATAGAGCTTATATCTTCTCATATAAATTTTCAAACAGTTTTTTGTCACACCTATAGCGAACGGAAAAAGAGCATTAAGAGTCATAGAAGGTAAATGAAATATACAACAATTATGAACACAAGAACACTTCATGTCAAGTGAGTAGTTTGTATCTTCATTTATTGAAGGAAGTTTCCACGTTAGATAAATCTGGCAAGCGGGATAATTTATTGTTCAATTGAACTAGTTTCTAAATACTCATGAAAAATGAGACGACACTATTAATCATTTCGCTTACCACCTAAAATACTGAATGACAAATATCAAGAGGATCCAACTTTAAATCTTTTTTACCTAAGATACAAAGAAATCTTCTAAGGTTTCTACGTAGACCAGAAGCTTGGCCTAAAACATATCATCGCAGGTGCTTCTAAACGTGCTGTAGGTATTTCAATAAATCCGTAAGTTTTTCATCAGAACGCTAAGTATTGATGATAGTTACCATCCCAAAAAAGTCCACGAATGAATTCTTCCAAAGCTGGAGAATTAACCTGGTGTGTTTGAAAGCATCAGACTATTAATTGGTCCGAGGGAAGCATGTATTGAATGTTTTACGATGTGTTCAGTAAATTTCATGATCATTAAAATCTTCGAAACATGTATGAGATCCAGCTAAGGCGGCTGAACATATCTTGTATCTCTAGAGATTTGCAGCTGTGAGTTTCAGTTATTTGTTACCTCAAACTTGCTCACGATGAGCATCAATCCAGCTCTTGATAGCTTCAGATTCTCAGTTATATTTTTATGTCTATTTAAATGGTAGAATAATCCTAAAACTTGTTCATCTCCAGCATTGTAATTTGTTCTTGTTAGGGTTTATTTTCTAGTTAAAGGTTTTTGTTACAAACGATACGATGAATCAAAAATCTGTTTTTAGCTTTCTCAGAAGCGTATCGTTTGGACTGAAAAACAAGTCATTACCTCATTTTCTGTAAGAAACACAAGTCAAAAGGATTGGTTCCAACTCGAAGAACCTGTTTTACCGAAAAATTGGTGAGTGGCTGTCTGTCATATACGTCAGGCGTCAAAAATGCGCCATGTTTGGAAGAAGCAGTTTTAAACTGAGGGTTTCGGTTTCTGTTTCCGGTCGTGGCTTCATTTCTTAATTACAAATTCTCGCACTGTCAACGCTGAGGCGTTTAAGCATACTGATCCACTCTGACAACCGTCTGTCGCTCTGTCACCGAATTTTCACAGCTGCTATGCTACTAATCATTCGCCTGTGTAGTTAAATACCTTTTTAATGGAGTCGACTGATATATTGTTATAATAAAAGCTGGCTCGCAGAAGCCCCGTACTGAACTCCTTTTGAGATGACAGGAATCAATACCAATCCAAGTTGATATTTAGAAAGAAGAATGGCCACATCAGCTCAAAGTTTTTCAATAGATTGTGTCTTTCCCGGAGATGAAAGGGTTTTTCTAAGCAGCCGTAGAATTAATTTTTGTGTCCTAGTAATCAAGGGCGGAATTTCGTTATCCCAATAAATTTTGATTTTTTCCTGAATTTCTTCTTATTTAATAATATTGGGCTGAAATATTTTAAAGATTTAAAGTATAGACATTACAAGTATTTATAAACAAAATCTTCCGGGCTTCTGCATTGTTCGTCGCAATGAAAGATATCGTAGAAAATGATATAAATGATGTCGTAATGATTCATTTCTCATGCATTTTGATCGTTACTGTACGGCGTCTTGCTGGTGTTAATGGAGATGAAAATGAACAACAAGCCGCACGAGCGACAGGCTTAAGCAGCATAAAAGTATGATTACACGTACTATTCGAGCAGATAGAACGATACTTCGTGTGAGTTTTACCTACCGGACCCAAGTGGTGAAAGCGAGTAAATCCTTCACATGTACGTGTAAGTGACACGAGATTCTCAACTGCAAAATTCTGTTTCTTCATTGAAGTGCGGAGTGAAGCCATGAAGCCAAAGGATTTGACTGTTAGCCAGGATGTGTGTTCTACGTTCATCGATTGTGTTGATTAATTTCGGTTCAGGTGTGTTGTATTATATCAATTGAAGTTGTTCTAAATCGGTCGGTCCACCAAAGTACTAAGAACGTAAGAGTAGAAGTGTCATTATACGGAGAATTAGCAAGTCATTACCACTATTGAGCCGCTTCATGTGACAAGTGGTTCGTTTGTGCATTATAAGCCTAAAATATAGGCGAGCAGATGCAGGTGTTCAGACGCAAAAATATCCATCAATACGCTGCAAAAGGAAAGGCCAGGTGAACCCATGTGAATGAAGCAAAGATCCTCCTCAAAAGTGTCGCATTATTAATTAATTTTCCTTGTAGTTGATGATCAGTATTACCTATCATAGTACCTGCATGGAGATT
This sequence comes from Trinorchestia longiramus, assembly GCA_006783055.1. Classification (NCBI taxonomy): domain Eukaryota; kingdom Metazoa; phylum Arthropoda; class Malacostraca; order Amphipoda; family Talitridae; genus Trinorchestia; species Trinorchestia longiramus. The sequence continues at coordinate 245,017 of VCRD01000169.1, forward strand.
TAATTCTGATGAATATTATTTCAAGCATTTGTTTGGATAAGAAAATATTAAAGCATTCCATGAAAGCTCTGGTGCTTGTATAAGGTTATTTGATCATGAGAATTTAACAGGTAGCGATTGTAGTAAACTTGTATGCATACTTCTACCAGTATTATTATTTGGAATGAAATCCGCAAGTTTAAATTTTCTTCGAACCAGTGAAAATTTCACATTTAGCAAATTTAAGAGTCTTATGTGATTGTGAATTTACAGCCATAAAATTTCTCATCAAGGAGTGAATCAAGCCTCATCTCGCCACAGTTGACTGATATGTAATGACTTTTAATACAAATTTTGTTAAAAAATAACCAATATTGTAAGCATTCACGCAAAATATGCGTTATTACGGAAGAACTGGTCAACAAGTGTCATTGAAATTTTGATGCATGACAACGGGCCGCTTACTTGAATCTTCTGGAATAGAGGGTGTCCATAAAGTCTTTTGACCATTGAATGAAGTAAATCTTTTAAATGGTAAAGAGACTTTATGGACACCCTGTGCATCGTGTCACGGTTGTGCTGTAGCCTGTTCCTGAAAGCCTCGTGAGGGAATCCTACACTCATATAATAATTACATCTTTGTAACAAAAGCTCTATTATCGTACATGTTTGTTTAAATCTAATTGCAAGAAGTTGTATTGTCTGAACAATTACTTGCACGATGTACAAGATATGCAATCCAAGATATTTTGTTAAATTTTACTGACAGTACATTCAATGATGGTAAATAAGGCGTCAGAATGTATGTTTATCCCTCCAGTCCTCATTCTCGTCCTCATTCTCCAGTCCTCATTCTCCAGTCCTCATTCTACAGTCTTCATTCTCCAGTCCTCATTCTCCAGTCCTCATTCTCGTCCTCATTCTCCAGTCCTCATTCTCCAGTCCTCATTCTACAGTCTTCATTCTCCAGTCCTCATTCTCCAGTCCTCATTCTCCAGTCCTCATTCTCCAGTCCTCATTCTCCAGTACTCATTCTCCAGTCCTCATTCTCCAGTCCTTGCATGACATTTGCGTACAGTGTGTCTCCTTTTTAACCGAATAAATTCAAATGAATGCATTTGAAATGTCTCTATCCCTACCGAATTACGCATCTGTCATCTCAGTTATCCTGAATTGATTTTCTTTAGGGATACACGTGCAATAACAGAATGCACAACTTTGCCTACAATCATGGCACAAAATATACAATCTCCCGAGTTGCATGATTGCCCATGGGAGCAAAAACGTCAATAATCCTTAACCAGGAGAGGGACCATTGTATCATGAGACAAAATAAAGGGATTGCCAAAGCTGGGAGAAGGATATGAAGTTAAGGTTGAAAGAAGAGAAGCCTGAAAGTGAGGTAGCGAGGGGTGCCCGTGACGGTTTGAGTAATGACTGGGGATGTAAGGTCGTTTGCCCCCCGGCGGCCGTGTCAAGACTTCACCGTGGTGTCATTAATATCGCTGCCGTAGCATCATTAATAGCGCTGCTGCTGCTGGTGGTGGTGGTGAGCTCTGCGCCACCACACTGCCCATAGCGACGTCCAGTTGTGGTGTACGGCCGCTAGTTTTGTGTTCTTGCTTTACGTATGAATTTTACCTTGGAGTACTGAACATGGCTGAGATGCCACCAGCCTCAGGCATTGTACCCGTGTTTAGTGCTACAGGGTTAAACTCGAAATAATGTCAAGTAGCGTGTTTCGTTTACAGACTAGTAAATAAATAGTCCGAACAAACTGATAACTACTGGTGAAAATATGCTCATTTATTTAATTTTTAGCATTAAAAAAACTTCCCATCAAAAAGTGTATGAAAGAACTTCTGACCATTGGTATCTATTTTCCGTTATAGATCTAAAATATTGATGTGTATCTAGTATCCGTCCACTCACAACTCAGATATCCATCCCATACATGTTGCATCGCTATCTCACCCAAACATCCAGTGATTCCGTACACATTTTAAGCTTTGAAAAATTTATTTTCTTATCAAACGGACGTTGTTTCCAGACAACTTGCCCTGCAGCTGAATTACTTGGAATGCATTGTACGACTAGTTCACCGACTAAGAGCTACACTGCACACGCTTCACCCGACGGAGAGATAGTCTATCAACGTCAGTGAAAGCATTTCACTCGAAAGATAGGCTAGAAACTTAAGATCACTGCAGAGTGTATTGAGAAAATGCTGTGTAACGTTAAAATCGTCCTTCTGAACGATCTGATCACCTGGTCTACTAAATGCGAAAAAATAAGATGAGATAAGGGGTAGTACAAAAATTATATGTATATGCAGAATTATTGAAAAACATCGTTTACTTAGGAACTGCTTTACCGCGGCTGCTGCTGGTTTTAAGCCTAGTGTTGCAGTTGCAGAAGATGCAGCTATAAATTAAGATGTCATTTCGAGCTTCATAGATAATTGACTTTGAAATTAAAATTCAGGAGGTTAAATGTTTCCCAATTAATTTGTATTGAGTATGAACAGCATCTTTCTGTTAACTTATGATCTATGCAAATTTACGAATCAAATGATCATGCTATTGTCCATTGATCGATCAGTTGGTCGGTCAGTGGCAGCAGACAAGAAATGAAGGGCAGTTAGACACAGGGTGTGCCGAGAAGGGATGAGATGGAACGGAAATTAATAGCAGAGGTGAATGTAAAGATACACAGTGCGCGTGCAATGCTTCTAATCTAAAGTTATACTTTATACGTGGGTGGTACGAGTTATCTGTTTTTTTATGAAACTTGAATACGTGTCATACTGGGTAGGTCATAGGTATAAGAACGACTAAAAATTGCATGAGCTAGTTTCATTTGAACCTATTCTGACTCACGTAGCAGTGCTGGTTATTCTGGATCTATACTGTATTAACAATATTGAATTAATTGTTATCAAACATTGGTTCAGAGAAGTATTCGTATGCTATTTGGACCAGTAAATAAATATTAATGTTTGTTAAACAAATACATGGGTAGCCAGTGTGCCGAAACATAAAACAAAATACAAAATTGAATAAGCTTGAATCAAGGTGTAAATACGGTGGAGACAAACCATCTGATTGTACGCCATCTACGGCTCTTCGTCACGTTGTTGCGTGGTGTTGGTTTTGTGGTTTCACAATTGAATTATTGATTGCTATATAGCGTTCAGGTTTCGTTCGAGAAACCTTGGAAACAGGATGATAACTGCCAACGTCAGTATCACGTCAACAATACTTCAATAGGTTCCGTATGATACAGATACAACGACTGATTCCACGTACAAGTAAACAAAAGTGAGACAGGCATTCTATAATACATATACCATCTGCAAGTGAACAAATGCTACTACATTGCAGGTTGATAATTCATCCTATCTGAATTTAAAATCAGTATCAAGTACTGTACTCAACGTGAGGAGCGCTTTGTAACTGGTTTATATATTTTTTTCTAATGCCTTTACATGTTCGAGATTGATGTTAGGCTAAAGAATCATATCTGTTTCTTCCATAATTAGTTCTAGTTGTCATTTTGAATTTATATTTATAACTTACGACCTCTGTATTAGCTAGCGCATGATCAACTTGAACTAGCTTAAAGTTTTGATTAGAATGAATTAAGAGCATCGATCCGAATGAATATCGGTGCGTGCAGTGCAGGCATTACCAGTAAATATATTTTAAAAAAGTGCTTGTGAATAATGTCCTTGTTCACGAATTTGCCTAAGTTTATTTCTACTTGGTTGTTTTGTAGCCACAGTGAAATATTAACGAAACGTGTTGAAGTTTCACGTTCAGTATTCTGCTCATGGAAATTTATTCACTGCTCCTCTTCTCTTTAGTCGATACTAAAAGGCCCGATCTCTCTTGTACTACCTTAGTGAAGAAAACTAGCAAACGAACCTAGGGTGACAAATAATGAAATGGTACGACCACAATGCTCTTCAAGAAGCTTTGGTTATTTTCGAAGATTGGGCTATCGAAACAAGAAAGAGCCTTCAATTATCTGTATAGATCTCTGCGAATTTCCTGTTGTATACGATGATAATTTTTACATCCTAGGCGAGCCCTCTTCAGTTTGAGTATATAATGATACTGAAAGATATACATACCTATACCTATGCCTACCCAAATCTACTCAAGTCTAACCCCTTATCAAAAAAATTAAAGGACAACAATAAGTTCTCAAATTAAGGACATGAGAAGGAATTTAAAGATAATACAACTTAATGATCTTACCTTCATATTCCAGGAACTATATTAACTGCCAACAAATTTAAGATTTCCTTGACTTTCCGATGACAGGCTAGAAATTAAGTGGAATAACACAACGATAAATAAAATAATCTAGAGATGTGTTTAATTCTGTTGCTGTTCTGACATTTTGCACATTTTACTCTAAAGACTGTCCTGACATTTTGCAGCAAAATAATAATAATAATATAATTGATATGGCTTGGCGTTCGGGCCTGGTGATAAAACCAGCAGGTCTGGAAACCTGATGCCAAATATACGTAAGCAGGAGTTCATTTTACTGTCCTCTGTTAACCAGTACAGCAAAGCATCGAAAAATGTTAAGTAGTATTATAATTTTACGATGCGTTATTGCAAAACAGCAAAGCTATTAAACCTCTCTCTTTATGTACTCATCCCTACGCATTACGTGTATCAAGCATCCGCTTGAAAGAAGTTTATAGATCATAAATACGTGACATCCCATGACCACATTCGTACGGTTCAGGATTAATAGTTTCCGACAATATTATTCCGACAAATCATTGTTAAAATTTCTTTATGCACAATTTTCTCGGTGAACTGCAAATTGAGATTGATCATCTACATTAGATAATCAACGATCACTTCGTAAGTTGTTTTCGGAATTTAAGTGACGTGTTGTGTATTAAATCATCATTTGCGACGTACAGTATATAAGTTCTTCACATTTCAATAAATGAAAATATGTAAATGACATCTGTTTCAATAATGATACCAAGTCATGTGCTATCGAGTCTTGAACTTTTATGAAATTTTCTTCGTTTTGCAGCTACCTTTTAAAATATTAAAAATATGCAATATCGATTCAGTATATCACACACACTATGTGACGCGTAGTACACAGTAATATGGGTCGTTTTATAATCAAATTATATGAACTGTTGTACACAATAAGATGGCTCGAGATACACAAATTCATACAGTCATGGAATAACATATATGTAATTGTACGATTAGTGGTACCCAATATTACATACTCTGTGGTCACGATAACTATTACTATGACTCGTAACTTGTATTAATTACAGAATGCGTTATGTATTTATAACAAAATAACTATAACTCGTTGGTTATAATAATTATATGACTTGTGCTGCATATTGATTGCCGTGCTAATGAAATATAATACTGTCTTTGTAAGATCGGTAGTACACAATGAGTTGTAGCAAGTGGGATATCGGAGTTCTGGTCGTACCTTGAATCAGAAATTCTTAATCAACATTTGTTAACACGATTTTTGAATGTGTTCACAGTGCCAGCAAAAACGATATTTTCAGACAGCTGGTTTCGATTCCGACAATTTTACCTAAAACAAAGTTTAGAGCCTGGGTTGTCTTTGAGTTTTCACTAATAGTTTATGGCCGTTAATTTTTGTCCGTACCTTAACGTCTCTGTCGAAAAGCTCTTCCAAGAACCTTGTTTATATTATTAGTGAGCCATCATGTGCTCCTAAACCTTTAACGATTTTAACATTTCACGCATTAATTGTCATGAGATGATATCTTAAGCCTCTTTTTAATACTATACCGTGTGGTTAGTGATTACCAAAGTTACGAATTAGTATCATACTATTCATTTATTTTTTATTTACTTGAATTAAAGGAGGAACATATTTTCTGCAGGGCAGATTCACCGAAAAATGATGAAGAGAAAATTTCAAGAAAAGATCATGATCCAGTTGTTATAAGCCACAGTTTATAATGAAATATTAGATTTACAGGTATGAAAATAAAGACTAATAATCTTAAAGACTCTCGAACACGAAAAGATGTGCACCTAATAAGAAGATAGCACGAGATAATACTATAATATGATACATTGACGTACAATTTTCTTAACCCTTTAGCGACCAATTTGTTTTTCTAGTTTCTACATTTAAGCTCACAAAGACCGTCTGTACACTGATGCAATGAAGCACGCTGAGAGCCAGGCAGCCAAAAGGACGACGCTGTAACATGCCGGCGCGTTCAAACCTAGTAGCAACCTCATATTGCTCACTGTTTAATTATTAGAACAATTCTCCCAAAGACCGTGAGAGGCGACCGAATAGTCCACTTGGTCGCTAAAGGGTTAAGTGCGAGCTTCCTACAACTCTGAGACTCACTGAATTATCTGCTTTGATTTTTTTTGCATAGGTAATCGATGTGTCTTGCTTATTATTTACAGTTACAGGCATCATCAGTAAGTTGTGTTAAACATAAAATGTTGAAGGGAATGCATGCAAATGAAACTTTTACAAAAAGATGTATTCTTCTACATACAGCTCGATGAAAAAGGATAGTTGACTAAGGTATAATAGTTCATAACTATGTAAGGAAGCTAAAGTGTTCTCATGCAATGAACTCCAGTACCTTAAAAACTACGAATGCTATCTTGTATCTAAGTCGTCTTAAGAAACTTGTTTCAATAGTCTGTTTTTTAAATCAAGCAACTTGAAAATTAAAGTGTTCATTAGTTTCAAACATGAGGAATATAATCTTTGAAGAGTATAAAGCTTGAGGTTTCTTATAGAATTATTCCACGAACTTTATTTCACATCTGAATACAGGCTCATACAAATTTCCAGAGCCGCAGGGTTAACAGCTTCTTCTTTAGTAATAAAGCTTCTGCAAAATATAGCTCATTAACAACTCGAGACACTCACCTCAAAACTATAAATTTTACATTGCGTTGACAGAGACTGACTTTGTCAGATCAAAGGCGTCGTGTTATTCGCGAGTCCAACATCCAGTCGTCGGAGCAGCGAGTTCTTATCAGGGTGGAAGAGACAAAACGTTCGAGTCACAACAGGCATCCGACATCATTTGTTATTGGTCCATGCGATACAAGACGAGCAGAGCTTCTTTTTGGAGTTGACTGACAGACCCACCGATAGCTACTTTAATTGATTACTTTCAACGATTGAGTGAGATACTGTCATGCTTTGAGCAAACTGACCTGAGTATTTTCATTCTAGTTTTAGGTCTTCCAGTATCATAGTTATCACGCTGGCAACGAAAAAAAGTTTTTCTTCGATCTATTGTTTTTACATGACGTATTACATTCGATAAGTTGTATTATTAATCTAAGTGAGCTGGAGAGCTTAGTCGAATAACGACGTGGTTCAAGTTTTCATTGCTAGACCACTTCTCAAGATAAATCGTCCCTAGAAGCACTTACTTATAATGAATGAGCAGCGTTTAGATAAAAAGTGATAGGGTTAAAACAATCATTGCGTATATAACTGTACCTAGACTGGCAATTGTAAACAAATGAATAAGTGTACGTAAAACAAAACATAAAAAATTAGTAAATGTTTGAGTTGAGTCACAACACGAATTATAGGAAGTATAGTTAACTTCAGTATGCAAATAATGAAATAGTTTTGAAAACACGTCAATCAATATGTAAAACATTACATGAATAAACTCACCTCCATTGAGATATTATATGTTAAATAAAACTGTCGAAATAATTTATTCGTTAACTCTTAAAAAATGTGGAATGTTTTCAAAAATTTCACATCTGTAACGATAAAAATATAAAATTCTTTGACCTACGCCTTCTCAAAATTCGTTGACTCAACTCTATAACCATAATGAATGCACAGTTACATTAGCCACCGGATCTCAGATTTATCAATGCACTTTTGCAAATGTTTTTAATCGCAACTGTCGTGAAGTCCAAATTAAGAACTTTGTACAAGTTATTGGGATGACAATGACACCGAATAACGATTCACTTTTAAATGATGGGATAGGAATTTTCTGTAGATTTCCTGTTGTGAGGGTTTGCTTGGAGCCAGTTCTCTAAAATTTTGCTTGGCTCTCATTGTGGCCGCATGCGTTCAACTCAAAGAATAGGAACCCATCCAACTTTCAGAGTTCTGTTTGGTTGAATGTTCTGCACACGTAAGCAATGCTTGATCATACTACAGGTCTCCTCCCTCAAACCTTATTCTTGTATTCTTGTCACATGAGCGTGAACACTCAGTTTCGTTTTATGTATCTATTAAACTTTTACGTTATAATTTTTACAGTTATATACTTGTCGGATGACATCAGTACCGTACGACACTGTTGGTTGTTCACATCCTTGTGAAGCCACTTATCTACCTAACCCAGGTCCCTGTTCTTGTTTCCTCTTATTTCCAAATGTGATTTAGTATCAACTTGTGTGTTGAATTTTATGAAACGATTTCTCAATGTATTTTCAGCGATAGCCTGAACTATAAAACCATGAACAAATACTTTATGTGGTGGCCCTCCATCATTTTTTTTAATCACGGATAATTTCTTTAGTCTTCGTATTAGTATCTTTTCTTAAAAACTTTTTGAAGGTATCTGTTATTTCGTAGATGGGCGTATATTATTGATAAGAATTTTCTGTACCTTGTGTCCACTTATCCACGTTTTAATTATTTCAAGACCCAATGAAAGTTTTAATTCTATGTTTATTTGCTGTAGTCAGTCATTGCAGAAATAAATTTCGTAATATTGAAACTGGAAGTTTTCCTCCTGTGAAATTGGAAGTGATAATTCTCATTTCGCAGCACTTTGAAACTGATAATGGCTTCACGCAATCAAAATTTACCAGAAACTTTATAAAAATCGTGGAAAATAAGAACGATGCCCACACATTCACCATCTTTCTGCCACCATGTAAAATTGATGATATTTTCTTTACAAAATATTTTTTTACAAAGTTTGTAACTGACGTGAGCCATCCAATTAAACGTTTAACCCTTTCGGTACCATGATGCAAATATCAGAACCTTTTCAACATATTTAACATCAAATTTAAAAAAAGATGCTTTGTGATGTTTTACGGTCACTGCATTGTCTTGATCAAACTGTAGCTTGCACTGCCCTACCAGCGTTTGCACAGACACACGTGTTGCTCTGCATCTTAATAGGCGAAAAATGACTGCGGCTACCAGAGATGCCGTCAGTACCGAAAGGGTTAAGAAGACAACCCCACAACAGTGTTTGATACTTTATTTATGTATTATCTTACATTTTTCCAATATTTTTCAGAGCAAACACCAGAAAAAATATGAAATACCTAAAGAGCTTAAACTAGAGGAGCCTTCGGTAGCGTTTTATGCCGTCAAAATATTAGTACTCTCATGAAAATAAACCAGTTAACTAAATTTTTGCATACTACTGCATCATATTCAACACTACATGAGAGCTTAATCCAGTTATAAATGAGAACACGTCGCGAAATTCCTTGTCTTGACAGGACTGGCAATTTTGTAGCTCCGGACACACTTCTAATTTGTCTTCATCTGCTATTTGCCTACTGCAGGACGCGCATGTTTTATTACTACACATCAGTTTCATGTTGATCCAATGCTCCAAGTGTTTTAGCACTTCTTCAAGACTTCAAGTCAAAATATCATCACACGTTCCATTGATTTTAATGTAAGCTCAAGCATTTTGCACTCCAGAGATAACGTTGTTTTTTACATTGTGTTCTCGCTCTACGTATCTTGAGGTCATTGTGACAAAGTGCAAAGTGTACTCGCGTCTACTGCCTGGCTCTTACTGATAAATCTCTCAGCCTACAGAATGGACTGATTGAAGACAGGATTCCTTGTAGGTACTCACTAAGGTTCGCTGCATCCGTAACCGAGGGAAAAGACATAGCGACCGTTGTTTACGGCATACACATCCTTGCTGTAAAGAGTAAAAAGTAGTAAAAACATTTATTGAAATTGTAAATCTCAATAGTTAGTAAATCCCTGGCATCATGTTCTAAATTAGAAAATGGATTTTAGCATGATGTTAGGAATGCAGCTGCTACGTGTACCAGTTGGGATTTAAAATTAAATTCTACTTCTTTCGAACGGTGGATATCATTGATATTTATTTCATTGCTCTAAACTTGTAACAGAAACTGGATCTTTGTATGTCTGATAAACGAGCCATGTTTTGCTGTTCAGATCACTTCCCTGTATATTTTTTGAGTTCCGTGCATAAAGTTTCTTTATTCATAGAGGAGCTGTAAATTTTTTCCTTATTTTAATGAAGTCAATTGTGAAGCTGTTAGCGTCGATAAAGCGTTTCGATAATGACGCTTCCTCTTGCTCATATGATAGGTAATCTGTTCATAAATGTCAATTATTGCGCCAGTGACAGCCGAAAGATTTGTAAGTATCATCAGCCAATATAAGGTCTTGAGGCATGAGAGGAAGCATGATAGCATCGTTACAAGAGTTCGTGTGCTCGTAAAATAGTTCAGATCGTGTAACGTTCTGTCATGGAACTGATACGAGCTCATTAATGTCGCTGTTTGATGATATATTTCCGTTCTCGATGACATTGCTCCTTTTAACGCCGTGTAATTTCTTTTTATCATCGATAACAGCGTTGTAAATTAAAGGCTCGGGCCCTAATGAATAGAGCAGAAAGTGCTCGTTGGGAGATGAATTTTAATTCTGATGTTCTTTTTGTCACAATGAATTAGAGATGAATTATGAAATATTGTTCTTACAGTTTAAACGAAGGAAGCTTTGGTTGAACAGGAATCCGTTTATAAACTTTCTTCAGCCACAATGTAGCGTAAAAAGATGAGTAGTTGCCACTTAATAAGTTACACTTTTGAAGCAGCACCGTACCATATTAAGTCTAACTGTGGGTTTTCATTCCAACTTTCATAGCACAACAGACATAGCAGCTGAATGACATCAAAACATGTGCCCCATTTTCATCATAAATACTGAGAAGATTGACGGTAGAAGTGAAGGAGGAAGTAAAGTTATTTTATTGCCTTGAAATACTGCTTCTACAAGCGGGAGTGCTGCCAAAATAAATTAACCTGTTAAGCGTTATTTACATCATATGATGTTTGTACGAGTTGCATTCTTCCGGCAATTTACACCATATGATGTAGATGTACGATGGTACCACAGCGGCGTTAACATATGATGTTATAATATTTATTAGTTCAATTAGCGTTGGTATTACTATCATATAACAATTGTAATATGACAATAGTATCATTATTGTCGAGTGAGCGGTGACCGTTAACAGGTTAAACTCAACACTTGTCGTACGCATTTCAAACTTAACATTTCTATTAAGAGATTTTCTCTGAAAGTTCTTCACTAGAAAAACCTGACTGATCTTCGCAAGTCTGGTTTTATTTTGACTGCAAAGCATGAAGTATAATTTATTTCGTTAAGTCTGTTAAAAGCTGCGCATGATCTCTCCGTATGCAGAGTTTACTCTGGCCACGGACAGCAAAGAGTGGGACTGTGGGCAAAGAGTGGGACTGTGGGCGAAGAGTGGGACTGTGAGCGAAGAGTGGGACTGTGGGCAAAGAGTGGGACTGTGAGCGAAGAGTGGGACTGTGAGCGAAGA